>JAEPBF010000136.1:7138751-7476333 GCA_019739055.1 Passiflora organensis
CTTGTTAACATATTATATTAAGTCCAAGTGAGAAGGTGATACTCGTATTAGCAGTGGTAAATGGGTGTTTGAATTAACTCACCAAATGAGTTTCCTCAGGTGGCAATTGAAGAAATTGGAAAGTCTAGATTTTCTTAGGCTTTGAAATTGAGATCTGGAAGTTACCCTATTTCTATGTCTTGCTGATTATTTAATTCCTACTAATAGAACTGTCTCGTCATCACAAAATCAAAAAAAGATAAAACAAACTCCGTAATCAATTAAAATGTATCAAACGGATGGAGAAGGCGAAAAAAAACTTAGCATAAATACCAAAAAGCTCTGGGATCTCAACCACTCATTCATAAGCAGAACTCAAATCATACATCTACCAGACTAAATAATTATTCAATATTGCAATATAGAACCTGGATGACAGAGAAAAGACGAAAAGCACGATCCTGACCGCCAGACAGAATATGTCTACCATCTGCACAAAACCTGCATTGAATTGGCAAAACATTTTTAACTTAAAACACAACACACATGACAGGCAGCTGATGTATGAAATTTTCAAATTAAAATCTCACAGATAAGCAAGTAAGACTCATAAGACGGCTATTTACAAATTGAGGAAGAGTACAATAACATTTTAATGTCAAATAGAGAACAAAGGTAAACTAATTGCCTTATGTACACTTAAAAACAGAAGCTCGCACTTGTTCTCATGGGTATTTCCTCCAAAAAAACCATTAAACGACTTGGCAGTCCTAAATACAGCAACAAAGATTATACCTAACCTAGAGTAAATGAGATAGTACAGAACTCAAAGTGGAATGGGATCCTACCCGTATCAAGAAGTTGTATTTGTTCCATTAAATTACATTGACAACCAGTTCACTACCAAGAATAACAAATTGACAAACATTGCTACCTTATGCAAAGTGGTGGAGCACCATGTCCACTTCTAAAGCGTAAAAGTCGTGGATCTCCATCAGTTGTATCAAATATCCATATCTGCAATAAAAAAAAAAAGAAAATCAATACAGGATAAATGCAGAAGATTTAAAGAATATTAAATATTATGAATATGCAGTCAAATTTAACCTGTATATTCTGTTTGAAATGGCTAATGCATTATCTCTAAAGTTTCAAAAGTAATATCAGAAATTTGAAAAATAGAATTCAGGACCAAACATGATAGGCAAAGGAGAGAAAATCAAATGATTTTTTTTTCAGCCATAGGTACTAATAATGAACACTGTTGCAGTCATCAGTCTGTAAAGTTCAGCATGCAGTAGCTTTGGTTTGATGAGAAGGAAGAAAATAACTAAAGTATCAGACTTGTGGGTCTTAGTAGGAAAATCTAAAAGTAGTTACATGATCAATACTAAACAAGAGCTTCATAGCCTATGAAAATTCTTCCTAAACTTCTGATGGAGCATTAATGCTTTGATATTGATGGACATAAGGCACTGGAAACCAACAGAAATCGGTCCAACAAGGAATAAAAATACTATATGTGAAAGCTCCTTCATTTCTCATATTAATAAAGAACCCTATAATAAATCTACCTAAATGATGAATAATATAATAATAAAACGTTAAATTAATAATGAACATCTAAAATTCCATGAAATTTAAAAATTACAAAATGATCGTAGATGAGTGGAGTTAAAAGTAGAAATGTTTTATCTTGCATGTAATTGCATATCTTAAATAGTTACGAAAGTAGTTGTCAAAAACTATGGGGAATCATAGAACAAGGGGAAATATAAATAATCTTCCAGACATGACCAATAAAAGCATACTTCTTCCACCAAAGTTGTGAGAGATAACGATGACGAGTTTAGAGACTCTAACTCACATAGGGGTAGAAGGGAGGACGTTTTTATTTTAAACTGGAAAGTGGGCAATGCATTCTTTCAAAATTTTATGATACCTTTAGGGTCGACATGCTCAGAATTCAAAATGACTTTTGTCTTCATGAATTCTTGGCTTTTATCTTTGGGGAGCACAGTCAGGGTATTCAATCTGACAACTATGTGACTAAGAATGAAAAACACCAATGCCAAACACAAAAAGAATGTAGCCGACATTACAGGAGAGTTGATGACAAAACAAATTTACAGTATTAGAGAGGGAAATACCAAGCAAAACAAATTAGTAAAACATTTGGAGTCCAATTCAGAGTAGCAAATGCAAGGCAAGTGACAGCAACCCTGAGTGCAAGACTGCTGCAATTTCATCTATTTTAATTCTAATGTTTTTGGTAGAATTTGGGGGAAGTTAAAGATTTAGAATGAAATCGCTACTTCTCCTTTCCTCCATTTCCCGATTCTTTAATTCTTTCTTAGCATTCAGCACGAAATTACAAGGGAATATAAACTAATTATGGAATTGCTTTACTGAAAAAATGATGAAAAAATAATTTAAAGTTAATAAATAATAGAATGAAAGAAGAGACTGAATTATTACTTTTACAGAGTTGTCAGCTGAAGAACTCATTAGTACTGGCTCGTTTGCAAAAAAGTGCAATGAGATAATTGAACTGTCATGAGCATCCTTGATGACTGATAGGAGCCTTCTTTTCTCCAGATTCCATATGCTTATGACACCAGAAGAACCCCCAGAAGCAAGAAGAGGCTGGCCATCTGAAAGAGAAAATGAAATATGAAAAGCACTTAGCAGACGAGTTGCGGACTTATTAGTGAAAATTGGGAACTACAAAGACTTACTTGTAGCAAAAGACATAGCAGTGACAGAACCACGCGAGGAATGAGTAAAGGTTAGCAATTCTTCATCATAGCGAATGTTATGTAGATGAATGCTGCCATCAGCACAGCCAACAGCAACAACATCTAGCGCAGGGGAGGGAACACAACAGGTGACGGGGGAGTTCCACCCCTTGAACTCAAATAGCATTTTCTTGGTGCTGATATTCCAAAGTTGCAAAGAACCCTCCTGGCTACCGATAAGGATCTGGATATGACACACAATCCACAAGTCACTGACAAACTAACTTGGTGATAGTTACAGTATATGACGGTTTTCTTATTCTTCTCAGGAAGGAAAAGGAATGAAAAAGAAAAAAGGAATAGCTACCTTGTTTAGGTAAGTATCTGGATGGATGAAGCAGGAGGGAGTAAAATTATGGGGAAGGGCAAATTCTCCGAGAAGAGGATTATCAAATGTCCCTTTGAAAGACCAAATGCAAAGATGGCCCTCAATATCCAAACTCACCACTTGATCTCCGAACACCATTAACAAATTAACCTTAGCACTGTGACGACTCCAAGTGGCCACCTATTGCAAAGCACTTGGTGAATAACGGCGAAAATAATAACAGAAGCAATCAAAGAGGAAGAACAGAAGAGGAAACTCAAAGCATAAAAAGAGAGACCTGATGCATTCGCTTAAAGACGGCGATATGGCTCGAATAAGCGGCGAATGTGAAATCACGGAAGGAAGCGAGGGCACGTATCTTGTGGGGGAGTTGGGGACTCACAACCACCGGAATCAGCTTGGCGCAGTTGTAGACCTGAAAGGCTTTTCCCACGCTAACCGTGACAAAGGTTTCAGTGCCCAGCCTATGAACCGAAAACGGCACATCGCTCGTTATGTATCCCAACGCCCTTAACGCTTCGAACATTCCCATGCTTATCCTACCCTCTAATGTCTGTATAAATAAATAAACGCCGCCACCAGCAGCGGCAAGAAGTTGAAGAAGAGAAAAGACAATGACAGTCCGACAACAACAACGACACAGCTCCCTGTTGAAACAGGGGTGCTTTGGCGACAATAAGGGTCGCGAACAAACGCAGGGAGGAGTTTTTCAGCGGGAAGACCAGTTGCTTTAGGGTTTTAGAATAGGCGACCTAAACGGCTGTAGTATTCTTACCGTTGCCTCGTCTTAGAGACTCTCCTTTTACAGCGACAGTTTACACGGACCTTTGGCGGATAGGGAAGAGCAATCGTTAAAACTACAACATTCTTTTTTCTTCTTCTTTTAATATTTGATATTTTTGGTTTGGGTGTAGGGTTTGTTAAAATTATAAAAAAATAATTTTTTTAAGTTATTCATACGGATTAGTCTGTGCACCCCACGGTTTGACGGAGTCTTAAAATATCGGTCCGGTTAACAAGATTTGATCGATTTATTTAAGTATAACATTCAATGAATCGTATGAACCGGATAATTACCCTTTCCAATTGAATCCGTCGGGCCGGTTCAGTTTTCATAACTATGATTTTTTTTTCTTTTATGTAAGTCTTTTATCGAGTGAAGAATCAAAATTAACCATCGTATAATTAATATATGTACTCAATGCATACACTCTTTTCAAGCTTTTGACCATTATGTTTTGTTCATATTTTCATTCAATAATGTCAATATTGTTGTTGAGTACACTCAAATATCGTAATAAAGATATGCCCTCTTTTTTTTTTCTATTTTTTTTTTCTTTACCTTCTCCTTTATCTCAACCTTGATATCTATTAATTCTTCAAGTTCAAAAAAAAAATGATTCTACACAAAATATATATCAACAACTGATTATTTATTTTTTAATATAATTATTTGAAGAATATCATGCTACAACGTAAGTATACTTTGCTAACGATTTATTATATTTTTTAATGTAATTATTTGAAAATTATTATGTTACATTATAAGTATACTTCTTTCATTTAAGTTAACTACTATTATAATATAATTATTTGAAAATTATCATATTATATCATAATTATACTTCATTCATGTATGATTTTGTTTCTTGAGTTTATGCATAATTATATGATTATTTTTACATTAATTGTAGTTTTAATTATGTATAATTTCATATACTTAATTTATTTGTAACTCCCTTCTATTCTTAAAAATACATAAATAATGAACGATAAAAGACCTTGAATTATATTATTTTTATATTAATTGTAGTTTAATTATGTATTGTTAATACACATTTCCTTTGAGATTGCTCTTTCACAGAGTAGTAATACATTGAATGGACAAATTAATTGGTTTATTTAACAAAATAAACAATTAAAGGAATTGCAAGGAAGTCAGTTTTCAGTTGTAATTTGGCAGTAAATATTTTGGATTATGTCTTCGAAGCCCTTCACCTTCAACCTCTAACATGTTCTTCAAGATTGCATCGGTTGCCGTTATTAGGAATTCTGACCAGTCCCTGCATATAAGCCCAAAAGACTAGGTATTTACTTCATATACAAATATATATATACTATATATATATATCTATATATATATATATATGAATATGGATTAACATATACATACCCTTTGTACGTGTCAAATGTGAGGCCAACGGTAAATTTTGCCTCATCTAGAGCGTATCTAAACCTTTGCAGCTCTCTGGCAGGGCAGCTTCCATTCTTCCTGACGTGAAGCTCGGATGGTTTCACATCACAAAATATGGGTATAACTTTCTTGTTAGTCTCCATCATCATAGCCAACTCATGGAGGCAAAAGTACGAGTCACAATACCGAGGGGAGAAAACAGCAACCCCGACCTTACACCCACGGATTGCAGTATGAATATGATCGAATAGTTTGTCTCCAGGCTTCATGTTCTTGCTATCCAAAAAGGGCCTCAGCCCCAGTCTGGAAAGGTGATCATAGAGCAACCCCGAAATGGTTCTCTTGGTGTCAATTCCTCGATGATTAATGAAAATATCACAAGGTGGTCTGCTTGCCTGAATCTGGTGGCTATGAAGGTTCAGGATCTTACGACTCAAGTTCCTTGATGTAGCTGGGAAGCGCTGCATAGCTTGTTCGAGAAGCAAATAATGTTGGTATACGAGTAATATGAGGAATTATTCTGCAATTCGAACGTTGCTGTTTGGTTTGTAGGCCATTAACAGACAGAGATATCAATGTGTGGTTATTGAGAGCGTAGTGCTTTTATAGCTTAGCAAATTTGATTTGACTGAGGAATCCAGCTAGTTTTTTTTTTAATACAAGTGAAGACTTCAAAGGTTTGGACCATGAAGAAAACACAAAGCATTTTTCAGACAAAATAAGTAAACTGCTTTGAAATTTGTTTTCCTGCTTCGGTTTTGTGAATGTGGAGTCCTTCAAACACGTCGAATCTTAACTACATTATACAGATATAAATGAATTCGAATTTAAAAGTATATATTGATCTGCTGACATAGTCATTATTCAGCAGTCAATCCAAAATAGAGATTTTTCACTTCATTGCTTCTTCGTTTTCCAGTCATGACTTCAAACTTAAATCCAACATCACGTTTGTGTTGGTCCTTGTCTTGAACACATGTGATGATTATGTTTAATACAAATGTTTGAAAGTTTGATATTCTGACATGAATAGTATCCTAACTTCGAATTACCGGTTTCTTTAATTTTTTATAAGCACCAAATTACCTAATGAAACCCATATTATTTTGCTGATAAATACATAAGCAGTAATCTTGGATTAATGTGATAAAAAATAAATAATTACACTGTCGTTCAATAAGGTGGGTCCAAAGCCAACATTCTAGTAATATTGTCCGTATGAATACGGACTGGTGACTTAAACAAACATGGCCTTGACCTTGGCGAGGAGAACAGGGACCTGTTCTCCTATAATAGATGTATTACTAAAAATTGTTAAAATTTTACTGACGCTAGTACCATATAGAAAGTGGTCTTCAGACAAATACTAAATTTCAAACCATCCTAGACGATTCTAAACGAACCAACGTACACGATTCTACTCTATTCGATGTCAATAGCCCTCTCCAATTTAATTTTTTTTAGATATTCTATGAAACTAGGCAACAGAACGTACAAAGTACAAAAGTGGAGAAAAGTTCATATCAAAGCACAAAAGAGTAGCTAGGAAGTCAAGGGGTTTATACCAAACTAAGCACCTGCTAACAGAAAAACAGAGTTATTTAGCCTTATTCAGTTGTTTTAATTTTTATTTTATGATTTTTTTTTTATTTTTTGGGAAAATTATACTTGTTTTGATTAACACTACAATCTGATTGTAGGAGCTTCTACAGATTTTATCATAATTCCAATTAAATTGAGAACAAAAATTGTCTACATTGAGTAATATCATTAATTCGAGCGGTTCAAAAACAAAAACAAAAACAAGTTTCGTTGGCCTTTACCGAATCAAAATACAAACTTAATTTTTAATCCTCCGAGTCAAACTTTGTGTGCTACTCGAGTTGGATCCAAGATTCAGTTGTATTTTTATATTAATTAGACTGATGAATATTATATTTGGCAACCAGCACATGATGATCTGACAAAAACGTGTACAGGTGTTTGCCAACCTCAGATTCCATTTTTTATCTGTTAGTTGTTAGTTGAAAATGGAAACCAGACATTCTCATCTCCTCGCGCTACTAATCGTATAAGTCCGAGTGAAATAAATATTAATTCTATTTTTATTCAAACATAAAATTGATAGTAAAGTTATATTTTAATCTATTTCTAAAACCAAAATTAATTCCGACAATTCCATCTACCAAAGACAAGGTTAATACTTAGAAATTCATTACCATACAAGTTGAATCCTTTAAATTAAGGTTAAGCAAAAAACAGGATTAAGAACTTTTCGAAAAATCTTCTTGTAGGACATCATTCATTTCGGAAGATGCATCCATTTCTATCAACCCGTAAATACCATGTTCTAAAATAAAGAAATGTCATCCACAATTTTTTTCGGCTTACCTGAACTATCAGATTTCACAATTTTATTATTTTACATATATATTTTTTTATTAAGACCACGATTATGGATTTGATATGGTGGTTATAATATTGGTTTTAGCCCATTTCTTTTGTGCTATACAAACCCTAACGATAATCAAGTTTTAGCTTTTGATCTCCTGCTAAGTATAATCATTTTCCTTTAACACTTTCATGATCATGAATTTGTAATATATTTATGGGATTTTATTCTTATGCCTAGGTGGCACTTCCCCCTCATGCCTTGAGTTGTTGTCAAAACCCTTTGAGATATATGTTGTCTATTAAAAAATGGGGATTCTACCTACGGCTCAAATCATGCGTTCATTGGTCAAGCTACTTCCAGTGGTTCCTCGATGTGTTCCTTTGTGAATTTTTCTTCTTGGATGATTATCTTGTTCTTGGTGCATTGTATAATTCCCTTGTGAATTAGATTATCTAGCTTAATTGGTATATACTCACTTTCCTTCGGATTCCGAATTTCAGAATACTTTAAATATTTTATTTTCTTATAATGCTTTAGTTGAGATTTGAAAATGAGATCCAGCAATATTTCTTCTTCTTTGTGAAAAATGATTTTCTTGTATTATGATATATATATTTACCAGTTGAGCTTTATAGTCGTATACTCACTTGGATTTCACTAACCAATAGTGTTATCCAGATCGTTTCGATAGGATCCTGGTTATAGGGTTAGATAATAAAGAATGTTAGGTGATAATATAGGATGGCTTACTGGCTTTTGTACAATTGAGTTGATCAGTTTTGATCTGGATTAGTATCAACCGAGTAGTGACCAATAGGTTGGAATATTGAACACAATCAAAATATCTTTGTGATTATTTGGACAGCTTTCCCGCTGTTGTTGCAACTACTGGTACGAAAATTCCATTACCATAGTATCCTTTTGGAAGTATTGGAGGGTTAAACTTGTGTCGTGCATCTATAAAACACATCACTCTTCTTCCGCGGGAGCTAGCTGTAGAGCAATCGTGCGGCACTTCCATATGCATGCTACCAGGACTTCAAACGTGGAGGCCCGTCCTTCTGGGAAAAGGCTTCTTAAGATTGCTATTTCTCTTGATCCAAAGAAACATGACCGCTGAACCAAATCCACATCTTCTCTTATACCATCAGTGCTTGAGGTAGTATGTTCGAACTCTAAATGCAGGTGTGTCATCTTTGGTGGGTCACTGGCGTTGAGAAGATGTGTTTCCCAAACTGGCAAGACAGAAGGAGCATTCAATCCACGGGCCATCTCTCCCACGGCTACTAAGAATTGAGCCGTGCCGATGGCATCCAACACACAGTGATTAAAACGGACAGTGAATACGAAACCACCGCATTTGAGTCGTGTTACCTTCCAATTAGGAGCATAAACGTTGTTACAAAAAAAAGATAATCATAAACACATCCTTAAATTGAATTCCCCTGAGAAAATAGTAAAAGAACAGTGGAGTCCTGAAGTAGAAGGAAATGACAGTTCACTATCCCATCAGATCCAGGGACCTCGAAGAGAAGCTCCTCAAGGGAATGGAGGTTTAATTGGCTCTCCAAATTGTTAAAGAGTAACGTCTGCATCAGCCTCAATAAACAAGATCCCTTCTGTGAGACCCCGTCCTTTTGAGAGTCTAGTCAGCACTCGTATTCAGTCAGATTTTTCGGATTGGTCGGATCAAGTGAGTTGACCAAGTGATTGTCAGAGTTGACCTTTTGACCGAGTGACCTGGACATAGTCATAGAGCATAAGTGTCAAGTTTAGGATGTCTAGAACGTCATGTCGTTGGTGGAGTGTCAATAATTTGCACAGCGTGTCGTTTCAGAGTTTTAACGTGCATTAGATTAATTAGTTGATTGGTATGTTATTCGAGGCTTGAGTTCAGATGATATACCATATTTTACTCTTTTGACCAGCATATAAGTTTTTTGAAGCCCGTTTTGAGTGGCCGTAGGTCTTTGAGCCGACTTACCTTTCATGAGCCGATTTCAGTTCTCAAGCCCAATTACATTTTAAAAACCTGATTTTTATATTTTGAGCTTTAAAATTTTATTTTGGCCCACTTGGGGCAAATATGAGTCATTTTATAATTATTTTTAGATTTTGAGAATTTTTTTAAAAAAGGTCAAAGTCAACAATCAAAGTCAACAATAAAAAATGGGCACATTTTCAAAAATGCCTCTGGCCCCCTTTTCCCCCCTTTCCCCCTTTTCTCCACGTGAGTGTGCAGAAAAGAAAAATACCCCCTTTAAAAAAGTGTCAATAATTTGCACGGCGTGTCGTTTCGGAGTTTTAACTTGTATTAGATTAATTAGTCGATTAGTGTGTTGTTCGAGGCTTGAGTCCAGAGGATATACCACATTTTACTCTTTTGACCCGCATATAAGTTTTTGGAGGCCCGTTTTGAGTGACCGTAGGTCTTTGAGCCGACTTACCTTTCATGGGCCGATTTCAGTTCTCAAGCCCAATTACGTTTTAAAAGCCTGATTTTTATATTTTGAGCTTTAAAATTTTATTTTGGCCCACTTGGGGCATATATGAGTCATTTTATAATTATTTTCAGATTTTGAGAATTTTTTTAAAAAAAGGTCAAAGTCAACGGTCAAAGTCAACAATAAAAAATGGACATATTTTCAAAAATGCCCCTAGCCCCCCTTTTCCCCATTTTCTGCACATGAGTGTGCAAAAAAGAAAAATACCCCATTTTCCCCATTCTCCCCCCTTTTGTCGAGGGCTCCCCAAAAACCACCCAATTTCATTTTCTCTTCAAATTAAGGAGTGACTTTTGTTCCAAAAACTTAACCTAATCCCTCTCCCCTCTTTTGCTCAGGTAGTATGTTTATTTATGGTTATTTTGCCTTAATTAGAGTACTTTTTGTAATTTTAGATTTTGGTGGTTTATGTTTAATTTCTTCATTTTTTTTCCGATTTGTGGTTGATTTCACATGGGTAGATGTTCATTGTTATAGTCTGATACCTTAGTTTACTCGAAAACATCATTTGATCCATGATTGATCATTTTGAGTATTCGATGATATTTTGGTAAATTCTGGAATTTTGTGTTTTTGATGGATTGGACGAAATTGGTTGATGTCATTGCTTGAGTTAGGTTGTTTGTGTGTTGTAGAGAAGGTTTGTCGATTGAGGAAACCAATTTTGATATGGGCAGAGCTTGGAATTGGGATTTGAGCTTAGAATCGATTGAGTGTGTGAAGGGGTTCTTGTTTTTCTTAAGGAATTGAGTGGTATGAGTTTCTAGAGGTAGTATTGAGTGATTTGGGACTTAGAGTGAGTGTTTAAGGGGTCTCTTAGGTTGTTTTTAATTCTGGTCATTTTTCGAGTTTATTATTTTCGGCTTTGTTCTTAGTGTGGTTTTGTGTACATGATTGTTTAGGTGGTGTTTCGGCGACCGATAAAGGCAAGGGCTTAGCCGTTGAGTCTTTGGCGCGTCAAGAGGTGGGAGACTATATTTTATTTACATGCACGGAAATATTTTGTTTTATTAATTAAAATTGGTAAATGCTTGTTTTTGAATGGAGGCAATATGTGTATTGATGAATGACTTGGCATGCTAGGTTCATTATGTGCGAAGCATATTTATGATGCATAAAATGTTTATTTTGAACCTATATGCATGTTTGTGATGTGATTAAAATGCGTTTGAGAATATTTAATTTTATTGAATTCTTGAGTTGTTGGGGCTCCTAGGGAGCCTTTGAGTTCATTTTGAGTGCATTACACTTTATTTAAATTATAACATGATTTGGGATTTGTTCTACATGTTTGCCAAGAATACGTATACAAATAATTTCTAGGTATGACTTGGAATTGACGAACTGCGCTTGGCCAATGCGAAGGTAAGTGGATGAGTATCCTTAAATAGAAGGATAGTCCCTTGCCTAAGAGTATGGATGGGTTATGTATGCCTTGTGGGAGTAGGTGATGGGATAGGCTACATGTGCCTTCGGGTTTTTTGAGTTGTGTGTGAGTTGGGAATCGTGTGATAATTGTTTTCTCCACTTTTTCCGAGGACAACACTGGTGGTAGGGGATTTATTATTATTTTGTAAAGGTGCATTTAATTAACCACCAGGGGGCTTCCGATTTCCCTTTGGCCGAGGTTATAAGTGAAGCGGTTTTAGAGGTCCACCCCGATAGTTTTTGGGACATAGTAGCCCATGAGAATGAGATTTTGGGATTTATATACTTATTAAGCATGGGCCTAAGATACATGTTGATATTATCAAACTCATGTATATGCATTTGATCATATTTAAAATGTGATATTGTTTACAAGATTAGTATCATGGACTTACAGTGATTTTTATTATAAAATATTTATATTGGTTTTCGTATATGCCTCTATTCCACCGGAATTGTTTATGACCTTGTGACTTTGACTGAGGTCCTCGAGATCTCACCCTCCTCTTGTTGTTGTTTTCAGGACTAGGTCGAGCGCCTGTGTAGCCGTCTATTTTTTAGGTCGAGGTTTCTGGTTTGTCATAGGGTTGGACTACTGCATATGACACGTTTGAAAAATTGACACGCTCTTTTGTATTTTGGGTTTGGTTATGCTTGCTTAACTTGTTCGCATACTTGTTCATTTAAATTGTGACCCCTTAGTGGGCTTGGGTTGATGCATGTTATTGGATATTGATGTATTCTTTTGAGTTTATGATATATGAGATAAGCATGATGCCTTGGGCATTTTTTGTTGTTCTTGGGTTTTGAGTTGATTGGACTTATTCTGATAAAACACGTTTGGGGCCGTGTGGCCTGTTGTGTGTGAGATTAAGACTTCCGCTGTTTGTTATTGTACTCCGTGATTGATTTTGTGGTGTCGAGATGTTTGTTTAAATACGTGCTCTTTTTTTTAAGAAAGTGCAAAATTTTAAATTTACATGTATTTTTATACAAATTTCTGAATTTATTTTGAGGGTAAGCCTTATATGGTTTTGATTGGGCCACGAGTTGGTCCAATCGGCGGTGAGGAACCCAATTACTGGGTTCGGGTCCTCACACCTTCTCCATTGCATTCTACGATGAGCTTCTGATGAGTTGTCGTAAGCTCACCAAAATAATCTTCCTCTTTTGATTAGGTAGCTAGCGGTAAGGAAGGTCGAATCCTCAGGGAGATGGGTTATAAGAGTTGGAAGTCTTTGAATCGGTCGTGGTCACGGTATGCCCACGGTCGATGAGATCGAAGGGTTATAGAATCTCAGTGATGAATAGAGGTTGTGTAACAAATGTAACGATTCGAATGTGAGAAATAAAGATATAATTCAGATGCTTGTGATGTTCCTTGATTCAATTTATACCGAGACCGCCTCGTGATCACGGGTCTTCTAAGGATGTACTCACGTCTTTTCTGCTGGATTCCAGTTAGTAGGTTGCTCAGTACGACTGAGCACTCCAGAGGGAAGGAACGTCCTTCGCCCTTTCGTGTCCAACTTTCCAGAAAACCTCACCCTCAGCTTAGCAACGTAGTTAATCTGAGTATGCCCTCTCGTCACTCGTGTTTCACTCACCGCCCACGATTACAATGATTGGTTTCTAATTTGTTATGGAGTTGATCAAGCACCATGACATCAATATGCACTAGAATGGCGAGAAATAACAAAAAAAACTGAGTAATATATTGAACGGGATCTCACAAGGGTTTGGTCCGGTAAATAAACTAAATCAAGGAAGAAAGGAAGTCTAGCCTTCCATGAGTTTTCGTAGCAAAAATATGTAAAGATGTAATCCTCAAACCAAAGTTTTCCTCTCCTTTCGGTCACAGGCGGCCATGGTTATATATCACCAATCAAGATCTCGCAGGATCCGAATCAAATTAATACTATATCCACTAAGATCTTCCGAGATTCCAGGCAGATTTTCGGACCGTGATCACGGTCAGGCCTCCGATCTTCCAGGCCAACAGCTGCCGAATCGTGGCCTTTGACTTGTCATCAGAAAATTCCGGCTTTAAATCATCAGAATAACCTGTGAAACCCTGCTTTCACAGAAATCTTGTAAGATATCATTTAATAACCCTATATACGTGTAGGTATGGAAACAAATGGTGTTAGATGGCCGGTTTTTACGCAATGCAGAACCGCATTTTATCAAACCATGAGCTTCCGGTCAGATCCTTCTCTCAGCCTACCAGCAAGAAGGTAGTAAAACACAAGTGTTATAGCAATTGTATCCCTGACGATCCTAACATGGTCCTTCACTCTTATTGAGGGATTGTTACGGTATATGAATACTCCTCGCTGGTGGAACCGACCTCTATCTAAAAAAGCTTGCAATGAAGACTTGACAGGTTTTGAAGCATTATCTTCACTAATAGGCTTGCACTCCAACATGATCCGAAGCTCCTTTGCAAATCTTTCCATTGCAGGGGCTGGCAAGCCAAAGAGGGCAACCACCCCTTTTTCTCCATTGGTTGTAGTATGAGACGTAAATAACTCATCCCCGGGAACTGCACAGATCCAGGCTTCATATTGCCACCATATAATGCCTTGCCCCAACCAAAATCCACATCTCTGACCCCTGAATTTTTTTATATCTGACACTGCAAAGGTTCTGCTTGAATTGAACCGAGGCCTACCATTAACGACCATAAAAGAAGCCACAAAGCGTATGTATTCCTCGCTGAATTGTGCTTTAGCCTTTTTTACCAAATCTAATGCATATCCCACTGGATTTTTGGATAGCTCGCCAGCTGTTGTTGCAACTACTGGAAAGAAAACTCCGTTACCATAGTATCCTTTCGGAAGTATTGGAGGGTTAAACTTGTGACGTGCATCTACAACACACATCAGGCGCACTTCTTCCGTGGGAGTTAGCTGCAGAGCAATTGTGCGGCACTTCCATAAGCATGCAACCAGAACTTCATACCTGGAGAGGCGTCCTTCGGGGAAAAGGCTTCTTAAGGTTGTTATTTCTCTTGATCCAAAGAAAAATGACCTATGAACCAAATCCACATCTTCTCTTGTACCATCAGTGCTTGAGGTAATACGTTCGTACTCTAAATGCCGGCGTGTCACCTTTGGTGGGTCATTGGCGTTGAGGAGATGTCTTCCCAAACTGGCAAGACAGAAGGAGCATCTAATCCACGGGCCATCTCTCCCACGGCTATTATGAATTGAGCCATGCCGACGGCGTCAAACATACAGGTTTAATCGGGAAGTGAATACGAAACCACCGCATTTCAGTCGTGTTACCTTCCAATTATGCGCAAAAACTTTGTTAGCAAAGAAGATAATCGTAAGTACGTCCTGAAACTGAATTCTCTCGCCAAAATAGTAAAAGAGACAGATTCATCAATCCTTAATCAAAGATTAAAGGTTAGAATTTTGGTAAATAGGAATGAATAGATTGATAAGGATAAACAAGGATATACAGAAGCTTGAAAGTCCAAGCATACCCAGCAGGCAGAACAGCTTGCTGAATAGCGCTTCAAGGCCAGAAAATATATCTAAGAGACAAAATACAAACAGACTCCTTACAGCCTACCAACTCAACAACCTATTACCTGGTGAAGATCACCAATAGGTCACACATCCGTAGCTGATAGAGCTGACCAGTTCAGGTTAAGCTTTGCCCAACTAAGGCCGTGTCTTTAATTTTAAATAAAAAACAAAAAACAAAACAGTAGCCTACCTGAATTAGAATCAAAGGACAGTTTACTATCCCACCAGAGCCAGGGACGTCGAAGAGAAGCTCCTCTATGCAAGGGAATGGAGGTTTAATTGGCTCTCCAAACTGTTCAAGAGTAACGTCTGCGTCAGCTTCAATAAACAAGATCCCTTCTCCCATGAGCTTCCGGTCAGGCCCTTCTCTTAGTCTACCCGCAAGAGGGTAGTAAAACACAAGTGTTTTAGCAATTGCATCCCTGATGATCATAACAGGGTCCTTCCCTCTCATTGAGGGATTATTGCAGTATACAAAAATTCCTCGCTGATGTAACCGAATACCGTCTTGATCATCAGTGTCCGATAAGTACTTGATCTCTTTAGGGGTGGTCTTGGAAGGCGAGACCAGTTCTGGTTCACGTCTGTGAACCTTGAACACAAGGGAGGACTTAGGGATTAAGTTACTCTATCTCATATAAAAAAAGGGTAAGGAAGTCTTGGATTTATTTGTATTATATGAATAAATCATTTATAATAAATTACAATGGGATACATGTATTTTTGAACAAATTTCCCACTGGTGAGACAAGTGCATTACCACAGTAACCTTTCGGAAGTATTGGAGGATTAAACTTGTGAGGAGCAACTATAAAACACATCAGCCGCACTTCTTCCGAGGGAGCTAGCCGCAGAGATCAAACATGGAGAGGCGTCCTTCGGTGAAAAGGCTTCTTAAGGTTGCTATTTCTCTTGATCCAAAGAAAAGTGATCGGTGAACCAAATCCACATCTTCTCTTGTACCATTAGTGCTTGCATGAGGCAGTATGTTGTACTCTAGATGCCGATGTGTTGCCTTTGGTGGGTCACTGTGCCATAGTTATGGAGGATTCCGCACATGTGCTTTGTGGTTTGCCAACGACTAAACTAAAGACGGGATGGCTGCATGAGACGAATTGGAATAGTTTTTCCTTTTTATTGTTACATGAAAGGTTAACAATTTTTTATCTAAAGATATTCAATATGGATAATACTGATTCATCCTAACTGATTTGAGAATTTAAAAATATTATATATTCAAAATCAAAATTCAAATTTCTAACAAAATAGTCAACCCACAAGATCCATGATTATTCGATAGGGCTTTAGGTGTAACACTATAACCTGTAAGATGACGCCTGGCGCGCACGTATAGAAAAGGTATACCAGCTCGGAACAGTTAAAAAGGGATCTCTTTTAAAACAAATCAAAAAGACCAGTTAGCAGTTGAGGATAAATTAGGACAACCATCTCAACCAAGAATACAACAAAAATTGCCACTTCTTTATCATATTTGTTGGCAACATCCCAAAATCAAAGCATGGACTGGGTTAGTTACCTGTTGGAATTTGATTCTATTTTTGGGGACTGATAATAAAAGGGCCAACCACTACTCCATCTTTCCTTGGCTCTCTCTCGCAGAGAAGTTCCTAGGGATTGAGAGAGACGCCTGATGGGCTGAACGTTAATAATTTTAATTATCATAGACCCTCTTTGTGATTTTGAATTTTTAATCGTTGCTTTGTTAAACCCTGAACATTACCTTAATTATTTTCTCGCTTGATTTCTCAATTACCCTCATCCGGAGAAGAAGCATCACAAAACCACCTGGTTTTCATCGGTTGATCTTATTATATGACTCCTGGCATTAGCTTCAAAAGCAATGTCAACTGGCAGCTTATGTGGTTTACGGCCATTCATCTTTGGTCGGAAAACATCTAGATTTGAGGTATGGATAAATATCTATTTGGGTGCAAGCCTTATGTTCTTTCTGTCCATCATTTTGCACCTCTCTGTTTTCCCTTCTCCGTGTACCATCAGGTGTTTGTGTGTTATATATTCATGGTATGTGTCCAAAATATCTGTCTACTAGGTCTTTTGTCAGTCTTATGCACAAGTCTCTCTTGCAATCTGAACGTGATCTAGGGTACTATATATATGCTCCAGCTTATATAATCCATGCAATGATGCGAAAACGAATAAATTATGCTTAGTCCCTCTAAATTTTCTAATGCTCAGGGGGTTTAGTAGCTCAATTTTGAGCCTTGATACATGTTAAGTATAAGCTGCCATAAAAAGGATTAGGGATATCTTATTTGGTATATGGGATTGATTTCAAAAGCTTGATGATGGAAACTACAATTTCCCTACAGACAGTGAAGAAAGCTTACTTAACAAAGAGTTGGAAGAAGGAAAGTCGAGGAATGAAGATAGATCGTTCACCTGGATCCACAGGCAACTTTTTCTTGATGCTGGAGCTTAGAAAGAAGATCTTTACCTTTAGGGACATCATTGATCTACCAACTTGTGATGGCTCTGCTACCACAAATGAAGTAACAGAACCCAACATCTGTACATTTAAGTTGCATCCGTTGTTTCCAAGTAAAAAGGTGCTAATTTCTCAAATTAACCCTTTGTTGTACTGCAGCTGGTAACGTCGACGATGAAATATCTTCACAAGCTCTATCCGGAAACAGTTCCCAAGAGTCAATTGTCACAGATCAAGGGAGCATCCATAGACAAGGTTTGCCATTTTGCTGCATCCACTACACCAGTTGTCTTTTTCTTTCTCAGTTCTTTTCTGATTCATTTACTTTGGAACTCCAATAGATCCTCGTCTACTTTTGTGAGGCCTTGAGATGTATCGGAGATTCTTGGATTGCGAATCAACAGTGGATGGACAAAGCCACCCAGAACTTGTATAACAACAATCAAAAAGTGATGAAGTCAGACCAAGTTGGTAAGTCCAACAACAATTCTCCAAAATAGAGGAAAATGCTAGAATGGATAATGGTGTTTTTTGTTTTCTCACTTGTCCTTTTCTTTTCCTAGTTGAAATTGCACTGGCAACCCTCAATTGCATTATCAGGATAGCAAAAGACAATTTAGATATGGATGAAGATGAGCAGAGCAAAAGCAGTGCGCGATCAAGTCCTTGCAAGATCTCAGTACTGTCCTACTCGGACGGCAATTCCTCGGTGTGTTCTTCCCCGGTGACCCCTAAGTCAGTTCTCCCAGATTTTCTGGCTGCTCCTAGTTCTGGAGATTTTCCAAATTACGCTAGCTCCCCACCTATTCTCCGATCTCTGAGAGCTCAGTCAATTGCCAAATTAAACCCAATCGACGTCAAACGCCTCTCCTACCACATGGTTCCGAAATTTGGAACTCAAGATAGACGAACGTTGATGGATGATGATGAAGCACTGGAAGAATTTGATGCAAAGAGTAAATCGTCACAGCAAAATGACAATGCCGATGAGGAACTGATGTTTGAAATAGAAGATTCAGACTGCAGAAATGAAACAGCTGGTGTCACTAGGACAGAGATATCTCCTTCAGAGAAAAAAGCTAAAGAGTTTTCAAATCCCTCCGAATTGTCGCCAAATGTAGCAACAGTTATGCCTCAGTACCCAACATCCATAAGAACACCACAACAATCTGTTCCTCCTCCAACACCATCCTCTTTACCTTCCAATGTAGAAGTACCATTGCAACCGCCGCCGCCACCTCCTGTTCTTCCACGTACACCCTCAGTGTTGCGAAATGATGAAGAGTCACAACCAGAGTCATCATCAACGCCGCTGCTGCCATCACCATCACTTCCTCCGCCAACATCCTCAGCGTTTGCAAATGCTGAAGAGCCAGTACCATTATCACGATTCCCTTCTCTAGAAACAAAAAAAGAAGCACCATTGCCACCACCTCAGCAACCACTATCGACAATTCTAGAGCAGACCAAGCAGAAGGGTGCTATGGAATCGCTATCTCCAGCACCTCCACAATCAGCATCGCCGGCGCCACCGCCGCCGCCACCACCATCCAAAACGTCAACAACATCACCACCGCCTCAAACATCAATAACCACAACAACTGCTCAAATCCCACCACCACCACCACCTTTGACGTCTTCAAAAGGATCGATGCCTTTGCCACCTCCACCCCCTGCGATGTCGTCGAAAGGGTCTTCGTTACCTCCACCACCACCGATGCCACTTGGAAGAGGAGGTACTCCACCACCTCCCCCACCTGGTGCTGCTAGATTGTTACGCCCCAAGAAAGATCAAAGTAAACTGAAGAGATCAAGCCAGCTGGGAAATTTGTACAGAACACTCAAGCGAAAGGTAGAAGGAGGCAATGAGAATGTCAAATCATCCAAGGGAAAAAAGAGTTCATCTTCGAGCAGTGCTGGTGGGCAGCAAGGAATGGCTGATGCACTAGCAGAGATAACAAAGAGGTAGCCTTTTAAAGAATTCTGATATATATAAGTAGTAATGCATTTACGTACCACGAACTAATAATTTTTTCATATAATTATCAAATTGTGATATCTGTCTCAGATCAGCATACTTCCAACAAATTGAAGAAGATGTTCAGAAATATGCAAAGTCAATCGCAGAGCTGAAGACTGCTATCAATACATTCCAAACGAAGGACATGACTGAGTTGACCAAGTTCCACAAACACGTTGAATCAATTCTTGAGAATTTGACTGATGAAACACAGGTTAATATGTATAACAGAGAAGTATGCTTTATATTCATTTTGGTTATCTCCTAATTATGACCCGAATTATTTGCATTGTAGGTGTTGGGAAGGTTTGAAGGCTTTCCTCAAAAGAAGTTAGAAGCATTGAGGACAGCAGCTGCTCTGAGCTCAAAGTTAAATGGGATGCTAACTGAACTACAGAACTGGAAGATAGAGCCTCCTGTGGACAAGCTTCTCGATAAGACCGAACGTCATTTCAACAAGGTATATTTGCATCCTTACTTCCATGAGTTAGATTCAAAAGGATATCCAGTGTATCCAGAATCCATAACACAAGAAAATGAATGAACAAACAGATTAAAGTAGAGATGGATTCATTGGAAAGAACCAAAGACGAAGAATCCAAGAAGCTTCAAAGTCACAACATCCAACTTGATTTCAGTATCCTCGTACGAATTAAGGAATCAATGGTGGATGTTTCTTCAAACTGCATGGAATTGGCACTCAAGGTAATCTCATTTTCTTTCAGAATTTAGAGTCAGATATGTAGTTCAAAACAGTTGGAGATTAACTTACAATAATGATGCCTGAAATTTTCCCCGATCGATCTGTCCAGGAAAAAAGAGCAGCAAAAGCAGCAGAGACCAGGGTAACCACAGCCAAAGCCAAAGCCAAAGCCAAAGAAGGCGGTGCTAAAATGCTATGGAGGGCTTTTCAATTTGCATTCCGGGTCTATACCTTTGCTGGAGGACACGACGATCGCGCAGACATGCTAACTAGAGAATTGGCTCAAGAAATCGAAGCAGAGCCGCCTCAGCAAGCCTAGTTCACTGAAAACTTATTAAAAAAAATTAACTTCAAACCAAAAACAAAAGCAATTCCATATAATTGCTGCGTCTCTTACATGCCAAGTAATTTGAGTTAAAAAAGAAAAAAAAAACAGTGATATTTTATATTATTTTGACTAACTAGGACTTAACTACCTCGAGTTTATACCTTAAGCAATCTGTCCAAAAAAGATTGAGTGAAGCTTCTACGGTCTACTCCCATCTGTAATATATAATTTTGTAGTCACATCGTCTGCGTAATCCTTTGATCCCTTTGTTTCTTCTCTTGTCGGAGTTCAAATGTTTTATATATTAAAGAGATGTTCAGGCTATAAATATATAATTTTATATGTATATTTATATATATATACAGTTGAAACTCCAACTTCTTAGTTGGTCTTACGCTTTTTGGACTTTTGAAGTACTTCACTAATGGCGTATACTGTAAGTGGGTCATTGGCGGTGACATCTAAGTGTCTGTCTCTATATATAATATATATACATATCCCGGGTATTATCTAATGCTGATATAATAATAATCGATCTCTGAAACAGTCAAAGGACATCTGCTTCGATGCATTATCGCAAGCCTGGAGATGGTTAAAGTTTAATCAACAAGAGGTTTATATTTTTATCAAAAAAAAGAAGAAAGAAAGATGGAAGTCTGACGAAGGATCTATTTAATTCTGGGTCAATTAATGCTCAAACAGAATTTATAAAAATTGAAAACTTATCCGTAACGATGTCCAGAAATAACTTTATTTCTGCAAGTCCAAAGCGATTGCACGTTTTCTAAGAAAAAAGACGATGTGCCAGAGTAGTTTTCGTCTTTCGGAATGTGCAAAATAAATAACTCTAGCAGGTGGAGTGCTTCTCATTCCATATTCTATCGTCTCATTAAGAGGGACAAATTAAAATAGGCCAAGACTAGAAAAACAAATAAAGAAATGAAGAAAGGGTTTCGTAGAAAGACAGCCAGTCGCCAAAAGTCATGCAAAGGGATAGATGCGTTGGGAGATGTAAGCGATCTACATGAGAAGAGACTTTGCATATCTAGGGAATAAGGGAAAGTGTTGATTCGTACCATAATTTTGGAATATATAAATTGTACCCCAAATAAGACGGATATGATTGATGCACAGACCTAGCCCATTGTCACAACCAATGTTTGTTCATCCGGAATTATATTGTCGAAATTGAATAAAATGAAATATTTTTTTATTTTTTATTTTTCATTATTTAATTTTGAAAAATATGTTATTTTATATTTTTTTAATTTTTGAGATCCAGAAAGTTGAAAACCAACTCCACCATTTTCGGGATGAAGAATAGAGAACCTAAGGATATTGACGCCAATCAACAGCAGCATAGTACAGGGAATCATTCACATCAAAGAGCCAGCTAATCTAATGAGACAAATGTCTGCAAACGACCTCGCCAAAACCAGCATACTTGAAGGATTTTATATATGAGATGTTAAACGTCTTATCAACAAGGTTATAACAATTTTCATGTTTTATATTATTTAAAGACGTGATATGAATGAGAAAATACATAAATTCAGATTATCTTTTTTCTATTATTCTGTGCACAGGTTACTAACTTGTAACTAATACACAATAACCCATCCGTGATAGATTATTTTTTTCAATAATGACAACCTGGTGCTATTGTTGTCTTTGCCTTTTTCATGAGAGAAGGGACCCCCACCCGCTACAAAACCTTAGAAGAGACATTTCTGAAGGTCCCTACAGATATTCAGGATTTGTTTATTTCCATGGTGCCAATGAAGATATTGTCATCCTTAAAAGTTTACGTGAGCTCTTAGTTTAACATCCGGCCCGGATTGACAAACCCCACGCTTCGCCTAATCATGTCTTAGCTCAATCAAGGTAAGATTATATAGATTATATATTAGTGATTAATTGATAAGATTCATCTATCCAATTTTAAGATTAATCCTTGATTGTTGATATATAATATTGTAAATGGGTATAACCAATTCAAAAGTCCTTAACTTTAGTCAAGGCTAAATAAGATGTGGCTGCTATAGTCGTCCTCCTCCTTAAATTCTTTTTTAGGAGTTTAAAAAAATACTTCTCAGTGGCTGGAATTAAACTACCACACGCTAACCAATATCTGACTTGTATACCATTATTTGTCTGTATTTTCAACCCAGAAGTGAAGAATATTTGTAATAATAGGGATTATTCTACAATTCCATTGCAAACAAAAAGTATGACTTTGCTGGAAACCTTTCATGACCATTGTCATTATCAATCTCGAAGAAACTCAATCTTAATACCGCCGATGCGGACAAGATCCTTGCCATACTTGGGCACCAAGGTTACCACAACACTATCATCGTCTTCAGATCCAAGATCCTCCAGCAAATCAGTGAGTCCCAACCTCAAACATGTCTTTTTCTTCCCACCTTTATGAGGCACATTCACAAAGCTCCCTGCGAATTCAGTCTTGTCTGGTGTCGCAGGTGTCGCATCATCTTCATCGTTGACATATACATCGAACTTGATAGCTTCATCAACTGCAAATTCGATTCCATCTATCACTAAAACTTCCTCTTCCTCTTCTTTCTCTTTTTTAGTTCTCGATTTCTTTGGCCTTGAAACCTTGGTGCTAATAGCTTTCTTTAACACCAGAGGGAAAGCACTTGCTGGTGTCAGTACCTTGTTGGTTTCAGCTGCAAGTGCGACATCTCCCCGTTGATGATAAGTACTTGCCACTTGCTTGGAGAATCTTTTTGCTTTTGGTTTTGGCTTAGCTTTCAGCCAGGGAATATCAACATCTTGGTAAACATATCCAAGTTTTTTGGTATCTAGACTATCTCTAACCCTAACACGGATAGGATTGGCGTTCTCATCGTAGAACAGGAATGATGCATTTAGCCATTCAGGGTCAGTGAAATCAGTTCGCTTGCCTCTAGGAAGTGTCTTCCAAATAGTCCACATCCGGTCAATATTACCGTGGTGTGCGTAAAAGATTGGGTCTCTGGCAGCAGCATAGAAAGTACCCATGTTCTCACGTTTTGGTTGATTAGGATCTCCGGTCCATCGGTGAACCGGACCATGCGGCACATTCTCAATAGAACCCTGGCCAGGTTCTGGTTCATCTCCAGCACGGTATGGTTCCCCAAAAAATAACCTCGGAGTCTTGCCATTAGACACCATTTGCCTATACATTATAGTAAGGTTGCTAGACAACTGATCTTTGTTTGATGAGGGTATGTCAGAACCGTTATAGTCAAGATCGAGCAGTGCTGGTGGCTGGTGGGTCTGATTGCGAAGAGGATCGTAGAGGGATGAGGTAGTATCGGAATACATAGCTGGCAACCGCATGCCAGGAGGGGAGTCCCAGTTCCAGAAAGGCAGAGCGAAAGTCGGATCACCTATAAGCTTGCCCAAATTCTTTCATTAAAGTAGAGATAGAATCTATGCCAAGGAAAGAAGAGCCATGAGTTGTGAACTTGGAGTTCCAAGTTTGGAAACCCTACATGGTCATAAGCTCCATCGCAAAAGCACAATGAACATTAGCTTGTTGCGTGAAGTTACGTGGATCATCCTCCGGGAGAGCCTTCATGAGCTCCACGGCCTTGGAATATTGGCAATGTAAGCATCATCCACTAAATGAGCTGCTGGTCTAACTTTCAAAGGGCTGTTCGAGGACGGTGGTCTGAAATCAAGAATCCGTTTAGCTTGTGGAGGACAGCAGTCGTCACTGCCCGTGGAGTCCGCCTTGCCACATTTTGAGGTGTCAGGAGCCGACACCGGCGCAGCAAAAGCAAGTGAGTTTTCAAAGCTAGTGGCAGCACCATAAAGGCCTCCTAGCCCAATGAGGACATCTCTTCTGGTGGCCGGGTTTCGAGAATCATCATTCGTTGCTTTGCATGAAACTCTTGGCCGGTTACATCTAGGGTCTCTCTTTTTGGTAGTACTGGGAAGTTGGGATATTTTGGGGAAAGAAGGGCAGGAATAACAGGAGATCGAAATAGCTGTGGGTGTGGTGGTGGGAGGATAAGTGGAAGCCATTTTGTAGATACAAGGGCGTCGACGACAGTTCTTATAATGACAAGAAATTGGTAACGTGATATGCATTGGGAAATCTAGATTGCGACTGTCGGTTGAATCTTGACCGTTGCAGCATACTGTTTGGAAAAAGTTGTAATTAGAAAGGTCGTTTTTTGATGCGAGGAAATTGAAAGTTGGCAACTTCTACACGATACCAAAGATATACTTTTGAAAAGTATATACCAAACATCTATTGTTAATTATATACCGATCATAAATTTTATAAGGATTTAAACACCTTGATTAATTTTAATACACCAAAGAGCAAAATATATAGTTAGTTATTGTATACTACTCTAGTATTTTACTAAGTGAAAAGTAGTTAGTCGTGTAAAAAGAAAAATCCATTCCTGTCTCACATGATAGCAAAATCAGTAAACATTTCCCTAGTGTGATTAGAGTCTCTTTTAAAATATATATTCGATGTACTCTATACATGAATATCAAATTTACAAAAGCAATTGATACAAAGACCAAATAGGGATGTTAAATCCTCAGAGTTAAGTTCTTATTAAAATCCAGCCACTGCAAGAGCATGCGTAAATCATTAATTGCCACAAGATCCTGTCTAGAGACATTTTTATATCTTTACTATTATTGGTCCTCGCCTCCTTAGTATTTGTTTCTCGTTTTCTGCAAAACCTTCACATTATTGAAAGAGACTTCTCACTGAATTGGACCGTACCCAATTTCTATCCCCACCTTCTAGAATTGATCAAGGAACTAACCATGGTTAATCCTCTGCACAAAAGAAAGTAAAGCACGGTCACTATCTTCTATATTTTGTTGCGTCCATAAAAATAATTGTCTTTTCAATGCCACCTTTTTTCTCCACACACATTGTCCATTATGAAAATACAAACCAGGAAAAATCAAAAGATAATAGACAAATATACAAGGTCAGCTCATATTCCTCGTTTCCCCCCACCCTGGCCTAGTAGGTCATGATGTGTGTATAATGAATTATAATTATAATATTCAATTGGAATTCTAATCACACTAAAATATATATATAAATACAAAAAAATTTCTGTTTATTTAAGATTGGATAACACAGATCTATGCAGACTACCCCTATACAAATTCACAATTCTGTTCGTCCTTTTTGGATGGGAGAGATGGATGAAGTTAATACTGACGAGTCTTTTGGTGTTTGTTGAGGAGCAGGTGGGTTAGTGCGAGATTGAAATAGTGCTTGGGTTCCTAAAGGTACCTTCATTACGGTCTTTCGGCAATTTATTTAGAATTTGCTTTCTTCAGAAAATAGACATCCATATATATAGAGAGAGGCAGACTTATAAGACCTAATGTTTTATTATTCCATATTGTAATGGTTGATTTTTAACCCGTTTCATTAAAAAAAAAAGAGACTCTGCACAACCGACATATAATGTTGACTGATGACGTGGCAATTGAAGGTCCACTGGCTATTCAACGGTTATGCTGGAATCGGTTATAACTGCCATCGGGGCTGAAGCGCGCGCCTACTGGGACATGGAAAAAAGTTTGATTCAGGGAAATTATAAGCTTCGGAAAACCGAGACTTTCATAGGAAAATATATACAGCTGGAAAGGAAGAATCCAAGAATCGTAATGATGTCGATCTGAGAAACAAGAAACTGGGAAGGATAAGAGTTCAGAATTGCTAAGAAAAGCTCAATTAAGAACTCGATCAAGACTTGCTAGCTAGCTAAAACTAGAGAAAGGTTTGATTTGATAGTCTAGTGAGAGGAAGCTCTGAAAATAATGTGTGGTTTAGTTGAGCCTTGCTTTGCTACAGTAACCAGTTTATCATCCTTCTGCCTCTAACGCCTTGGTTTCCTTTTTGTGGTGGCTGTGTCGATCGACGTCGTGGGTGTTGAACTTTACAGATGCATTCAACTCGTTTGCGGGTTACGGTTGGTGTTATTGATGGCATTGCCTGCATAGTTGCTCTTGCTACAGAATGGAGAAGATACAAAGTAAGTTTAAAACGTCTTCATTGTTTTCAGTCCTGGTATTTCATTTTCCTAATTAACAACCGGTATGAACTTTTTTTTCTCATTCCTACAAGAAAACTTTTATAAATTGAGAGGAGTAGCTAGGTTCACCAGATCGATCTCTCTTACTTGTAACAGATCATTTATTAATCGTGTTCGTCAAAGTTGAGTCTTGCTCATCTTTCCCCGTCTTCTTGTACAGGCATCCGTCGAGCCGTCGACGACAGAAAGTGATCGCTACTGCTCATGTGATTGTATTGCTGCAAGCTTGGTATTGTTTCAATCTTGCTAGTTATGACTACTCAAATCTTTATCATGTTGGCGACTCGATGCTTGCGTTATGGAAGGGCTATGAACCTGGTCGACTCAAGACAAAGGCTACGGTCATGTTTATCATTTGCTGGTACGTAATTCGTATTAATTAATTAAATTAACTAAGTTTTATTCTCTTGTTAAGGCGACCGGAATAAGATTACTGCTTAATTATAAATTAACCAAGTCTTAGACATTCACTAATTTGAATTTTCTGGTTGCATGGAATGATATTACAGGGTATTCTTCCTTACTGCTTTGGTGTCTATCTTGGTAGCTTCACTTGGGGATGACTATACGTGCAAAAAAGCTAGAAAGGGAGTGTATGGGGTTGGAGCTGCATCTATTTGCTTAAAAACTATAACATCCGACGTCTTCTACCTTACCTATATCGATGCTACTTATTATCGGACTCCAAATCCACAGGATAGAGACAGTGGCATTATGATGACGAATCTATAGCAGCACATTGTATACGAAATCTTGATGTGATGGTACATATTGTGAATGTGAATAATAAAGATTTGAGACGATGCACATTGTATACGATTCTTTCATGTTCTGAATGAGAATAATAAAGATGTGAGACAATGCACATTGTATATGATTCTTTTATGTTTTGAATTTGTTTAATTGTAGGATATTATTAATTTCATGTTAGTTAGATTCATCTATAATTATTATGTACGTTACAGTTAGGGGTGTTGAAATCTTAAAACTTAGTGACATATAATTCCAACTAATGCTCTCAATCATAAAGAAATGGATTTGTCCATTGTTTTCATAATTACCTACTATAGATTGCAGTAGTTGCGAGCACTATCCTATGAAAACATGGGTAATTGCTGACTAGAAAACAATGCTGTCATAACCAAGGTGTTATTTTTTAAAAAAAGAAAGAAAAAGCAAGGAGGTATTTTGCGAAAGGCGTTCCACCGTTTTCCGGTTGGATAGGATTCGGTTCAGAATAGTTGTATTCCGAAGTCAACCAGACCAGTTGGATCAATAATACTGAGCGATGTGTGTCCTAGGCATGGCTTATTTTGACATAATACTGCTTCTCATGAATACTCTAGTGATGGTATATGGTTATACATCTTTGTGTTTCTTTTATAATACTGAAATTATCTCTCTCGTCTGAGAAGGTAAATGTTAAAGTTGAACTTCAATTAAATCTTTTGTGCTATTTATTTTTTAATATTACAATATTGGTTGTACGTATAAAATATTCATAAAAATAAATAATAGAATTTCTAAGTTCTGAAGAACATTTCGAGCATATAATTAATAAAGAAAGCTGTCGTCAATATCTGTTAGGTGTAAAATAAGGAGTTTAAGAGAGATTCAGTTTCAGCATATATATGAAGGATAAAAATAAATTATTCTTCGAATATCTTTGCGGAAGGATTTCCCAAGGAGATGAAACAACATGAAATATGACAAAAAATACTATAATGATAAGAAGGCTTTCAATGGGAGGCACAATAAAATTTTCAATTCTCAAATTGAATACAGACCTAAAAATGTTACTCCTATCTTTAAATAACAATTTAGAATATATTGAAAAATATTAAGAGATAAAAACAATGATATAATTATCAAATTTTCATTATGTAAGTGGAGAGACAAATGACATAAATAAAATCTTCAATGCCAAAACTTTTCATATTCATAGCATATATTGTTTTGTTAATCGCTTTTTTCTTTTCAATGTTTAGAATATTTATTTGTAATAGGCGAATTATGTAATGTTTAGTCGGTGGCAATAGAATGGACTTAATTGAAATTGAAGACCGGGTATTACCAAAACTCTTTTACACTGCTGCCACAAAAGTATTGATACATCCAAGAAATACCCTGACAACCACCATCAAAATGGTCATTAAATCCTACTAGTAAATGGTCATTAAGTCAGCCGTTCATAGCGCATCTTCTAAAATACATTTCTGTTTTTCTTTCGCAGAATCAGACACAGACGATCTAAAAGATCCCAGAATAACAGAAGTGCATTCGCAGAAATCCAAAAGCTTTGTCTAGAATTTGAAATCTTTTTTCTTGGATTTCCCTTCTTTTTCCTGCATCTTCCGTTTCCTTTTTTTCTCGTTCTGCACCAATAGCATTTCCCCATCATTATTAGTTTATGCTTTGCCAAACAAAAGAGCAGCGCAGAACACCTTTTAGGGTACCATCAAATACATACATGATAATCAAGTTTAACATGAATTGTTTCTTTAACCACAAGCACCACACTAGTAAATACTTGGCCATCGGGAACATGTAGAATGAAGAGATTAGATTATTAATTCGGTAAATCAAGTATATACAACGCACCTCTGCAACCATATCGCTGAAATCCTCCCGTTGACTCCGCAATTTTTCTTCCTCTCTTGCTTCCTCATACCTGTCAACAGTTTCACCACAGTTGGGTCAACAACATCGATTTACAAAAAGAATGACTTAGCAGATAACACATTTACAACAGTTCCACTTACTTAGCAGGCAACACATTGTCCATAGCATCCAACTCCTCAGGCAGTAGAGTAACATCCACCTTATCTGTTTTCTGACCTCTGAGCAGGTCAACCTGCACAACATTGATGAGATTGTTAATGAAGATGGAATATATATTCTAGACTTCGACTGTCAAGTTGACCAAATCATGGAGGAAGAGAACCATCGCAAAATGTGCTTATGGATTAGTAAACAGGATGATTAAAAATTTAGACTACTTTTACCAAACACAATACCCCCAGAGAAAGGCTCCATGAGCATGCGCATTGACCAGAACAAATATGTAATAGCTTCAGCTATTCATGTGATAGAGCGCCTATATTGGACATCAGGATTTAAACGAAAAGGAAAGAAATTGTGTATTGCTTACTCTTTTGGCTGTCTTGTCTTGGGTGCCACTGCTAATAACATACCTGTAACACAGCGCCAATGCTACTACATGAGAACACACTGACAAATGAAAGCTCAAAATACCAAAGGTATTAAAAAAAATAATAAATCAAAATATTTCCAGTAGTAAAGCACTCACGTATGTGTTGTTCCAAGCAATGTTCCTGGAGCAACCCCTTCTTGTTTTTCTTCAAGAACCTTTAATACGAAGGATCAAATTTAGCAAAACATTATGGTAAAGTAATATCAAAACTATAGTAAAAGCAGTCGTGATTGAACGATAGCACTCACCTGGTAAAGAGGCCTGTCAGGATCCTTTCTCTGCTGCTTACGGAGGTCAATGACATCAGGAGTCTCAACACCAGTTTGCGAACTTGAATAAAGAAAAGATGTCAATTCATTAGCAAAAAAATAGTCTTCGGATAGATTAAAAAGATAATAATGATAACCTTGGGTGTGGCACAGATTAATTAATAATTCCTGAGTCTATATAATTTATAAATGTGAGCAGTTAACTCCATACCTTGAAAGGCTATCCACGGATTGGATACCATCTTCCAACTCCTCTTCCTCAATCTGTTCCTCCTCCTCCTCCTCTTCCTCCTCCTCTTCTTCATCTTCCTCCAAATCACCCCAATGCTTTGTCTTATCAACTGGCTCCTCCTGAAATGCAAATTGAAGATATATGACAACAGTAAACAACCATTACCAGAAGAAAAAATCCTGCTACAAACCAGAGAACAACGTCAACACATCATAGTTGGGTTGTTCTTGCTGCTGAACTCCAAAAACATCTCCGTACAGGGGACGACCATTCTGGTAAGAATACAAACAGGTTAATCAATCATGCAAATGCAAAAGTTATGAGCTTGACTGGTGCTCTAAGACGAACGCGGTCTGATCTGACAAAGCTAAATGACACAAAGCATATGCAAATATGATTTTTCAGTATAACAAAAGACACAAAACAATTCTGTCCAGCATATAGAAAATTGAATAGAAGTTGGAGGATTACTTCATCAACAGGAGGCTTTCCCCAACCACCTGCATGATAACCAAAGGTAGCTCCAGGAGGGATGGGTGCATTAAGTCCAGGGATTTTCAAATGAGGATAAGATGGTGGAGGTCCATACCTCTGCATGAAATAATAATGTCAATTCTGAAGAATAGTTACCGAAGAAAATTCTCTGACAATATAAACCAATTTCAAGACCAAAATGTCAGTTCATCTGACCTGCATATTAATAAGCCAAGGGGGAGGAGAACCCTCTGGCATGCCAAGAGCTTCTCTTAACTCATGCGAGAGAGTGCCTGGCTTCATCTCCCTAAGCTTCACCTGAACAACAAAGGAAAAATGTGAATGAGAAATAAATTTGGTTAACATCTTCATTACTTCAAGCAATCCTAAAGAAAGATAGGCTCCTGAAACATTAGTTTATCCAATCAAACATATAGGTACTAAAAATTTAGAGTTTATTCCTTCATTAAGATCATTAAAAAGTTCTGAGTTGATTGTCATAATTAATCAAATTAAAGCAAAACTATATTGAAATCATACCTCAAATTCTTTGCCTTCATGATAAAGGTCACCATGTGAGGTCAGCTTTGGCTTTGTTTGATACTTGAAAAATGCATCATGGAGAACCTAACAAATAAAGCCATAAATTAATGAAAGAGAAAATATGTTAGAGGAACATTATAGTCTCCTAAAATAAACACAAAACCTGATAGTCGATATCCATTTTTCCCATCTTTGGTTGCATACGCTCACGTTGTTTCTGTTTTAACTTCTTGCCATCCTCCTTTTCAATGTATGCCTGTACAGGAAGAAAAATTTGTAAGTAATTCATTTTGATTGCACACATCTGTAAATGTTTAAACAGAGATAACGACATCAAACATTCTACTGTATAATCTATCCTAACATTGCAAAAAGATAGTAACAACTTCGGCATCCATTACAAAATGTTAGCTTTTCATAAGAATCCAAAAGAGAATTGAGGTAGTGCCCTAACAAAATCTATTCGCCAACCAAAAAAACAGCCAACTGCAATAAGCTTTCAAGGATGTACATCAGAAGAGGTGTCCACACACGTTATCAAGTTTCAGTAGAATGAGGTCATTTTGGCAACATAAAGAAGAGATCGCAGAAAGATATTTTCTGACAGGGAATGAAAGCAACAATCAGTATGCAATACAGCCAGCTAGGCAATAGTGACAATTCCATCAAAGTTGTTTAGAAGGACCATTTACAAAAACAAAAGCAAAATTTGTTCCAATTAATTAAAAAAACGTCTATGTTGCAGAAGTCAATTCATCATATTTACCTGTCTAATTTTTTCAATTCCTGTAGCAGCAATAAAATCAGGGAGCTGGAAAGGTTGCTTCTCAATTCCACGTTTCCCTACAAAACAGATCAACATCTGATGAGATTAAACTATCTTTATTATTTTGAATGAAAGAAATAATTTCATGAAATTTTAGACGCAACTAGCTCAAGGCACTAAGCACTATGGAAGGAATCTGAAAATCCAAAACAAAAGAAATGAATTAGCTCCTCAAGACTGTAAATTCCCCAATATGGAACACGATAGTACAAAGTTCTATTTCCAATTAAATCGTGTTTCCATTAGGCATGTCACAGGAGCATCTATATCCCCATTCAAACTAGCAAATACATAGATAGTGAAATCACTTAAGGGTCACATTTGCCAAAAAACATACGAGTCTGGGCTCCATGATTGTCACAGCCGCTCCCCTGCAAGAACCACACATATATTATATAAGAGAAACCTCATCGACTTTATCTTCCCTCACCTCTTCCCTAAACCTCTCATGCTTTGCAGTACATTAATCATGCTTAGATCAATCAACATATTACTTTCCAAGGGATTTACAAACTGCAAAAATTTCCGTTTCTGCACCAATGCCTAGGCACAGGTACAGTATTTCTGTATGACTTCAAAGATACCAGCAACTTTGGGTCTGCTGCAGTCGCATCCCAGACCTAAAGGGAAAATGTTAGTAAAATAGTTTCAAAACTCCGAGAAAAGTGAAATAAACAACAAAGCAAATAAAAGCAAACCACTGCACTACAAATCTCAATCCTACCTCATCTTTATTTCTCACCTTCGAAACATTACATTTGTGACACAACCCCTATTCATCACTAAGATTTTATAACCCTTCATTCTCATTGACCGTGGGCACACCGTGACCACGGCCAATTCAAAGACTTCCAACTCTTAAAACCATCTCCCTGAGGATTCGACCTTCCTTACCACTAGCTACCTATTCAGAAGAGGAATATTATTTTGGTGAACACACGACAGTCCATCAATCTTATAATAATTGAGTTCCAGTTATATTGCTCCAATATAAGATAATATTGTAAGGGACAATATTGTATATGAATTTTGTACACATTTGGAATGTAAATTACCAATCGGTTCTAAAGATAATAAATTCTCATAAAATGAGCAAATATTTATAATGATTTGAAAGAGAATAATTTCGAAATATTCCATTGACATTATTAATTTATGGAATGGATTCAAAAAAATAAAAAGATCTTAATAAATTATGTTAATGTGAAAAAAAAAATAGAATCAAGATAAATGTTGACAATAAGCTTATATATAATTTAGAGCTCTACATTATGAGGATCTTGATTAAACTCTATGGAGGAGTATAAACTATAAATAATTGATCAATCTAGAAAGACATTTATGTTTAATTTGCAACATGAATATTGTTGAACTTGTGGTCCATATATTAATTTGTGTGAAAATAATGACATATAAATTGATAGTTGTGCGAAAATGATATAAATCATGTTATAAATCATGTTATAATGAAAATGGCTTATCGCACAAGTTTTCACACAAATAATTATTTTGAAGAGAAATATCTCATTATGATGGTGGATGAATAATACTGCAATATATGTCTTATCTGACAGTGAATATGTCTTATATATTTTGTAAAAGACAAAGATTGAATTTTCTGGGAAGTTATATTGTATCAAGCTAAATAAATCTTGTATTTATCAAAATAATCATGATATATGTGCTTTTATAAAAAGTTCCGGATTTAAATTTGGTATGGTTGCTAATTATCATAAAAGATGAAATTATTAAAACACTTGTTGGGTAATCAAAAGTCATGGATTATACAAAGAGTATTTTATTTGAGTATTTGTAAATCAATAATGTTCGATAAAAGTGCTATAAAAATTTAGGAATAAAGTTTATCCATCAAAATTTTCCAACTATGATATCATATATAAATCTCGATTTCAAAAGAGTGATAATTAGGGGGAGTAAAAAGTATGCATTGCACTCTTTTTTCCTTCATTAAGATTTTTTCCATTTGGTTTTTCTTGATAAGATTTTTAACGAGACAATACTTTAATTGTATAATTATATATATTCAATAAAAGAATATTTAAAAGATTTGAAGGGATAGTTGAATCTGAAGAATATAAACTGTACTATTTTTCCCTTCACTAAGTTTTTTTCCATTGAGTTTTTTTTGGTAAGGTTTTTAATGAGGTAGTATTCCAAAAATACATTTTCAAATTAAGAATGATGTACTTTTTTTCCTTAGTTAAGATTTTTTTCCCATGAGATTTTTCCTAGTAAGATTTTAACGAGGCATTTAGTCATATAATGAATAGACTTTCAAATGGGAAGTATTATGAAGTTGAATATCTATTATTTTTAATTCAATGGATATTCAAGGGAGAGTATTGTAAATAAAATACTTGGTGAATATCTATTGAAATCTTCCCAAGCATTGTATCTTTACCAACGGATATATCCTTTTCAAGAGATATAAATGATATCATTTAGTACTTATAAATATATGTGTCATACCGTCATTTGAGATATCCTCGAATATCCTGAATACCTATGAATAAGATCCTTTTATTCTCTTCTCATATCAGTGTATATCTATCTCCTTATCTTTTTTCTCTTCTCCTTCATTTACAACAAATTTTATATAATTCTTAAAATTTGATATTATTATTTTTTCTGGTTATCTATTTTGAAAACCTCTCGTATTACTATTGGACGGCATGCAATATAATATTTTCTTTAATCGTTTTAAGAAACATGAACGGTTGACACCTATACGCCATGTATTTCACTCATCTTTATTTTGTTATTTAATAATGATAGAAAAATAGATTAATTTTTTTTTTGATCAAGTAAAACACAGGCTAAACGCCTGGACGGTACATAGGACAGCCAAGTTTGTCTTGGAACAGAGTATTACAGATCGTAGCCGGTGGTAAATCAAAATGCACAATTGTAGAAGAAAGACTAATATCTAGGTGAGCTAATTTATCTGCCGCATGGTTTGCTTCACGCAGGACTTGGGAGATTTGAGCTCTCGGAAGCTGTCGGAGGAGCCTTCGTCCTTCAGCAAAAAGGGGGTGGAGATACTTCGTTGGGCTGCTAGATTGCAGCCCTTCTATTATGTCGCCTGCATCAGATTCAATTACAATCTGGTGACAGCCTTTCCAAATTGCAACTTCCAATCCAACGATGATACTCCTGAGCTCTGCCTCCCAGCTTGTATCACAATCACACCTAAGAGCAAATCCTGAAAGCCATGTACCTGAGTGGTCCCTGAATAAGCCGCCTCCACCTGCTTGTCTAGTGATTGGATTGAAGGCTCCGTCGCAATTGAGTTTGATCCAACCCGGGATAGGGGGGATCCATCGTACCCAACGATCCTCTTTTCTGCCTTTGAGAAGAGATGATTTAACATAGGTTACCAATGTAGACCAGAACTCCTGTGCAGTCTGGAAAATAGTTTGCAAAGGATTGTGGATGTGGGCTGATATATCATCAAAGATCAGCTGGTTGCGCCACCTCCACAGCAACCAAGTGACAGTACAGAACATAGTCGGCCATGGGATATCCTCCTCACGTGCATGTCTCGATTTGTATTTCAGATTTGCTTCTATCCACTCCTTTAAGGGTAACCTGAAAAAGCAAGAGGATAAATCAGGAGGCAGCAATTGGTTCCAAATCATAGAAGCATACCTGCAGTCTCGTAAGACATGAGTAGTCGTCTCCGGAGTGGCTGTGCATCTCGGGCAGTCATCAACGTCACATATTGCGCGAGTCTTGCATAGGCTTCTTGTAGGGAGCCGTTCATGAGCTGCCAACCAGACAAAGGTGCGCACTCTTTCTGGACATTTGACCCTCCAAATATTTTTCCATAAGTCAGGTTGTGGGTGGTGGCATGGCTCTCTTATTGCTGTAATTGCTGAACGAACAGAAAAACTACCACTTGGAGTAAGGTTCCACACAAGTGTGTCCGGACCAGCATCAAGGGCAGGAGGGCCAACTTCGGCTATAGCCAAACAAGCGAATGCCGGGAGCCAAGAATGGAATAACTCCCAACTCCAGTCACCCGATTCAATTACATAGTCTTTAATCTTAGCCTTGCGGGCTTCCTCAGGGATATCCTGTGAGACAAGAGAGATTAGCGGGCCAAGGGAGCCTATCCAAGTATCCTCCCAAAATATAATGGACCGGCCGTTACAAACAATCCAACTAGAATTACCAGAGATAGGATTCCACATAGAGCACATAGATTTCCAAGTGGGAGAGTGATGTGGTTTAACTACCGGGTTACCTGAACAAAGAGCATCGAGACCGTATTTATGACTAAGGATTCTCACCCAAAGTCTGTCCTGTGATGATCTGAATCGCCAGACGAGCTTCATAACTAGAGCTTTGTTCAATTCGGAAGCCGTGTGGAAGCCCAGCCCACCATGATCCTTTGGGTCACATAAGGAATTCCAATTCAAAAGGTGCATCTTCTTATTATTGGGGGAACTACCCCAAACAAAGTTCCTTGTCAGCTGGTCAAGTTCCTGGATAACCTTATTCGGAAGGAGAATGGACTGCATTATATGAGTAGGAATCGCCTGAAGAGTGGATTTGGCTAAGGTAATCCGCCCGGCCAAGGAGAGGGAGTTAGCCTTCCACCCCGACAGTTTACCCCGAACCTTGCATATAAGCTCGTCATAAAGATTCCTCGAGTGTCTGCCATGAATAAGGGGAACTCCTAGATACTTCCCAAGGTCATTTGTAATTTTAAATCCCAGAGAGGAGCTTATAGAATTCATAGCTGAGGTTGACATATTTTTGGAGAAGAAGATCCTTGTCTTATTTGCATTGACACGCTGCCCCGACTTCTCACAAAAGTTTTGGAGGGTCTCTTGGATAACCTATGCCTGCTCAAGAGAAGCTTCTGCAAACAGGAACAAATCATCAGAAAAAAACAGGTGAGATAAGGGGGGACCATTCTTACTCAGATGAATAGGGCGCCATTTCTTAGTCATAAGTGCATCCTGGATTAGGTGACCCAGTCTCTCCATGCATAGTACAAACAGGTATGGCGAGATAGGGTCCCCCTGTCTGACTCCTCGAGAGGGGAGGAAGCCCTCCGTTATCGAGCCATTCCAAAGAATCCTCATCAAAGAGCTACGAACACAGGCCATGATACGATCTGTAAAATCCCGAGGGAAGCCCGCAAGTAAAAGTGTATCTTCAATAAAGCTCCATTTCACACGGTCATAAGCTTTCTCCAGATCGATTTTAACTGCCATCCATCCTCTCTTGCCAGTTTTCTGTTTCATGGTATGTACAGCCTCTTGGACAATAATGATATTGTCAGATATGACACGCCCTGCAATAAAACTAGACTGTGTTTCTGCAACCAGAACATTCATTAATGGCTTAATGCGATTAGCAAGAATTTTTGTTATAATTTTGTAAGGCACATTACAGAGGCTAATTGGTCTGAAGTTCGAGAGGGAGTCAGGCTTAGCAATTTTTGGAATGAGAACTAAAAGTGTCTCATTCAAAGATTGACTAAGTTGACCCGAAGTAAAGAAATCAGTTACCAGCTTTATGATGGAGGGACCAATGATTGACCACTGACTTTGGAAGAAAATTGGTTGCAAACCGTCAAGTCCGGGCGCTTTAAAGCTCCCCATGGCCTTAATCACTTTTAGAATTTCATCATTACCCGGAATATTAAGGAGGGTATTGGATTCCGCATGAGCAAAATTTGGGAAGCCCTGCGAAGTAAACAAAGGAGTGTAATGATTAAAGTCATCAGTATATAATCTCCTGAAAAAATTAAGTGTCATATTGCATAGCATGGTATTGTCAGAAATCCAATTGTTGTGCTCGTCTCTAAGCATTGTGATCCTGTTCGCTTGGCGCCTTATGAGAGTTGAGGTGTGGAAGAAATGGGTGTTCCTGTCCCCGAAATTAAGCCATTTTGACCGGGATTTTTGGAACCACAAGAGTTCCTCCTGCATAATTGTGTCCTCATAGGATTGACGTAGACGAGTATAGGAATTCTTAAGGTTTGGCGATTGTCTTAGCCCAAGGGTTGACTCCACTCTTTCTATCTGTTTCAGGAGGTTCCTCTTCCTCTGCATGATGTCACCAAACACATTCCTGTTCCACAAAACAACATCATTAGTAAATTTTGAAGAGGCCGAGAACCACTCAATATTATCATTCCAGGAATTTTTCACAAGGTCACTAAATTGGGGATGAGTTAGCCACGCCGCTTGGAAACGAAATGGTCTCTTGTCCTTGCTTGTTGCTGCTTGAGTGCTCAACAAAATTGGTCTGTGGTCCGACTTAATCCTAGGAAGATGGCGAACCGTTGTCCCCGGAAACTGGATCTTCCAAAGATCACTGTACATCGCACGGTCTAGCCTCTCACAAAGGAAGCCTCGGAACCACGTAAAATTAGGTCCAGTAAAGCCTGCATCAATGAGACCACAATCAGTTACACATGAGCTAAAGTCATTAGTATTAGAGAGATAAAAAGAAGTGCCTCCCCTTTTCTCAGAAGGTGAGAGAATAGCATTGAAGTCCCCAATTAGGGACCATGGTTCCGCAACCGATGCGTGAAACTGTCGTAAGTGACTCCATAGTTTGCGTCTCCGGATCGGGTTTGGACTCCCGTAAATAGCAGTGCAGAGTCCTGTTTCCTTATCATTCGACCACCTGAAATGAATAAACTGGCGGCCAGAGGATAAAACATGAACTGAAGTGCAATTTTCATTCCAGGTAAGCCAAATTCCTCCTGAGAAGCCAACAACATCCTCCCGAAATGAGTTATTGAACCCCAATGTTGAAATAACCTGCACAGCTTTCACACCACTAATACGAGGTTCCATGAGTACACAAATGTCTGGGCGATGAGCTTTCACAATTTCCTTCATGCATTTTCTGAAAAGGGTGCTGGCAGCACCTTGGCAATTCCATGATAATATAATCATTAAAATAATCTTTAAATAAATTAACAACTGTAACTTTAAACCTGAAGGGATGAATCGACAGCACATCCCTCGCACGTTGCAATATCCATGGTTGTCGGCAGTTCCTGGTTATCGGCGGCGACGTCCGACGGCTGGTCGGGAGGGTCGTTGGTGTGAGCTTGGGTCGCGGCAGAAGTTCCAACCACGTCCGTAAGCACCAGGGTCGGCATGTCCTCCAAGTTTGGTTCGATGCCAGTGGCACCATACCTGGAGCGTTTTGCCGAGAGAGAAGAAGAGGGCAGCAGCGACTCCGGCGAACTATGGGAGGCGCCATAGTCTCGGACGATGGCGGTCCTCCTCTGATTTCGTGTCTTTTTCCTCATCGCAGGATTTGAGAGCGTGTATACCTGTGTAATCATATCCTGCTCTTTTTGTTTAAAGTTAAACACTGGCTGGTCCTGGACGATGGTTGCACCAGGGGATACACTGATGGGCTCATGTGTGGGCTTGTTGGTTACCATGGTCTGCGAGCTTGTATGGACAGGCTGTGATTTACCTATGGAAGATTGGGCTGCTTTTGGCAGGGCGAGGTTGGGCTGGATTGGCTGGCTGGTAGGATCTGATGTCATGTGTATATGGAGCTGGTTAGGCTGAGTTGGTTGTGATGGGCTAGGTACTGCATTGGGGGAGCCAACTGGGCCAGGCTTATAAGAGGTCGTGGCTTTCGTGCTTTTAGGGTCGGTTGAGGACGGGTAGAACCATTGACTTTGTCTTGAATTGATCCCCATTTTTAGGGATGATAACTATTGTACAACGGTATTTTCCATAACCTTAGCTTGAGAACCTCCAGTTACGACTTTTGGGAGCGTATCTGAAGCCATATCACCTCCGGATGCGGCGCTTAATACGCTGAATCTTGATCCAGATTTTCCCTCGCTTGATTCTTTCCTTGTAGGATCAAATGCAGTTTCCTTTCCTTTCTGGGGATAACGGCGGAGCCTCCGTGGTGCGTGGAGCCATGGACCGAATTCTCCTCCCTCCAATGTGCTGGAACTCATATGAATCATTGAATCCAACATGGAAGTTTCTGGTGATGACTGGTTTGGTGGCTGTATTCTCCCCATCCCCTCAGTGGAATTTTGCGAGTTCTTGGCATGAGGGCAGGCATTGGGTGTATGCCCAACTCTACCGCAACCAAAGCAGATTTGCGGGAGGTTCTCATATTCAATCTTCTGCCATATCCCTTCCACTCTGAATCTTGGTAATAACGGCCGAGAAAGATCAAGTTCCACGGCTATTCTGGCAAATCTTCCACGTTGAGCTTCTAATGTGGTGGTATCAATCTTTATGGTCTTCCCTATCATATTACCAATCTTATTGAGGATTTTATCATGGTAGAACTTCGGGGACATATCCGGTAAACGAATCCAAGCAACTACTTTGGGGGTAGTGGCCGAGCTAGCTTTGAAGGCAGGATACCAGTACTGTACTGTCAGATAATGGCCAAGGACTACCCAGGGACCACCCAGCATTACGTGTTGCATATCCTCGATATTGTCAAATTTGACCAGATAATATCCATTATCCATATCTATGACCTTGGGAAGAGTAGATGGTTTCCATAGATCTCTAATCTTAGCACAGAAGACGGCATATCCAATATTCCTCCCCAAGAGTTTGACGATCACAGTATTTTGCCATACCTGATTGAGTTGTAGATGAGCTTTCTCCGTAAGTCTTAGGTTGGGGCCATGTTCGTCTTGCTCAATGTTAATATCGTCTTCAGAGATGTCTGCATCAAGAGGTATATCCTTTGCCTTCCCCAGCAATCTATCCTTATAGGAGATTGGGGCATCATCCATGGTCAAGTCCCCATTCGGTACACTGTCATTCTGGCGAAGCTTGACTTTTCCGGCAGTGTCGCTAGTTTCTGTTGAAGCATCGGGGAGTGTCTCGTCCCCCATCGAGCACTCCCACACTTTTTATCTGAGGAATTTATTCAAACAGGAAGAGAACAATCTAGAGCATATGCTTTTTGCTTTTTGCCACGGCACGCGGTCTTTTCCACTAACGTGGTTTAAAATAGATTAATTTAGATTTGTTATACATTGAATGTCTTTACAGTCACGACTCTTTATTATCAAGAGATATGTCGTTATTTTAATAGATATGATAGATACTCATTCATAGTGATAAATATGGATCTTATTATAGCTTACAGTAGATCTCTTTTTTATTTTATCCCTATATATCTTTTGTATATTTTTTGTATATCATTCCACTTTATCTTTCTCTCTTCCTTTATTTATACCACGTTATTAACATGAAAATATCTTTATTTGTCTTAACAATCTGCACCATAAAGATTATTCTAAGATCTACAATTAATTATTTTAATTATTTTTTGTTATTATTTAATATTTTTAATAATTATATCGATATATTTTTTTATTGTTTATCATATTATGTGTAATCTGATACAAATCTCATGATGTTTTTAGATTTATCAAATCTAATATGTTAAAAAATAATAATAAATAATAAACATAATTTATATTAAAAAAATTAAATATATTTATTGTTAGATTTATCAATTAATTTTTATTATCTTATTTCTTTTTTAAAAAATATATACAAGCTTAGATTTGTTAGACATAGATATATTTACATTAGATATACCCATGCTTTGTATAAAAATATAAAATAAATAATAATAATAAATAAATCAATAAGATAATATGTTAAAATTAGTTAATTAAACAAAATTTGTTAATATGTTTTATTTTATCTTATTTATTTTGTAATATTATGATTAAAATGATTAATTCATTTGTCGTATTTTTATAGAATTTACAATCACAAATATTGCAAAGCTTGAGTTTGAAGCTCTAGATATTACTGGCAAAAAAATCACAGAGAATATATATATTTGTTAGAGTTTCATAACTTTTGAAGAAGTCGACATTAAAAATCTCAGAATCTATCTGAAATATTATAGAGGCGTGGATTTCATGTGTATCATTGTTAGGTAATGTAAAGTTATTGTATTTAATGTTGATTGTTGTATTGTATTTATGAATGAATATGAGTTATAAATGAGTTAGGTGTGGGTAAATGTCTGTGAGTTATGAGATTGTTTTTGTGAAATGTACATGTTGTATCCCTTAATACTTCCAAAAAATTAGTATGGACAAAACGTTTGTAACACCTATTTCATGACATGATGTTTGTTTTATGTCTGATGTGCTTTACACAATGTCAAAACATATTGTGATTTTCACTCATCTTTTTCCCTGTTAGATAGACAAGAGTATATAACTTGTGTGTGCAATCGGATTGATGAATGCTTTAGATGCAAAATAGTATGATTGAGTTCTTCAATAAGATAGGACACATATCCAGTCAAGCTCCACCACGGCCCATTACAACACCTTCAGATGAAACTCAGGAAGAAACTCAAGATGAAATGTAGTGTGGTGTTTTGTTTGTTTTTTTTCATATATTTTGAAATGTCCACTGATCTTTTATAATTTTTAGTATGTAATGTCTTTGATTTTATTGGTAAATGATATTTATTAGTGGATTATTCACGGTTAATATTCATTATGGTTGTGATTCTATTAATAATATAACGACATTATATGCGATACACACCCCATATGACATATATAATGTCCACAATTTGATAGAATTTGGCTATATCACATGAGGTATATACCTCATATGACTTTTGTATGTCCATCATTTGATAGAATCGTGTCATATCACATGAGATACACACCCCATATAATACATATAATGTTCACCATTTGATAAAATTGAGTCACATCACATGAGGTACACATCACAATGACTTATGTAATGCCTAACATTCAATAGAATCAGCTGACATTATATTAGTGACATACCGCATCTGATGCATATAATATGAATGTTTGTATAAACAATCATTACAAAGATAAATAATCTTTATAAATATGTCACAAAATATATATTGGAAAGTTTATTCATACATTTCAGAATAATTCATACAACATATTTTATAATGCCAAATGCAATCATTCGATTAATTGCCACCACCCCTTAAAATGGTGAGCTTCACACCAAACTATTAATTTCTTTTTGCTTGGATCCGATTGACAAATCGTTACCAATGTCCATTCTCCGCATTCTTGACATCGTTTGTTTTGCAATGTAATAGTAAAGTTTGTTGAGAAGAAGAGCTACTGTTAACGGATATTTGTCAATAAAAAACAACATATTAGTATAGATATGGTGTTTGGTACATATACCATGTCCTATATTATATGTAATACACCACATAAACAAACACTAAAATCATAGTACACATTTATTATACAATATGAATAACATGACCTAATCACTAAGCATTTAACCATACTAAACCTACTATGTTGCAATTAATATATCAACATATCCACAAAATTTCTAAAGTAAACTAACAAAAACCCCAAAGCAAATCAACAAAATCTGCACAAATTGCTACTCAAAACCAAAATATCCAATAACTTATCAAAATATTGAGCACTCGCTTTTTATACTTGGATATTCCGCTGATTTACAAACTAATTTTTTTTCAGATAGAAAAATAGGGTGGAGAAATTTTAAAGATTCGTAGATATTTAAAAATTATGTTCAAATTCATGGGGGGTTTGAAAATTATGTGAGGAATCTTGCAGACTGTGTGGTTTAGCATAGATTGTGTGGTACTGTGTAGATCTGTATCTATATATGCTGACCTAATTTAAAATTCAAATTTTAAAGTTAAAATTTGATTTTTGATGAAGAACACTAAAGATAAAATGATCATTTATCATTCTGAAAATTTAAATTGCACGTCCACCAACTATGCTGAATAAATATTGATTGGATATAACAAAATAACATTTATGAGAGGCTGGTATAAATCTCAGATGTTACTCTGAAAATAGCTACCCGATATAGGATGAATTTGTTTCTCAACACCCTATTTCAACATTCCACGTATTGGCATTGGTTCTATTAAATTTCTCCTCTTTCGTTAGAAACGAGTTGGCTCGTTGATTTATATTTGGTAAATATTCTTTGTGGTTCGGGTTCATTCGTTAGACTTAGACACGTGACAAGATTTCAGACAGTGACAAGAAACAGAAACAGAAAATAATAAATATAGGCTGATATAGTTTTGTCATTATTGTATAAAATGTTATTAAAACATGATTGAAGCGGGTGATTCTATTCTATCGAAACTAATATATAATAAATTTTATATATTTCTTAAAATTAAGGATTGCTATCTTCTTTGGCTATCCTTTAACCTCAGACATTTTGCAAGAAACACGAACTATAAGTGGAAATGGGTGAAAACGTGTTTGTCATTTATTTTCACTTTAAAAAAACAAACAAACGAAATTCTAGAAGACCAACAAAACACCAAGATAACTATCGAACGTCACACGTAAATGTTAACTATCGCCATATAATATGATCGCAGTCTTTAGGAAGAACTGCATAATGTCCACACATAACACACGGGTAGTATAAAATATTATTAAAACATGATTGAGGCGGGTGGTTCTATTCTATTGAGATTAATATATAATAAATTTTATATTTTTCTTAAAATTTGAAATTAGGCTATTTATTTTGAGAACCTCGTACTATTTGTTGGACGATGTCAATATAATATTTTCCTCGAACGTTTTAAGAAATATGGATGGTTGATGCGTGTAGATCATTTATTTCACTCATAATTATTAAAATGACAATTTAATCCGAATTCATCAATCTATATCAATACAAGTGGCTCGAATTCCTCTCATAATAGGAATTGATTTCTAGCTGCATATATTTTAATAATTAATTTTTAAAAAAAATATTATTAAAATTTAAAATAAAATCTAGTAATAATTATTAATTTTAAATAAAATATTTTAAATAATTTATTTTGTTAATTCTTTTGATAATTCTCATAATTTTATAAACTAAATAAATCATAAATGATAAGTCAGAATAATATGATTTATTATTTCCACATAGTACCGCTGGCACATAACAATGTAAGATTTTCTGTAGCTCTATATCTTCTCTTTACTTAATATCGATTAAATTAAAAAAAGGTTATCCTATATTTGTATTTTTTTTATCAAATTGAAGTCCTTCATATTTTTTTTTTTTTCAGATTTTTTACTTTTACATTATATGTACTATCTAATTTTTATGTTGTTTTTATCTATTAATCTCAATAAGATGAGTTTGAGACTAATTATGAATTATGTTTAGAAAATAATAATTGCATATGGTTGCTTTTCAATTTTATAATATTTTCCAAGAAAGTGTTAGGTTAATTGTGCATTATAATAAAATTTTAATTATATAATTTTTTTTAAAAAAATTTAAAAATATTCATTGTCTAATTAATAAATTCTGCCTGGTCCAAAAATCAAAGATCAAACACTTGAAAAAATGTTCAAAATTTATTTTGGAAAGGGAAATCAAAGGGTTGAACTATACAAATTTTAAGGATTTATTTTAAAAATTTTATTGCGGCATACATCTTAAAAAATTACTTTAAAAGAATAATTACAATTAAATTTTTAAAAATTAGAAAATTTAATCGAATTTAATGAAAAATTAATTTATATGATATTAAATATTATATAAAAAATAATTTTTTATATAAAAATTATAATGATTTCTTATTTGTTTATAATTTAAATAGTATCAATCATCAATAACAATCATTAAATTTTTTTACAATATTACAAGTATCATAAATAAAGATGCAATTAATTAAAATATCATTCGTATTTTGCTCGATTTTCTTATCAGCAACCGGTCCTGACGTGGCAATGGGAAATAAATCCACGTGGTAGATTAAAAATAAAAAGGGAATAGAAATTTAGTTAATCGGGAAAGATGGGTTACAGTTGGAATTGGCACGACGTGGTGCCCTCAGCTAAGAACCTCGTAGAACTTATCAATAACGAGAACGCCCATGTCAATTGACTCCAAGGGATCCTTCCGAAGACGGTGCCTTAAGCAGTTGGGGATGACAGTGGCAACGCCCTCTGCAGTTACCTTATCTCTACTCTTCAATGCGGCCAGAGCTTTTGCAGCTCTGTTGGTCACAATGTCTCTTCTCAATCCATCGACGTTCAGCTCTGCACAAACTTTGGAGATTTTAACCTTGAGATCATGATCTATCTGCACAGAAGAAAGCGAACTCCGAGCTGAGGCAATCTGTTGCTGGAACTTCTCTTGCTCTGCCTTGTATGAATTACGGAATTCCTTGGGATTTCTGTCAAACCGAGCTCTCTCCTCGACGATCTTCACTCTGAGTTCTGCATCCCTTACAGTCCCCACTTGAGCATGCATTCCAAATCTATCAAGGAGCTGTGGCCTGAGTTCACCTTCTTCGGGATTGCCTGAACCGATCAAAATGAACAGTGCAGGATGAGAAATTGAAATGCCCTCTCTCTCCACTATGTTCCATCCCGGGGCAGTAGAATCTAAAAAAACGTCCACCAAGTGGTCATCCAACAGATTAACTTCATCAACATAAATTAGCCCTCTGTTAGCTTTAGCGAGAATGCCTGGCTCAAAAGCCTTGACACCCTCAGTCAGGACCTTTTCAATATCAATTGTTCCACAAACCCTATCCTCTGTAGCTCCCAGTGGCAAATCAACCATATTGATTTTGGTCAGATTGACAGAGAGTTCCTCCCCTTTCAGAATGCTCTTCCGGACTTCGACACCCATACATTCTTGGTCTTCTGGATCTGAATTATATTGGTCACCAGCAACAACCGTAATTTCAGGTAGTAAATCAACCAAAGACCTAACAGTCGTGGACTTCCCTGTGCCTCTGTCACCCATGATCATGACACCCCAATCTTGGGATCGATCACATTTAACAAAAGACATAATTTCATCTCGTCCTGTCCTACTGATACACTGGCCTCTGGCTTTCCTTAGCGGCCACCTTCTGGCCAAAAAGATCAGAGTTCACAGATTCAAATTATTCATCATAGTCATGCCATACCGTGCACAGTATCTCGTACTCAACACTTGTATATATTGAAGCAATTTCCTCCATTTCGAAAGGTTCTAACAGTGATCCCTTAATACATGACACGACCAAATTAAGCTCTCAGCAAACAGAAAGGTTGAGCAAAAAAACAAAGGTTTTAACATCCATAGGAAAATCTGAGCAACGGAATGGCCTATAACAAAGAATCAAAATTTAATCTGAACATGATCATCTCAATAAGTATCTATATAAGATAGAGAGAAAAAACCATCACCTGCTCAGCAGATGGAGCTTCAGTGGCAACATTGGAAACTGCAACTTGGAACTGGGACCTTCCTTTCTTGCCCACAACACCAATTCCTCTATAATACTTCCTCCCATAACTCTTCCCTGCAATAAACAAACACCAAGATACATGAACATCAATGACACGTTATTCTGTACAACCTACAGAATGTAGAATCTGCTCAACCACAAAAGAAGAAAGAAAGAACTGGGTCCATCCTAAATGCACCATAATACAGGCATAAGAGCTCAAATTTGGGTCCTCAAGAGAAAGAAATTGAGGCATTGTTTATTTGCGAGGAAACAAAAACATCCACAGTACCTGACGTGACGGACAGAGAGGGGAAGCAGAGATTGTAACTGATGGGAGACGAAAAGGGTCTGGATGCCAAGATTGCAGTGGAAGAAGTTCCTACTAAGGCTGCCATGTGCGCTTTTGCGGTTTGAAGGAGCTTCACATTTGGGTTTTGGTGTCGTTTAGTTTTGGCCGAAGATAAGGTATTCAATGTGTCACTGGGAGATCTTAATTTTTCTTTACGAGTATTTTGCATATTTGATATACGTCCGAATTAAAAGTGATATTGGAAATGAAATAATTAAATTTCAAATCAGCTACAGCGCAGGATACCATTTGTCGTGCCTCAATGATCATAGGTATAATACTGTATTAAATTAGTATTGACTAAAAATAAATAAATATATATATATTGGACTGGTAACAGCTTAATAAATATATATTAATTAAACATAATCTTACAAATCCATATTTATATATCCAAAATCACTCCTTATACATTCCACACATTACTATCTATAAAGGCGTTTGGCATGTGAAATCAATACTACTCAAACTCTTGGCTGCTAAATTTTTCCATTTCATTCTTGAAAGCAGGCATCGCATTGCGTTGCAAGGTCACAAGCACTCGGAACCCATCCTTTTCCCCGACACATGCCCTAGAACAAGGCAAGAAAAAGCAAGGCTCAACGCTTCCAAGAAGTTTTCTGGAAAGTGGCAAAACAGTGACTGGACCTCCCCATCCAAAATCCACAGTGGAATGACCCAAGTGTCTCCAATCTGTGAATCCACTCACTCTGTCTCCCGCTGTAATGCCATCTCCGTAATGTATCTCTTGAAAGTCGATAAAAGAAGATACATATTCATGGGTTACGAGGCCTTTGCTTTTCTTAATAAGCTCGGCTGTTTTCCAAATAGGTTGATTGATTAGCTCCTGCACCCTAGCTTGTGCATACATTGGAACACAGCCATTGCCCCAGTAGCCTGCTGGTAGCGGTGGCTTTACTAGCTTCCTTATATTGATTGAATATGCAAACTTGACTATCTCGTCACCTGGAATTTCCGAGAACTTAACCCTGCCATGTAATCGAAATTTCTGTGTCAAAGCATGTGCAATAGCAGTAATGATTTAGCCCGAGAGAACTAGAAATTGACTTACTTGGCTCGCCATATGAATGCACCCAAAGCTTCAAACGTGGTGAAACTGTAGCCAGACATTTCCAACAGTACTTTCTTGAACTGCTCCACCCACTTGTCTTTCACTTCAAAGCACTCCCTCACAGCCTCATTAACTCCACTGCCGTACGGTTCAGACCCTTTCTCCAACCTCAAAAACTCCCTGATCACTCCCTCCGCCAGAGGGGGATTCCTTGGGCTTAGCAAACCCGTACGGTCCCATACCGGCTCAACCGAAATCCGACCCGCTCCACGAGCCACCTCCGCCACCGCATTGAAGAATTGGGTGGCCCCCATTCCATCACATAAAGAATGATGAATAGCAGCCCCTAAAGTAAACCCTCCACATTCAAACACGGTCATTTGGAGCGCACACGGGTTAACCAGCGCGTCAGCTGGAGACGGATCCGGTGCCAACTGCTCCAGAAAATCTTGACCTGGGTCATCAAGATAATTATCCGATTGTAGCGAACAGTTCACAGTTGCATGTACAAGAGGCACGCCTAATTGATCCATGGAACAAAACACGTGAAGACGGCCGTCCACGTGCTGGCGGCGGAGAGTGGAGGCAAGTGGGTAGTAATGGACAAGCGCGGAGGAGAGTGCGGCGGCGATGACGTGGAAAGGTTGGCTGTCATTGACAATTTTGGTGTTAACGTACACTCGAAGATAACGGAACACGACATTGAGGTTACGGTCAGAGTCTAGGTGTGAGAGAGGGAGAGTGTGATCTTGAAAGAAGGGAGGTCTGGAAGGTTGAATTGTAGCGGTTTCTTTGACGTTAACTTGCATTGTTGCTGGGTTGCTTATCTTTACGGTGTGTGTCATCAATGGTGCCTTCAGACTATTAGATGTGTGTATTTATACTGTCGATGGAAAGGGTGGAGTAGGTGTGGCCCGGTAGTGATATGTAACGTGTAGAGTGCTATATCCACAACTAAGATGGGGATCAGGTGAGGTTTTTCTATAAATTACATTTGCACAGATGAAAGAGGTTTTTTTTTATAAATTATTTTATGCCCGGGGTACGTCACTAATTAAAGGAGAAAAATACGTTTTAAGGGTGTTGGTAATTTTGTCTTAAAATATTGTATTTTAATATTAAAAATGTTAATTCATTTTGTCTTAATTCATCATCTAATCAAATTAAAATTTATTATTATAAATCTAATTTATTATTTTTATTATTTTCGAGGTAATTAATTTATTATATTTTTTTATTTTAGAGATAAATAATATATTATATTTTATTATTTTCGAGACACCATCAAACACGGTTTTTTTTATTAAGGTCAATTGGTTAAAATATCCTTCCTAAAGAAACCCGCTTCCTCTAAATCCGATACTATAAATAAAGAACCTATTCAAACTCAGATTTCTACACTTCACGCTTATTACTATCCAACCAAACAAACGGCAAAATAGTTGATTCAAGGTATGTCTTTCTCATACTCTCTCTCAGCTCTTAGAGGCGTATACTTGCTCCGATCACTGGCCGATCTCTTTCTAAATTGCTTCATTTTTTTCTCCTATCTGTATGTATTAATCGGTTTCGTGAAGCGATTTGTGAATTCCGATCAGGTTCCTTGCTTGTGTCTGTGGCTGTTGCGATCGAATCGGTCAATTTCGCGAGAATCTCCATGTTCTATTGTTTGTTTGTCTTTCTATTGTTCGACTTTGGTAATTTGTGAAAATATGTTTGTGACTGTACTAGTGAGAGACGTGCTTGAAACCGAGAGTATACTTTTTCACATTTGTGCTCCAAGAAAGAAAAATTCACTCATTCACTCTTTCCCTCCCGAGTTCTTAGGGTTTATTTGACTGTATATCAGTAACTGATAGACTTCCTGTGGAATATACCGAGTCTAGTTGTGAATTTCAAGCTGAAATTCACTCTTTTTAAGCAGATTTATATTCAGATTACATCTTCTGTTGCTTAATTAACTGATTTTGTGTGGTTATATTATCATGATTAAATCGAACTTAAACTGACTGGTGAAAAAAACATGCTCAGGAGCATGATAATAACATTCAGTGTGAACTGCTTTTTCAGATGCCAGAATCACTGATGGAAACTTCATCCTCCGTTGATCCAAAACCGAAGAAATCACTTTTTGGTATTTTCTTCATTCTGCTTCTGGTCTAGTTAATGATTTTTTGATCAACTTATGCTACTGAGATAATTTTCAGTGCAAAAGAAGCACATGTAGAACATATGATATCCTTCATTTGGCCATTTGTTATGTATTTGGTAAGTAATTGTAAGCATTTATGTGTCGAGGAACACGTAGCACACTGAAATGTTAGGTGGATTTGAATTGGCTTCACGCACATGCACACACATGCACACACAACAGAAGGTATTGATTGGAGATTCTTCATACTCGTTGCTTGGCATGGTGATTTGCGGTTTCAGAAGTTACCGTGTTCCTTCTCTTTAATTGATTTGCTCCTTAAAATATTTAGTAAGATGCCATTATCTCTTAAGTAGATGAGGACGTTGGAAATGACTTCCTCAGCTCCTGGAAATCAATCTCAGCCTCGGAAGATGACACAATGGACTTCAACTTTGATACAGTTTCCACTGGAAAGAAAAAGGCATTCAATTTTGATAAATTGTAAGTGCTTCAAGTACTATAGATCACGATTCATTCTTTTTTACCTTCTTTTTTTTTATAACAAAACTATGTTCTCTGTTCGCTTCTTCTTCCAGTATTGTTTTTTCTTTAAATTTGAATGCTCAATCTTGTGTTGTATCCAACCCTTAAAGCCATATATTTTCAGTTATTTTGACCGCTTTCTCATTTCCCAGCTATGGCTGGTAGCTTTTTCTTCCCCTTTCTCCAAATCTCTTTCATAACCTTTTTAGTCAGGCCGATACCCTGGACATAAATATGCTTGTTTACTAGCGCTTCAAATTTGAGCAGTGCACGTACAAGTTTTTCATCAACTGCAGCATTCCTTTTCAGGGATATGGATTTTAATCTAGAAGGTGATTTTGACAAGTTATCATCCTTCAAACTGGACATGCCTGACCTTGATTTCTCAAGCCCATCTAACAAGACTGCAAACCTCAAGGAAAGAGCTGGGGCAGAACCTTGTAGTAGAAAAAAACAAGGAAAACAAGACAGCTTCACCTTTTCTTTTGATTTCAATGAGTGAGTGAGCCAATTTGATGCATAGCTAGCAATAGTCTATGTCATTTCTTTTCCAGTTATTTGAGTAAACTATAAGTAGTTTTATTTTACTTAACTGAAATATTTCCTGGTAAAATGCAGCTTGGATAGTTTTGATCTAGATTCATCCTTATCAAAAGAAGCAAAAATTCAAACGAAGAACTTGGAAAGCAAAGAGCTTTCTTCTTCTGATGACAGTAAAGGATCTAAAACAAATGTGATCGATGGTGTTCTTCAATTTGAGAATTGCAAAACTGAGAAACTTCCAGCTTCGGAGAATGGAGTGACTTTGATGGTTGAGTCTGCTGTAGGTGGTACAGAGACTGATAAATCATTGAATGAAAATTTTCCTTCTAGATCTGAAATATTTGATAGTCAGATTGTGTCAGAAAGTAACTCGCCAGTGGAAGTGGAGAAAAGAAATCAACAAAGTTTCTTCCTGGGGAAGAATATTCAAACCGAATCAAGTTCTAAGCAGATAACAGAGTGTGTACCAGCCCAATACCTTGGTGGGGATCATTTAACTAAAGATACTGTTTTGGAAACCGAGAAAGAAGATGATTTTCCAGCTAGAAAAGTGAATGTAGAATTACTTGCGGAGCTTAATGATATTGACAAAATTATAACTATTGTTGGGTCTGATCATGAAAAAACAGAGCTAATTAATCCATCTCCAGAATGTGGTGTGCAATAAGATACCGAAGGAAATTACATTAGAGGCTGCACCGACGGTAGATGGAGAGGCCACTTCAGTTGCTAGTGTTTCAAAGATAATGTCACATGAAAGTGAAACTGATAAAGATATCTTGAATTCAAGTGCAGGAATTTCGGTTCCATTGAGCAGGTCAACCCAAAACAGAGCGACTTTTAATAATTCTTTGATGCTGGATGGTTATAATCATATGAATATAGAAAATCATCTATTTATAGCGGTACAAACTGTATGGAATAACAAGGATATGAGAAGGTTCTTTTGACTAATTTTATGCGCATGTCCATCGGACTCAACACTTTTGGCATGTAGTTAATATGTTGAACACAGATCTTAGCGTTTCTCAGTGAAATTATTGAACTGTTTTAACATGACTTTGAATGCTAGCTAAAAATATAACTGTGAGTATCAATTATCTTTTTCTTTCTCTTCATGTAGTGGTCCTGTAATGCATGCAGTAGCACTTGGAAAAGAATCAGGAGATTTCAACGTGAATGCTTGTCAGAGATCCAAGGAATCTGAACATCAACTGTATCAGCCACCAGCAAATGGAGTGGAGATTTCCTCGTCTGGGTTCAAAGGAACTTCCAATGTTCATTTAAGTCATCCCGAAGCTGGGCTAAGGTGAAAGCCTTTCCCTGTTTGGATGCAAGTTTCGGGGGATTACATGAAAAAATAAGGTTTGATGGAATTGATGATTCTCTGTATGCCTCAAGTAGGGAAACTGGATCAGATAAATTGGCATCTATAAAGGAAAACGATCCTGCAGTTGCCTGCTCAAATATATATGGGATATCTGAGAAAAAAACTGAACCTCAGCAATGTCAGCTATCTGCTAGTGTGAAGGCTTCCTCCTTTGGGAGAAAAATAGTCTCTGACATACATTTAACTCATACAGAGACTGGAAAAAGGTGATTCACTTGATATATGCTTTGTTTAGAATATGATATGAACTTTTGAGAATTCTTTTTATTCTGTGATTTCTTGTAGTGTTCATGTAGTTGATAAAGTGGCATTAATAGAGGAAAAAGAAAACAGGGTTATCGTCTCAAAATTTTTCAGGAGATCCGAGGAATGCAAACCCCAACTATGTCAACCTTCCAGTGAAGTGGAGTTTTCTTCATCTAAGTGCAGAGAAATTGATTCCGCACGTTTGAGTCTTCCAGTAAACAGAAAACAGTGAGTCCTGTTTTATGTAAAAGCCGCTGTTTATTGATATGGTTGCATACGAAGTACTACTAATTGATACATGTGCATGCATCTGACATTTTGCATTTTGGTCAACAGGGAGGGTACGGATGTTGTGGATGCAAATATTGGAAGAAAATTAGTCAGTGGGTCACAGCCACTTCCCAATGAATCCATCAGAGGTCCATCCACTCAGTTGGGAACTTACAAAAATGTCAAAACTCTTTATAGTATCAGGTGATGCATAGACGCATCAAATTATATGTTTACTGACAGACTTTTTTGTTTTCGAATAAAATTAATTTACAAGAGCTTTTATACAGAGCTTGTGAGAACTTTGAATCCTCTGAAGTAGAAGTAGATCATGCAACCACTTTATCAAAAAAATTTCTTGACATCATGGATTGGAAATGATGATTCTTTATAATGTTCAACGGGGAAAGTTTCAAAGTTCACAAAATACAAAATGAAGGGATGGTAGCTGTTAAACCCAGCCCTCCCAATATTGATGCATCAAAAGAATCCTGCTTCCCTAGGAAGCAGAACAGAAACTAAGAATCTTAACAGTTCTGAGTGAGGCAGTTCTAGGTCTTTCCTTAGTATGTGCTGAAACTGATTGCTGTATCCCAAGTGACTTGGATCTCTTTATAATGATGAACAGGGATAGTTTTGAAGGTGAAGGTGTACAAAATGGAGGGAAGCTGGGTGTTAATCCAATTGCTGATAATGAAGCATCCGAAGAGAATCCTGTCGCCCTACGAAGTAGAACATACCTTCCGAAGTCCGGGTGAGGAACCTGCTTTTTTTTAAATCTTCACTTTGAATAGGCTGATAGGAGGCTGCTGTTACTCTATAATTTCCTCCTGGTCAAGATTTTTTTTTAAAATTCTAGTACCACCATTTTAGATATTGGATTGCTGTTATGCTTTGAGATGACAGCCTTGTTCAAATGTTGCAAATATTAAAGAAACATAATGTTACTGCTATGTTTGTTTCTGACTTATAAAATTGTTCGCAGATGTGTAGTAAATCGCAACAACTTAACTGATAAGCCAATAAAGCTGAATAGTCTGTCTAGTCTAAAACATGGGAAGAAGGCAATAACCCAGAAGGAAAAGACCTTTATTGAAGGGATTGAAGATGAGAAGTGGGCATCCGATTGTTCTAGCTTAAGAATTTCAAGGTGTGATGAATATGCAACTTTCAGTTTCTCAATGAGTTTTCAGTTACTAATTGAAGCTGATAAAACCATGCCCATTAACATAGGAACATGGAAGCTTCTAAAGATCAACCAAGATCCAGCTGTCTAGTTGAAATTAATTTGTCCAGAAACACAGAGAATCTTGCAAAAAGTCAAGAAAATCAAGCCAAATCTGAAAAGCATCTCGGTGCTGTTGGCAGTTCAGAGAGGAAACTAGCAGTTAAAACCCAAGAAAATGAAGCCAAATCAGAAAAGCATGTCCATCCTGTTGCCAGTTCAGAGAGGCAAACACCAGCTATCACGAGTTTGAAGCGAAAATTATTTGAGGTTTTTTACATAAATATAAATGCAAAACGGATCTGAAAATTTCTTCAGTGTCGAAATTTGAGTAAAAATTTATTTGTTCTTGTGGAATATCATCAATTTCTGTTGTACAATTTCACAGGTGACAGGTACAGGTGTAATGCATTTTAATCCCCAGAAGCGTCTCTCTGTGTCACCAAGTGAAAGCAGGTCCATCCTGTCGTCATTATACATTTCCATTCCTGGTTCTTTCCTTGATAAATCATGTCTTTTCAAAATGTCTGCAGAGTTGTCAGGGAACCTCGGAAAAACATCAAGCAGGTATCTCTTAATCAAATCTTGTCACTCATGATCAATGATGATTTCAGAAATTATAAGCAGACATACAAGACCTTGCAACTTCATCAATTTTTTCAAGAGCATTGCTTTATTTTTTAGGTTTCTTTTCATGATGATCAGTCAGAGAGTGAGAACATGGATATTCTTTATGACCGTCCATCACATGGACCTGAAATACCTCAAGCGAGCATGAAAGATCTAGGGATTCCTTTGGCAATAGAATATGATGGAAATGTTGAGAAGGCTGAAGTATATGCAAAAGAACTTGAAAATGTTAGTATTCCGTTGATTTACATTATTTTCTACGGCTTGTTTATGCACGGCCTACTTCGTTATTAAAGGACAAGTCCTCTGATGTGAGTCAAAAGCTGTCTAGTGATATGAACATTACAAATTTGACAAAAACATAGTATAATGCAATAAAACTTGAAACTGGAAATTTTTATGAGCATCACAAGCATGGTACAGTGCCATCAATCTTCTTTATATGCCACTGCACCATGGAGACATGTGTCAATCTTGATCAGTAATGGTTGTCTGACACTAGCTGAAAATTGTCTGGTCTATTGTGTCCGGTCCACATGACATTTTAGTAGGATTTGCTTTTCTTTCAAAAACTGAAGCTAGCATGTTGACCGAAAAAGCAGGCTTGATGTCACGTTTCGTGCATGCATAATTGGTCATACACTCTAATAATGGATTTTTTTTAAATTTTTATAAGCTGATAAGTAATGGATAAACTGTGATCAAACAAAGAAGTTTCATAATATAATATATACTTATGCTGAATAGCTTGCCGTGTATGCATGCAGATTTGCAACATGCTAAAGAAGAAACATGAGGAAGCCAAAGAATTATTGGTTCAAGCTGTTGTCAATAACAACAGTTTACTGATGCTTAATCATCCAATCTTTGATGAGAAGATATCCTTTTATTTATGACTGTTTCTCTATGTCATTGACTTTATTTTAGTAGCAGGACGAAGTTTTGTAATCACTTACAGTTGAAAACATTCGTATGGTTGAGAAGTTTGCAGCACAATTGAGGATCGACGAATAGCTGGCTTTAGATAGTGAAAAAAGGTACTGCTTTCTGGCTCTCCTGCATTAGGTGTGGAGATTAGATTTCCTTTCAACATCTCGGCTACAGGAACTTTATCTATGCTCGTCTTCCTGATGCTGCTAGGATTAGAACACAATGATCTGCTCCTTGAGAAGTTGAGCAGCAAATTGTATGTCAAAAACAAAAGAAAAAATGTGTGGTATGTGATGATCCACAGTTTACATTCTCCTCTGCCTTCACACTTCTTCAATGCTGAGCGGCTGTTGCAAGAGGATTTCTTGGTAGGATGATATATTGGTGATCAAATGATTAATCAATGTCAAACTACGACATGCATTGGAGATGTATGAATATGACCAGTATCCATGGATGGGCTAATCGTATCAGTCTGATTCTCTGTTTTTTTTGGTGAAAGTATTAGTCTCATTAAGGCACTATGATGTCGTATGATGATCCTCAATTCTAGAATTTACAACTTGGATAAGGATTGATTTAGTTAAGCTTGAATATAGTATCTTTTTTTAAATGTCATAAATATATCAAACTAGAGTATGAATGTTGAAGTTCAAATCTTGTTTTTACGATTTTTTCTCAAGGAAAGATATATAATCCTCATTCATCTTCATATTAGCTTTGAGCTTGTTCAATTATAACTTTATGAGCTTCAATATAGAATTTTCTGTAGGAACTTTTTAGATTTGTTGTAAAGCTTCCCACTGGATTTCTGTTCTCTTGTAAGCCAAAATTGATTCTGATATATATTAATATAGATGGCTATTTTAATAATGTCCTATGGTTTCGTTTGTTTTAAATAACCATTTATATAATAGTAAACAACAGAAAAGTAGTGCTATAAAATTCAGTAAAATATGAAAAAAGAAATCCTTGCAAACACAGTAGCATCCGTGAACGTTGAAATAGACATTGATGACATGGTATATAGAATACAGTATGGGCAAAAGTAGAAATAAGATTAACAATTTAATTGAGTAACATCCTTATAATAGACGTCCCCATTACAAAAGAAATTTTAAGGATTATAATCTTAGGCCTTTTATTTCTATATATAAAAAACTAAAAATCTGTTATAAACAAGCAAATTAAACTGAAGTGAAGTGGCTATCACAAGAACCAATCAATAATAATATTACTACTCAATCATATTATTCGAATTTTCTCTCTAGATCCTTGATTAGCAAGACCAGATCAAGTGCCCAAGTTAAGCATCGATGATCAAACAAAGGAAAAACAAGCACTTCCCCTTTCACTCTCTATTCGCCAACCTAAGAGCAAAGGCTCGCACTCCTCCCCAACTCCATACGTTTCTGGAGTCTGCAAATTAAGTTGGCATTCCTTGATGCAGGTTTATGAAAAAACGAAAAAGCAAAATCCTGATGCAGGTAGGATCGGGCTAGCAGCTGCCCATTGTTTTTTAACTGGATTCTATATCGTAAAATCGTCAGGTTCGTATAGGACAAAACAATTTCAGTAAACAAATACATTAGTGCTGCAAAAGGACAGATAATGGTTGAACTTATAGTGAAGCTATAAAAGTTGAATCTGTATATATATTAATCAAACATATATATAGGATCTCGAGTGGGGCTGTGCGGAAATGTTCTAGATGCAGCCAAATAGTGCAGAGTCCTTCATACCAATAGGAAGGATGAGGAAGAAAATTCTCAAAATTTTCAAAATTCTCAAAATTCTCATCCATCTAAGCCCGCCGCCCAAACTCTTCATTATATTGAATTTATATATAATATATATATCACATGTACGGATCTGTACGGAGAGGAATAAGCAAGGGGGCCTAAGAAAGAATGGAAAGCATAATTTCATTAAGATGTAATAGATTGCTATATCACGACAAAATATTCTTTTGGGTATTATAGATGCTTGGCATGCTTCCCTCCCAAATCCATTATGTTGGACACTTCTTAATTATTAACATCAAAAAGTGTCCATTAGAAATAAGGGAAATTTATAGAATTGGGATGTGGTTCTTGTTTCCTCCCACCCACTTGGATTAATTTAAGGGAAAACATGGCAACTGATCTCTATAAATACTAGCTCCTACACTTGTTCAATTCACCAAAGACAGCAAGACGGTTTGCAAGAGCTTAAATCAATGGCTAGCTTGAGGCTTTGTTTGTGCCTTGCACTATTAGTGTTGTCATTTTCTGAGTTGGAGAGTCGTCCCCTTGTTCCATCCCTTGGGAGGAGTCCCAAACAATCAGTTCGAGCACTGGTTGAGCGAGAAGTGTTTGTGTTTCATGTCAACTATGGATATAAACGCACTAACAAAGCCCAATATGAATCCAAAAGAACAAGTCCAGGAGGACCTGATCCACATCACCATTGAAAACCAGCAATAAAATGTCTTCCACGAGGCATATTTTGGTGTGTTCTTTTTTTTGTTGTTGTAGCTACTGTTATCTTGATAACAAATCATCACACACTTTTGAATGAGAGTGTTATTAAGTATCAGTTAACGTGGCAAAGTTTGTCGACTCTGATAATCTGCAGTTTCTTAGCAATTAGCTGTCTGTAATAACAATTGTTAGTCTGAAAAATGTGGTGAAAAGTACGACTACAAGCCTTCTCTTTGGGAAGACAATACATATTACAATCTTTTCTAGGGTCTATTCTTGCCTTCTTTCTGGGAAGACAACACATATGCGGATCTTTATCGTTATAAAAAATCTCATTTATTTTTCAGACCAATAAGTGTTGATTATAAATAGAGATTTTATTATGGTGGACAGTGTAACTTGAAGAGCACAAATAACAGTGCTACCCCACTTTAACCATTTGCAAACTATTTCTCAAAAGTGCAAAGTGGTTCCAGCTGATCATCATGTATAATTAGGTGCAATATAAGTAGTGCCAGGTTAATTTTAGGGGATAAGATAAAGAATGATACTAGAATAAGTTTATACAATGACAGCCTTCAAAGTGATTTCAACTATTGAGGAGGAAGTGGAGTTTTATTTAGATTTAATCTGAGGATATTCAAAATTTAATGTTAGCATTATCTCTCTGGAAAGCAACCTTTTTGTCGATAAAACAATATCGTACATCAAAGTCAGAATATTTGAAGTTCTGAAAATCCCACTTCCTTTTCAAGTATCCTTCAAAAGTTCACAAGCACACACGATCACGATCACGATCATGATCACGATCATGATCACGTCGAGTTTCGACTTCACAAAAACAGTCACTATATATCAAAGTAATCGCCACTCTCACTATCAGCAAAGATGCAGGCTATAATTCTTTTTGTCGCCATAGCATTTTAGATAGAAAATGGACTTGACTTTTGGATCATGATGTAGTTCAGGGATAGTGAGTTTTAATGCGGAACCTATGCTAGATATGCTAGCTCGATCCTTCTTTTTAGCTACACTTTTTTCTTTCTCTTTTTAAAGCAAGTCGTGCTTCAGGCACATATTTTTTTGTATGTATTTTTACTATAATAGTTACAAAATATAATTTTATTATGGTTAGGGCACGTCAATACCAAGAAATTAAGTTACCTTTCAGGATATTGAATAGGCAGATTCTATTAAATTAAATCACAGTCAAACCCATTAATTCTGTGTGTGCACTTCGTAAGAGCAATAAGACTAAACAAGTCTACTTTTTGCCTTTTGGACACACTGATGAGTAGGGCCTTTTTATTGCTTGGAATGATATACTTGCTTTTTTATTCATTCAGTTTGCTCATTTGTTCTGAATCGTTTTTAATTTAATAATTATGAATGGACGAGTCATTTTGGTTTATCTTAAAATCATGAAAACTAAGAGATGTCTTCCTTTTTATTTTAGTATCTTTAAAACTAGGATATAATTTGGTTCAAAATCCAATTAAAAATTGAGAAGAATTTAGAAATGAATTGGGTTGGAGCGGATATTAATCAGTGGTATAAAAAAATAATAATAGTGGGATAGCAAATATATTACATCAAATGTTGTACACAAGTGTTTTTAGAGATTCCATCACAGAATAATTCTTAGTAAATTATGAGTATGATACAAATTTTTCTTTTTTTAATTAAACGTCTATAATAATGGAATTTTAGGAACCTCAACTAGGATATCGCAGTAAAAGTGATAGATGCTAGTCGGGTTTCTTTTAATTTCGTGAACATTTCCTAAATTTGTTTAGGGACAGGTACGAGATTTAGAACTAAAGCTTGTAGAAATTGAGGTTGTATTATAGTTCTACCATAGGGCTATCGGGGTATAATGGGCTTTGGTTGTCCCTATTTCAATTGGATAAACAAAAAGGCGTTTCATGGCCTGGATAAATTTTCTAACCAGCCCAACTACCGTTGTAACTGTCATATCCCAAAATCCTAAAGGTGTCCATCTCCCAAAATCCCATTGTAACCTGGGTATTGATTCCAGTGAATCGCCTTAAGATTTTCTTAGTTACAACGGTAGTTGGGTTGGGCCTGTTTAGAAAATTTATAGGTATGTATTGGGAATCAATACCCACTCAAATAGTTAATATTAAAAGATTACATGTCGAGAATCAGTATAGTCTTTTAATATATATATAATAATAACTTTATACTTAATATTAAAATTATTTTTTATAATTTATAATTTTTATCATATTCAAATAATTAATTTTTTATTATATATAGGAATGGATTGAATTAATATATTTATATTAAATTTATACTTATTTATATCAATTATATTATTTTGGACTTTGATCCAATTCAAACCAAACCATGAATTGGGCGGATACCCAGTTACTTTGTAAATAAAAAATTTACATATTTATTTATCAAACCGGTTATTTTAGCATCATATATAATTTGACAACATTAATTAAAATTAAAACGTTATAGTAAAAAAAATAAAATTAAAACGTATATTACAATATGCTTCATATACCGAATTCGGAATATAAACCATTAAAAACATATTATTTGACATCATCATCAGGAATATAGGTGGATTCGGTACTTCTTGGAAAAAAGGGTAAATTTAGAAGAATCGAAATCTGGAGACTGGAAACTCATTTTCTACTTCGTTCATAAAACAAAGCATTATCGGTCAATATAACTTTTTGCCGGTGGACGCAACCATTTCTGGATAGCCAATTGCACGACACCTGTTATGGAGGATCTGCCAGATGACGTACTAATTTGAATAAAGAGACTTGTGCAGTAACCCATATGATAGTCTTCTCAACTTTATATAATTGTCTCCAAAACAGTACTGTTAGAACCAATATTTTTGTGTTTCTGGACAGGTTGCTTGCAGGTTCAAGACATATGTAGTCCAATATTATACATACAGGCTTCGATTTAGTCCTAAATTTTTAGGATTTGAGAAAATGTCATTTGAGTCAGAGAAAATGTAATTTGACATTTTGAATTCCAATCGAAACGCCAAAATCTTTCACCAAATTAAGAAATGTAAATTCCGGCAACCGGCTTACCCTGGAAGAGGTTCATTAGGTGTTACATAGTACAAATGAGAAATGCGTAGGGAATTGGTATTGGTTGGTTATCCGTTGCTTTCTATGATTGTGTTTTCTATTCATTTGTCGAATATATACGTGTGTTCTCCGTCAAAGTTGTTTACATCATCTCTATTATTGAGTCCCCTCCTTGGCGACGAAATAACCCAATCAAGCTGAGAACTGAGGCAGAGAAACAAGAAGAGGAAAAGAGCAATACCAGGAAACCATGGGTTGCTGCTGCGGTGAAGACTGTGAATGCCGGCCATTAGGCTTTCTCTTAGGCTTGCCCTTTGCCTTCGTCTCCCTCCTCCTCTCTCTCATCGGTGTGGTCATATGGATAGTTGGGTTAGTTTGAATTGATGAATTTGATCATCGTCTTTTTCAATATGAATTATCTGAAAACTATCACGGAGGTTCTAATATTCTTTGTTTTTTTTTGGCACAGGTTAGCGTTGACTTGTATCTGCCCTTGCTGCTTGTGTGTGACTGTGATAGTTGAGTTTGCTTTGTGGTTGATCAAGGCTCCCTTTCTGGTCATGAAGTGGTTTACATCAAAGATCCCATGTTAGAGTTTGACTGAGAGAGCATCATGATGGATTCATTGATTCACTTCTTTCTCGACTTCTTTTGAGCACATGTAGCTGTCTGATTTTTCTTTTCTTTGTCCTCATCTTGATTCCTCTGCTCCGATGGAAGTGTGATTTTTCTTTGGCCTCATCCTTGCTTCTTGCTTCGTAGTATTGTTTAGCTTTTGCCCGATGTTCATGATCATCCTCTGTTTTCCATGGTTATTTTTAGCGAAACTAACCTTAAATTATAGCTTTAATATGTAATATAATCCCATTCGTTTGGCATACTTACTGCTCCCGCCAGCACAGCTAAGTCAGGCCCTAGAAGCTCTCCTGCCCGGCGAGGCAAATAAGGCTAGCACCCGTGATATAGGAAGCAAAGCCCAAAAGCTTCAGTACCAAGGAAGTTGATATAGGGTAGAGTAAAGGCCGACGGGATCTACCATCAATTACAACGAAATTCTAGAAACTTCAAATTGCCAATGGACCGTAACTTAGATAAATTTTTTTTAAAATTTTGGATTAGTTGGATTTGTTTGTAATTATAGTTAATAATAGCTGGACTCGTCTATTTAATTTTCTTTTTTTAAAAAAAGATGACATCCCTCTCATATGGTTTGCAAGCCTAACAAGATGATAAGGTTATAATTGAGATTATCGGTAGGGATAAAACTACATTTTCCTTAAAACTGTAGGACTGCCTGATATTTTGCAAAAAAAAGAAATCATGGAAATCTTTTAAATACATCCTTTTCTCATTTCATAGCATATTAATATCATTCATTTGTTTCTCCTATTATAATTTAATCTGTTTTAATTGTGTGTTGACTCATTTTATCCATTTTATAATAATTAACTAATCTTGTCGCTCTATAATGCAGCATTCCTCCATCTGTTAAAGTAATCTTGAATTTGTAAAAAAAATTTGTTTTTGTTGTTTCCACAAATATCACTCATCCCCACAAAATTTATTACTAGTAAATAGCCGGAAAGAAAAAAAGAAAACACAGGGTGTATGGATGCATGTCTTCGATCAAGAAGATGCCCCGGATAAGCTGGTAAGGTTTAAAAATATGAGATCCATATATATATATATATATATATATATAAGATTTCACATGGTACTATCAACTTGGAGTAAGAAAAGCAGAGGCTTTTGTCCTGTATTCCCTTCTCTCTCTCTGCCTCGTTCTCTCCTGGCTACAATGGCGACTTGTTACTTCTTCAGCCTGCTGCTATCCATAGCTGCCATCCCATTCACGTCAGGATACTACAGTTCAATCTTCAGTTTTGGAGATTCAATCGCAGATACTGGAAACCTGCTCAACAGTTCACCCCCTGACAACCTTCCTCACTGTGCTTTCCCTCCTTACGGGGAGACCTACTTTCACCGCCCCACTGGACGCTGCTCCGACGGTCGACTGATCATCGACTTCATCGGTATGTCATACTTGCAACTCTGTGGGGGCAGAGATATAAAGATTCTAGGTTTTCCAAGTCCTTTTGGTTGGTGTAAATATATAGATATACATAGACGAAAGTTGGTCCTAACATTTCTTTGAATGGTGATGCAGCTGAGCATGCTGGACTTCCTTTAATGCCTCCATATTTGGGAAATAGCGTGAAGGATTTTGAACAGGGTGTGAATTTTGCAGTGGCGGGTGCTACCGCCCTTGACTATGCTTTTCTGGAAGAAAGAGGGATTCATAATTCCGCAACAAATAGTTCTTTGAATGTCCAGATCCAATGGTTCAAGGACTTACTGCCTTCGCTCTGTTCCGCACCTTCAGGTGATTGATTAGGAGTAGCTCTGCCTTTTGCTTTTAATGGTTGAACTATCATATCAAGTTTAGACTTGTTCTACCTTCCCTAACAAGATTGAGCATGATTTTAGACATTGGAATAGCTTGAAAAAAGAAAAATCTTAAGGGGGATTAAATACTTTTATTTACTTAATTCACTTGATTTTTACAATTTTATTATTTTTTCTTGATAGAATAGCCATGTGGCTCAAGATCTCGGGTTAATTTAACGAAAGAATTTAGGAATAGAGATTGACAGTGGGATAATATGTAAAAAAATATAGAAATAAAATAAACAGGACAATGATTATGGTGTGAATAAGTCCTTCATCTTTTGACATCTCACCCACTCAAAAGCATACAGTTTAGAGTTAATGCCTACACACCTTAATTTTGCCTCCTCTATTATTGTACACAGATCGCCATTTCTAGACAATAGAACAAAAGGTAAAATCTGAAGAGACATCGTGGTGGTTAGCTTTATCACTCACGCCTTGCTAGCTGCTGCACCTTGCCTCGCTGTGTCCTTTACATTCTTTAAAAAAAAATGAGACTACATTCATAAAGAGGTCCTTCTTGGATTCCTACACATTTATATATACAATGGCAATATGTGAAATCCAAGCGTCTCAAACAGAATTTTTTATCGAACCCAATTACGATTTGGCACACATCGTGTACTTTGATCGATTGCTTTGGTTCTGACATAGCTTTCTTCAATAGGTAGAGATCCAATACTTTCTCTTTTCTCAACTTAACTAATTTATCTGATATTGGTGCTGAATCACAGGCTGCAATGAGCTCCTGAGACACTCGCTTTTCCTCATGGGGGAGATTGGAGGCAATGATTACAACTATGCTTTCTTTCAGGGAATTGCTCTTAAAGACATCCGGAAGCTTGTCCCTCATGTTGTCAATGCCATTGGTTTGGCCATCAAGGTAATATATCCCAAAACCACCCTCTTTACTTGATTTAAGCCAAGCAAGCATGTTTCAGTTCGGTGAGCTTATGGAAAGGCAGTGCATGCAAGCAAGTGACTTTCATGGAAAGAAAATTCCTGTTTTCAGTTTTCTCTTTTGGACTCTGTATCATCCTGGTTTCTTATTTTCTGTCACAATTTCCAAATACGTTCTTCTTTGACCCAATACAGGACTTGATCGAATTAGGGGCCACCTCAATATTAGTCCCTGGAAACTTCCCAATTGGATGCTTACCGTCTTACCTGACAGCTTTCAGGAGCTCACATAAGAGCGACTATGATTCAGCTAATGGCTGTATTAACTGGCTAAACAAGTTCTCAGAACACCACAACGAGCAACTTCAGTTAGAACTTGCCTCTATACAGGAGCTCTACCCTCGTACTAAAATTATGTACGCAGATTATTACAATTCTACAATGCAGATTTACAACTCTCCAAACCAATTTGGTACGTTCACTTTCTCAGTATGCAACTCTATGGAAAAAATACAAGTTGTTGATGTCCCAAAAAACGGAATGGCTGTTCTAACATTAAAAACTGTATCTGATTTAAGGATTCGGATCAAATAGAGTTCTACAAGCGTGCTGCGGAGTTGGAGGACCATATAATTACAATTCATCATTGGAATGCGGGAAGGAGGTAGTGACTTCCTGCGATGAACCATCCTCGTACGCTAGCTGGGACGGCTTACACTTTACAGAAGCGGCATATGGATTGGTTGCCACGAGCATAATAGAAAGCTCATACTTAATACCTCGTTCGCAGATCTAATCCCCTACTGTTTACTTTCTTTTCAAGTTTTCAATACTGTGAAACATGGAGAATGGGCAAAAAAGGGCGGTGTTTTTTTTTTCTTACCCCGGTGTCAGAGGTGGGGCATTACCACCACGTCGTGCTACGAGGGGATTCCTTTAAACAATATCTGCGTTCTATTTTAAATAAAGTGAACTTCAGCTGCTGCAGCTACTCACGTCAAGGGGACATCCAATTTAAATTGCCTTCACTTGGGTAAGATCGATTAAATATAATTTATAATAAAAAAGAAACCAGAATTTCACAAAATATATTTAAAATCATATTAAAAATCAAACCAAATCAAATGCCAAAGAGCTATTTGTCGGAATACTACTTTAACAAGCTTTCTGTTGGGATAGACTCAACCCAAGGAATTTTAGTCTATTTGAAATGAATATATGAGTACAATCGGTTTTTTAAATCTAGACCCCAACTTGTAATTTTTGTTTAGTTGGTCACGTGCTTCATGACCATTGTAACTCTTTGATGTGTTAATTCAATTCGATTGTCAATGTGGATTAAAAGATTTTGAATTTATACGTAATAAAAGAATTTAACTAGTTTAGGAATAGAAATGAGATAAAATAGAATAAAAATTAGTATTATAAAAAAATTCAATTTAATTTGATTTTCATACATCTAAATCTTAATAATTTCTTAGTTTAGGCCATAAGAATAATTGAGTTTTGATCTTGACCCAAGTGTCCAATTGAGAAATATGAAATTTATCATAAGATTGAACGTTGACGAATCTAAGAAACGCCTTTTTATCCATATGGAAATATGAAATTTAATAATTTATTCATTTTAAATTGTAAATTACTGAGTATATAAGAAACAGGACAAAAAATAAATATTTTAAACTTTTCATCATTTTAGACAACTAATCAAGTCAAATCACAGGAATCGACATGGTCATCACGAGACGCAAAATTTGGTGAGACAGATGATAATAAAAGCACAACTGCCCAAACCAGCCGACTCCACTTGTGGGTGGACAAGCCTTTACTGCATAATGTGTGCTTGGTACAAATTAGTTGACAACCTTCAAGCATGCCCCCAAGTTATAATGCACTTTTTCTTAGTCAACGTTTTGTGCTTTATGTAATCAGTTTTGATAGAAAATAGAACTTGTAACATAGTTTAAATTTAAATAATATTCACCTTATCAAATACCAATAGAATCTCGTAAAGAGGATGAGTCATACATTCGGTAAAAATATTTTTCTAATATAAAAAATATATTATTACATTTAGTTAAGTCCCTCGTTGACATAGTTTAGATAGTTCAGGGGGTTGATTGACAAACTGTATGGTTGTATGGTTCAGAGTTGCGCAGGTACTTTGTTACTTTTTGGGAAATTTATTATTTTAGGTTTGTCGGAAAACCTTTACTGCTACTAGTTCATATGTACTCTTTTGTAATGGATTATATAAACTCATGATCTACCCTTAAGAAATCAATATTTCTAAAACTTTCCATTCATCATGAAAATGTCAGTTGCAGTTTTGCTCTACCTCGCATTTGGTTTCACAAGGATGGTTTCTTCCAGTCCTGAGCTTCAGTATGATTCCCTTTACAACTTTGGCGACTCTCTTAGTGACACTGGAAATTTTCTTCTCTCTGGCGCGTTGGCATTTCCAGTCATCGCCAAGCTTCCCTACGGGGAAACCTTCTTTCGTCACGCAACAGGTCGGTGCTCGGATGGGCGTCTGATTGTCGACTTTATAGGTAAATTTCTCAGTTTCCATCTGACTTACGCAAAACATAATCTTACAAAACACATGTAGGAATTATGCAGAACTAGTGCACTCACGGAAAGGGTATATGTGCTTTTCTCTATGTACCTAATCCCTACAATATAGCTGAAGCATCGGGATTGCCATACTTGCCTCCCTATCTATCACTGGGGAAAGGCCAGAGTTTCCAACATGGAGTGAACTTTGCTGTTGCTGGAGCTACTGCACTTGATGCTGAATTCTTCATTGAACGAAAACTTGGACTCGTTTTATGGACGAATTATTCTCTAAGCGTGCAGCTTGGTTGGTTCAAGAAGTTGAAGTCTTCCGTTTGCAACACGACTAAACAAGGTTAGGATGTAATGAAAGGAGACAAAACCTATTAATCTAACAAAAACATCTCTTTCTGGGTGCATCCTTAATTGGTCTGATTCTATTTCTTATTTCTTAAACACAGAATGCGATGATTACTTCAGAAAGTCTCTGTTTCTTGTTGGGGAGATCGGCGGAAACGACTATAATTATCCATATTTTGTTGGAGCCGGAAACGTTAGTCAACTGCGCGCAATTGTACCTCTAGTTGTGGAAGCAATAACTAACGCCACGAGTGTGAGTAGTTGCACGTCACATCTGCTCTGAAGAACTTGTTTTTTTTTTTTTGGGAAAATTAATCTAGAAAATGAATGAATGATCCTTCTATCACTGAGTCATTATTGATGACGTTAGATGTTAATCGAGGAAGGAGCAGTAGATCTAATGGTGCCAGGGAATTTCCCAATCGGATGCTCTGCGGTGTATTTGACGTTGTTTCAAAGCCCGAAAAGAGAAGACTATGACCGACATGGATGCTTGAAAGCTTACAATGATTTCTCCAAGTATCATAACTCTCAACTCATGCTTGCTCTGGAGAGGCTGAGACAAAAATACCCACATGCCAGAATAATGTATGCTGATTACTACTCTGCTGCTAGCCGTTTCATTCACGCACCAAAAAAATATGGTGAGTTTTAGTTGCAAGTTTGACGCTTAGAATTTTGCCTGCTCAGCTTGTCAGAATATCATATTTTTTTGTCAGAAATAAAAAAATTTAAAATTTATTGATAATTGATGTTTATGATAAAGGATTAGCCGTTCGATTATGCAGGATTTTATGCTGGAACTAGGACTGCTTGCTGTGGAGGAGGTGGACCGTACAATTTCAATAATTCGGCAAGATGTGGTCACACTGGTTCAAAAGCATGCAGTAATCCTTCGAGTTATGCAAACTGGGATGGAATTCACTTGACAGAAGCTGCCAATAGACATGTTGCCAGAGGCCTAATCAGTGGCTCTTTCTCTAGACCACCACTCAGAACCACCTTTCTTGAGTAAAGTGTCAGGGTGAGAAAGCAGTGATATACATCTCCGTTGGTGTTTCTGCATTTTGATTATAATTTGTTTCGTCTTTTAAATTTCGCTTTTGTGGTCACTAAACTTCACTATTGAAATGTTCTACTTTCTTTCATTTTCTGAGTTCTTGAATGGTACTTCCAATGGGCATAAATTGCAATAAAGTCGCCACTGTTTGGTACTGGCTGTAGTAATAAGTACACAAATATCGAAACCTACCATGGACATACACTACCTTATTTCAAAAAAAAAATATACACAACCATTATATGATAAAATTTTACAAAGCAAACAAGGATCATTTCAGTAAATCAGATACAAATACTTTGCCTTATTCGTCCACGTCAAGCAACGTTGCAAGGAAACAAATACTTACGTTTTCAACAAGAACACAAATTAGGAAACTTTCACAGTGCAATGAAATCATTCTCTAGAAAAAGAAAAAAGGGGGAGGGGGAAGAGAGTCACGAATCAACATCCTCTTCGTGATCCATTAACACCCAAGAACCATTTTCTTGTTGAACCATGCCCTTGTTTGCTTGAATCCTCCATGAAGCCGGTATAAGGTACGCGTCCTTTAGACCATCAATTGATTTATTGACAAGTGCAATGTCGCGATTCACCTCCAATTTGAACCCTCCCTTGGGTCCTTGTGTTCCTGCCACTCCATGAAGGTAAGCTTCTAAATTATGCCAACTTCTTAGATTTCCAGGGCTCTTCAAGTACTTAGATTTGGTGGTGTCAATCATCAATTCTTCCCCAACGTCAGCATAGCCAATTGACAATGGGTAGTTAGGAACGATATCTAGGGTATTATGGATCCTCAAGGCTCGAAGATCTTTGTATCCTGTGAACACTTTCTTGAAGTTTGAATCACCAACACGAGGGCTGGCAAGGACCATGGCTGTGACAGGAAACGCTTTGTTTTTGACCTTGTTATATCCGTTGGCGACTATGTCAACAGCATTTAATGTTGCAACTGCAGCTCCTAAGCTGTGACCTGTTACAGTTATGCTTATTTCCTCGTTCTTGTACAGTTCCACAAGCCTTGCTACCTCGGCAAGCACCTAAATACAAGGAAACCTCGTTAATTATTGAAATATGTTTTGTCTTTGTTCGAAATCATATATGAAATCATGATATTTTAGTTCATCTCCTAAATATTAATCTGAAATATTTAGTTCAAATCATGGATAATATTTTTCAAAATCAGTTCTTACCTGATCTCTGGCACTGCTCTGGTTGAAAGGTGATCTTGCATCATCAGATGTGTAGATGGAGTACCAACCTTGGTGCACTTTGGGGTCCCCTTCCTTACCTAGTATCTTTGAAGCTGAAACCAGAAGGAACTCAAAATCGTTCACCCATTCTAAGCTCTGTACTGTTCCTCTCCAAGAAATCACAATCTCCCTCCTTCCTAACTGAGCCTTTGCTTCATCGGTAGCCACTGCGACATACCCCATCCAGTTTGATTCTTTGCTCCAAGCCTCCCTCGATAATGAGAACAAGATAAAGGCTTCTGGGAGCTGAATTTGGGATGTTGCATACAGGAATTTGGTTACCTTATATCTGTATGGTTTCCCTTTCTCCAAACCAATATTGGAGAAAAAATTCGCCTTGGCATATCGGCTGCTTCCTGCATATTTGGAGGCCTTTTCTGTATTGAAGGTATCGTAAGCAGCCTGAGCCATTTCCCCATAACGAATGATGGATCGCCGGAGGTCGACGTCAAGGGGATCCAACAGGCCCTTCCAGTTATCTTCTCCACTTAGAAGCCTCCATCTTTTGGCTATGCTGTCCTCCATTTTGGTCTTGCCAAAACACCTTCCAAGGATGCGCAACCTGTAATGCTTCTCCATGAAATACACCTGCAGGTTTGAGAAAAGTCAGAACTCCATAATAAATTGAGCACGACAAGAGATGTTATGCCTGGCTGGCCCGCCCCTGTAAGACTTATCAATTAACTTTGAGGCGTGAACCTCATATGCCTTATCAAGGTCGGATCAGAATACTTGTATTTTTTAGCAAAGCTTGCTTTTTCCAAAAGTAAGCAACCTTGCTGATGGAGTCTTTTCTAATAGTCTTTTTTCCTTCTTTTTGTTTGTCTTTTATTCACAATTTCCACTTCCATATCATTAGATTTGTGTTCTCCCTCAACATTTTTAGTAGGCTTCATCTAATAATTTTTTACCTTTTTTTTTTACTAAAATTAAAAAGTTTTTGAACACAACATTTGGTAACATAATGTATGTTTTAGCGAGAATAAAGATTTACTTATTTTTATTCATTCTTTGTGTTTGATATAAAATTATTTTATATCTTGGAATCAACTATAAATTATTTTATATCCTGGATATAAAATATAGACAATTGTAAAAACATAGTGTCGGTAACAACCTCATTTTATTTGTCACACCCTGTACTTTCTGAAAAGGCTTTATTTAAGAGTTTCAGTAAGGTAGTGGATTGGCGAGATTCAATGAGATTTTGGAAAAAATAGTATGTTATAACATTCTAAAACTATACTACATCTCTCTTTGGAAATGTTAGAACGTGCATAATAAAAGAGTCTGAGTTTTGTCAGAATACACATACCGTATGTAGAAACTTAAATGAGTTAATAGTATAAAAAAACAAAAAAACCTGATGTCTTGTATAACTTGTGTCACTCAGGCAATTGCCTGTTTCATCTACCACATGACTTTGCTGAATTTTCGCCAATGACCTACCACTACCTCTCCTTTTCCCCACTTTTGTTTTTCTTATGAACAATGATGTCCTACCCAACCGGCCGGTTACAGCTGTGTCGAAAGTGCTTTGTCAACTTATACCAAGGCGAGGGGCACGGTCCTGCGAGAGGCCATTTAATGCTTGTACTACTAAATATGTGGAGATTTGGAGAACTTTCTTTAGTCTTTTGTCTAGTTTTGTGATATTCACTGTTGTATGTGTGCAAATTTCCCCACGTCTGACAGACGATTTTTGGAAGTAACTAGTGATTGTTTATTTTGAGAAGAAACCATGTGATGTTTTATTATTATTTATAGTTATTGAGTGCCGCCATTGCCCTAAGATTTGAACTCCACAATCTTCGCTTGAAAGGGTTGCGAGTTCCTGTACAAGGTAAATAACCACATGTATATAACATTGCTTCTGGTTGGACGGTCGTGGTTGGAGGAGATGCCCATTTATTTTCCAGGTCAAGAAACAGAGATATGGTCTTGTTGATTTTCGATGTAGTCTTCAGTTCTCTTTCGGAAGAAGAAGAAGTAGAAAGAAAAAGGGGGAAAGCCTTTGCTTCGAAGTCATGCAAATAAATGGTATACAGGAGGAAGCATTCCTAGATATGCGTTTCCTGATTAGGAAGCCAAGAGAGGTTGCAAGTTTGGAAACTTTGTCCCGACGGAATTGATAAATATGACTGATTCCTATCCCTTTAAATTGAAGCGCCGTAAAAATCTTACCCGTTATTAATGTGCTTTGGACCAGATATCAGTCACTACTCAATAGCGATTATCAGGACTGGAAATTTTTTAATTTGAATTTTACATGTATATTATGAGGATAATATATATTTACAGCATATTTATAAAGAGAATTATCGAAATTAAAATGATCAGAATTGAAAAAAAAATATTTTTATTAATTTAATTTAACATTAAAATTAATATAATAATATTTTTTAATATTTTATTATTTTTATTAATATATAATTTTTTAACATCTAAAATTAGTATAATGAGAAATTAACTCCAATAATTCCACAAACAATAGACATGTTGTTAGTTTCTTTATTTATATTTTAAAAACTCAAATTGTAAAAATATCTTAAAAGATTACAAAATAAGATGTGATGTGATGAGATGGAAAAATGTCGCAATATAGAAGATTTTATAGACTAATAAATGAGATAATGTAAATACTCATAAAAAGATACTAATGAAGAAAAATAGCAACTAAAGACAATAATAGAAAATATAAAATTTGCCTATCAAAGCGAGTGATTGAGATAAGTGGGGTCAAATGATTTGTCAAAAGTGTCACATCCAATAATGGTCATTAATGCCGCCTTATCAATAATTAAAATATATGAATTGTACGAGACTAACAGATAAAGACAGATATGCTGCACTAGTGTGACATTTAAATGAAAAATATATAATTGAAATTTCTATATCCTTTTTTCATTTATAAAAGCGAATAATTTTTTAGAGTTGCTAGTTCCAGGTTGAACATACAAACTCCTAGCCCCTGGGTATAATGGAGGCTGAAGCCATTGGAAGTACACCTAATCAATTTCAAAGAGCAATACTGATAGACTCCTAGAATCATACCGTTATGATAAAATCATTCATAAAATTTTTATTGAACATTTCAGGAGATGAATAATCATTGTACAAACCCTGCGTTTACTAACAATTAACTTTTGCTCTTACATAATCACTAAAATGCCACCTGTCTTCCCATGTCCTGTTTCCTGGTCATTTGGAAATAATGGTTGTGATCAAGAGAATCACTCACTTCAGGCTTCTGCCCTTTTATTTTGCCTTTTTACCAATAAAAAATTTCAGATCTTTGCACCTCCATAACTCAGCAGTTTGGAAGGTCGGAAAATAAAGGTGGTTTTGTTTTTCAATTGTTTCATCCTCGCATGACGAGAGCTGCGTATAGGAGTTGGTTCCATGTGTCTGGCAATCCCGGGAGGCACCAGTGGCTGCAGTCTGGACCGGACCCATCACTGTAGGTGGAGGGATGTGCATCTTTTCTTAATTGTGATAGTGTTGTTATATCAAGTAGATAAACTGGTGTCTTAATCATACTTAATACTTGGTTCACCACCACAGCCGCCGGAGGTGCACCAGCAGGATATGTTGATCCAGAAAGAGGATCCGCTTGCCCATAGCAACTCTTGCTTGGTTGGTTCCATTCCCTTCCCCTAGATTCAGAGAACACAATTTGATTAGTCAGTCTCGATCCCTATCTGTCAACCTGTTCAGGATAAGTTACTTTCTTTTTTCACTTACTGGTAATGAGTGGGAGAAATGCCTTGGAAGAAAACTTTGGTTTTAGAAGGATCAACATTTTGGTCAACCCATCTGGCCCATGTTGTCAATCCTTTCTTAAATGCATTTAAACGGTCCATGTTTTTGTATAATTTTGACCCGTCCCGCATATAGTCCCACCTGCATTACAAAAGCAGCAACAGCAATGGAACTCAAATATCCAGTCACCTGTGGGTCGAAACAAATGACTATATTTGCTTTGACAGAACTTACGCTTGAGAGCTTCCAGTGTGAGTCCACCAGTGCCAGGAGTTGAAGATGAGCATGTCCATCCCCTTCCATGCATTACCAGTTTGTATAGAGTTCAGATTCAGCACTCTGCCCACCTTTTCGCGTACTATGTCGACCAAGTAAGGTGTGCGATACATGAACAGAGTCACTCCATAGCCCTACACCATTACAGTTGTTAGCCTCAAAAACCATGATTTTGTGTGCTAAATCACCTTATGATCTGAGGCATGAGTGTATGAAAGAACAGTAACAGGTTATCCATTCATATGACATCCTATTGCTAGTTTTGTTTCAAGAACATATTTACATAAAAGTTATAGGTTATCTAATAACCCTGACCAGAAAACCACAGGTTGGAAGCTCGCCCACCATAGCTGTCAATGGAAGCTAACTGCGTCGTCAAATTCCCTCGACAACTATTGGATGACAACTAATAAATACTTGTTTATTTTATCCAGCACATGTATCTCATCTTCTCTTTCCTCATCAGACCATAACAAGAAGGGGAGGACATGGTCAACCTCATCTCTGATGGGGTGGATCTCACTTCAGACAACAGGGTTTACTTTTATCTGCCAGGACTCATTAACAATACTGATCTATGGATCCGGGCTTTTAACAAGCCAATAAATTCCATTCTATTCTCTTTTTCTAATGAGAAAAAGCTTCCAGTACACTACAGGTGCTAAGACGAGACATGTTGCTTTCTGAACTTCCCTAGTCCTAAACTGCCTTTACTATTCCTAGTTAGTGATGCTCCGGAGGAAGGGACCTCCTCCAGCTATCCATAATTCAACAGGAACTTCTTTTTGGACCACAAAAGAGCAACGAAGAAGAAAGAATAAAAATTAGCTTTACCCAAAGAAGGAGGTTTCTCTGCCTTAAAACAGCTTTCACCTACGCCTTACACATTCCTCTGCAGTGATCCCATTCCAGTATGAGCAACGGTGAACTGCCGTCTGGTAATTAACAAATCTGTAGCTTTCCCCAATACATTAATATTAAGCTTATAAATTTTTTTTAGGTATATTAATTTAGTGGAACAAAAGCAGCAACTTGCAAGGTCAAGGACTTAATTCCTCGAAACTAGAACAAATTAAGGAACAGAGCAAGTATATATACAAAGAAATGAAAACAGGTAACCATTGACGTTGTGAAATCATGAAGGGCATATAAACTAGACTTACATTGAAGGTCACAGAAGCCAGCGAGTCTCTCCTCACTAAACTGGTTTTGACATTAGGAACCGACGCATGAATCATGCAAGACAATGATTCCCACATGTTCAGACTCAGTGAGTCACCCACAAACATTATCTTCTTTCCTCTCCACTGTGGGATTTTTAAGGAGTATGTGGAAAAATATGCGAACTGGAGAGAGAAGATATTGAACTTTGGGAGCTCCGGGAGCTCATATGAACTCTCTATCCCTCTTATTCATGCCTTATATTTATAGTAAAAACATAGATAATATCTTAAAATCTAACCAAATCTAATATAATCAAATCTAATCAAATCTAATAAATTTAAGATCTAACCAAATCTAATATAACAAAATCTAATCAAATCTAATATAATTCTAACTGCATAATCAAATACTAACGACATATCCTAACAAGCTCCTCCTTGTCGTAGTATTTGCATATTCCCAAATTGGCGAATCTTCATATATCTTCATTTGTGCCACCAAGTCGATGCACTGTCATAATCTTCATGTGTGCCACCAAGTCGATGCACTGTCATAATCTTCATGTGTGCCACCAAGTCGATGCACTGTCATAATCTTCATGTGTGCCACCAAGTCGATGCACTGTCATAATCTTCATGTGTGCCACCAAGTCGATGCACTGTCATAATGTTCATGTGTGCCACCAAGTCGATGCACTGTCATAATCTTCTTCTACAGCCTCCCAAAGATCCATAGCATCAAGATAGACTTTCATTCGAACAGCCCATGCTTGATAATTTTGCCCATCAAACACTGATGGCGCGATATTGTGGCTAAAAGCCGATTGTGTTTCACTCTCCATTCTCACAGGTCTCTCAAGAAAACCTTTGCTCCGCTACCAATTTGTGGGATTTTTAAGGAGTATGTGGAAAAATATGCGAACTGGAGAGAGAAGATATTGAACTTTGGGAGCTCCGGGAGCTCATATGAACTCTTTATGCCTCTTATTCATGCCTTATATTTATAGTAAAAACATAGATAATATCTTAAAATCTAACCAAATCTAATATAATCAAATCTAATCAAATCTAATAAATTTAAGATCTAACCAAATCTAATATAACAAAATCTAATCAAATCTAATATAATTCTAACTGCATAATCAAATACTAACGACATATCCTAACATCCACCTCCTCAAGAAATCCACGCCATTAAACCTTCATGGAAAAGCTTATCGTAGATTAGCAGAACAGAAGCAAAAATGGGGGAAAATGAAAATTGACAGAGTATGTGTACTAAAGTAACAATCACAAACTTGAAAAGCATATTGCAAATAAGACGCCGTGTTTTGCAGGCTTTCTGGATACTCTCACTACTAGTTTCAGTCAACAAAGAAATGAAGAGCACCTGGGTATTTTACAAGCTTCGGGCTGCCAAGAGTACTTGAGATACTTGGTATCTGGTCTGCGATACTTCTGGCAATTAAACTCAGAATCTATGAAGGGACAGCCTGAGGAATTATAGAGAGGATAAGAAGCATCAATGACCCATCTCCCTTGAAACAAATTGCAACTACTCCCTTGCTTTGTCCCTCCCAATGCTGTAACGTTAAAGTGATGTTCCCCCGCTGCTGTTTCTTGCAGAAACAAAAGGACAAATTGAAAGAAAAAGGCAGCCATAACCTGGCACTTAAAAGCCATATTGAAAGTACCAAGGATACAAAAGTTAAGTGTGGCTTGAGTTCACATATATACTAGTTGAGATGCTGAGTTAAAAGAAACCCAAGATTCCAACGTGGGGATTCATGCTGGTTTTTAATATTTTATTAATGGCTAGGGTATCACGGGCATACCTTCTGTTCTTGTTTCCCGGGAAGGCAATATCACGGGTTTATTGATCATCTCATGTATATAAACTCGCACATGGTGAACCAATGAGTCCAGTTCAGTATTTGAAATAAACAAACATAGAAGAATTAGTGTTGACTTTTCTCCGTCAGGAATTATTGTTGACTTTTTTCTCATACAATATTTTTTTTAAAAAAATTCTGCTTCCAGATTATCTATTAGCTGTTAAAAGAAATAGGTAGTTTTCTGAATTCCTGGGATGATACAGGTTGGAATGTCTCCTCTCTTTTCTTTTATTTAGTTATTGAAAGTTATCGAAACGAACGATTCTTATAATTACTAAATCAAACAAATGATTCTCATTGTTATTGGACCAAGTGAGGGATTTTAGTAACTATTAATCATTTTTCTATGATGTTTTACAGGCGAAAACGTCGGGAAATGATACAGCTACTATTTGAACTTGAGTAGAAACCAGGCTTTTCCATATTGGTCGACCATACAAGTAGATAGAAAAGTAAAAGTCAAAAGGTATCCCTCCACCAGGGCCCAGGCTCACCATCTTTAAAGCCGCTCAGTACTGGCAGCGGACCCTAACTACATTCTCCTAATGGTGGTTGGGCTCTCGTGGGTCCAACATAACGACAGACTGTTGTTTCAATTTGATGGTTTGATCGGCACCGTGGCTCTACCGTCCGTGGGGTTGGTGAACCATCTGTTACAGCCAGAGATCCCTTTTGATTCTGGTATGATAAATAATTCGAAATTTATAAGATTTATAGAAGAACCACTAACGTTAAAATTGGTTGGCAACCGATCTTATCTTATGAAATATACCTAAAGCAGGGAGATGAAACCATTATTATCAATTAGTTGTATCACATGGGTTGCTTCATGAATTATAGGACTGTGGGGTTGCTCTAGGGAAGTTGAAGACAAATAATTAAGACCAGAAATATAATTGAGAGATGGATTTTCTGTTCGCCTAAAAAAATTAAAACATTAATTATGCCAGGAACCGTATATTGCAACTTGTTATGTCGATGCTTGTTGTTCTGATTAAATTTTATTAATTTGATATATGGTCCGCCCCACCAAGTCATTAAATTTACATAGTTAATGTTAAGGGCCCGTATCGTCAAATTAATTGCATGAAATATTTTAGTAATTCTATCCTGCTCGTTTCATGCAAGGGCAATTGAATTAATGTATAATCATAAAGATTATAAATAAACAATGTTAATTCTTTCAACTCAGTAACTACCGACCGGATGTGGGAGGATGGATTGAAGAAGGTGATAAAGCAAATTCTGATTTCTGAAGAATTTCTGAAGAGTCAGAAAAGGACATCCGGCTTTGGAGGACCCCCAGGCCCCAGGGCTGCATGCAATCAACAACTTGACTGGCATCAACCCAAGTTGTTGATTGCATAAGCAAACACATCACATCACATCCCACTGAACAGCCGATTGAACTAAGAAAACCCAAGAGGCAACCATCGCCCACCTTGAACGCTTTTTGGTTTGGCTAGTTTTTGAGTTGTCGATTCTTTGAAAGTCAATTATGATATGCTGGTAATGACTTTTCCTTTTTCATTTGAGTGGGTTGTATTTACCTGCTGGGTTAGTGTTGCCCTGTGAGATGTAGTATTTGTTTGCCTGATGTGTGGTGAGGATGGTGGAGTTTCATGCACCATTTATACTAACTTTAGCTTTTGTAGTTGTATTTTTTAAAAATGTTCTTACTCAGATTTCTAATGGATATCCTACCACAACTACCTCCATAATCAACTGGAATCTGAATTCATCGTCTCACCTGTCGGACAACCTTAATTGTCTACTAGCACTGCCTTGCAAGAACCTGGGCAACATCAGAGATTTCAAGCAGTTTCACTTTCAAGCTACTTGGCTTTCACATGAGAAGTTGGATGGGCTTGTAAAAGAGAAGCGGATTAAGAAGGGTGCCTTCTTGTGGATTTATGTATTTTTCACAATTGTAACAGTACATTTGGGTTGATTTCCTCAGTCAAAGAAAAGAAAAGAGAATGAGAGTGAACATATTCCTGGAAAAGCATGGGACTTGGACCCTGTTCAGAAATTTTGGTGCTTCGATGTTGCAATGTACAGTGGCATCATAAGCAACAAAGCTGAGCATTCTTTTGCCCAGTAAAAATGTCACTCCTCCTTGCTTCCAACAGAGATGCAAAGAGCATTTACGTATGTTTTCTGCCATGCAACAGCGTTTCCGGAACAATCCCAAACATTGATGAGAGTATGGTGTAGAGTATATTTAGCACGGCAAACTCTTGGAGCTGGTGCTTATAACCAAAGCCTTTAGTTTTGAAGGCTCCCCTACAGCATTGGCTCGTTGAGTAATCATCTCCAGATTCTTATAAAGACTTTGCTTCACCAAATTCTTCATCATTTTTTTCCCTTCTTGTGCCTCACTCTGATTTATGGGTGATCCCATTGTAATCCTTGCTGTTTGAGGCCCAGAATGGGGCCCCATCCTTGTTTGTCTCTCATCTTTAAACCATTGAAGCAGTTTAAGAGCTCTCTTCTGGGCAAGTGGTGTCCCAAGTAGTGCCAGTTCGAGGAGCACGGGGACAATGCCAGATTTAGACATTTTATCTCGTTGAACAGGGCTTTGATGAGCTAGAATCATGAGAATATAAGCTGACGATTCTTGGCATTTTGGCTTGTCCTCCCATGTCATTATCTCTATCAAACTCTCCGGCACAAGTGAACTACTCTCCAATGCTTTCTTCCCCATCAAGGTCACCGCTAAATGACCAAGTGTTGCAAGTGCTCTCTCTGATAGTTCCTTCACGGATATCAGGCTCAAAAGAATCTGAACCACCCTATTAGAAACCAAAAGTCCTGCATTTTCTAGCACAGAGGACAGATTATATAAAGTACCTAGGCATGACATTTTCGTATCAGAACTCGAGCTTGACTCGATGATTCCAATTAGAAATGGCAGAATTTCTGACGAGATAACTGGGGATTGTGTATTTGCCAGAGAAGATAATGATAAGATCAATTCTGCAAATTCATGTCTCCTTGTTTCTTCTAAATCATCCATGTTCTTTGGTAGTCTTGAGAAAAATCCTGCTTCCACCACCATAGCCTTGTTCCTGAAAAAAAAAAAAGAACGATACCAACGTTACAAAAAGCAGGAATTAGCAGTGTCTGATTAACTAATTCTCATATACTCATCTAAATTATGAAAACAGAATACCAATAATAAAAAAATTTCACATTAATTATTGCATAGGTTAGGTTAGTTAAGAAGGTGATTTCCTTTGGTCTTCCCATCAATTACTAATGAAAATAATGCAGACCTAACCCAACCATCTAATTAAATTAAGATCTGTGTTGGAAGGTGGAGATCAAGAGATTATTTATTTTATTGACCTGGAACATGGGGAATCTGATCAAGTGCACTAAATCTTGCACCTCTTCCTCTGCAAATCCTTACCTTAACCAAAACCCATAACCCTACAGGAAAGGAGGACCCTGCAAATTGCAACACATCTTCCAATGTCAGAAAGAGGTAGTAGACACATTGCATTTTCCCAGATCATCCCCAATCCATCGTTTAGGTCTACCCTCTAATAACCAAAACTAAACATCCTAATGAATGATATACTGAAATAGGGACAGGTTTAGTTTCCTTATCCCAACCCATATCAGGCAAGCCGACTGCCATGTGAGGTCCCTTCAACTGCTCCAATTTTTTATTCCCCAAGAAAGTCAAATTCTTCGGATGCCTAAAAGAATTTAACTGGTCTAGTTTGTGAAGTAGCTAGGGAAGGGAAATGCCTATTGTGCATGAACTACAAGGTTGTGATTTAATCAGAACTGCCAAATAAAGAAGGCGAACTATGCCTATGTGGGTGCCTACTTTTTGTTGACCTCCAAGTTCCAACCAACTTTTTCTGCTTAGTATATTCGGTCCCCCATTTCTCCCATTAACGCAATCCACGTAGGGCCAAAAACCCAACTCCATTATTTCAACCTCCATTGAAGAAAACCATCCGTTCATATGGCCTATTTGACACCCACTTTCATGTGATGACGAAAATAGCACAAAACTAGCAAATGACAAGTCGGAATCCCGTCCCAATTTTTGTCGTATAATTTGTCCAAGAAAAATGAAATTGACTTTTAAGGACATGTTTACTTTCAGAAGATTTCATACAAAAGAAAAGAGATTGGTTTGGTGGTGAACGAGACAAAAGAAAAGTCAGATTGAATACGAGTTTAAGTGATAAATTGTGCTCAGAAATATTGAAAAACTTCATGTCATTCATGAAACTACAAATTCTTTATCTGTGTTGTTTTTTTTTATAATTCAACTGTTGGTATTCTAATGGCGATTCCTCATTTGAGATGTAACAAGTGAAGTGAATTAAATGTGTAATTGATTGCTATTTCCAAGAAAATGGATATATGTATTTGTATACTTACGTGTAGGTTCCATTAGCAAGCTGAATCAAAGCCTTGACGGCCACTCCCTGGTGACTAGCCAACTCCGATGACACCATCCCCACCAAGGCGGGGATGACACCGAGCTCAGTCATCGACTTTCTCAGTTTGACGTCTTTTTTGGCTAATCTTTCAATCTCCCTGGCAGCCACCTCCTTATCTTCCCAACTTCCAAAGTGAAGCTTCTTGACTGATCTTTGTAACACCACAGAATCATCTTCACTAGTCTCAACATGAAGAACCATAGCCACCTGTATTTCTGCCTCTTTATTGACTATAGCTTTGGTTCTTGGTTTATTCTTTGGAGCAGTCTTGTTCTGCAAGAAGCGCCTGACACGAGAAAAGAACTGCAGCTTGACATAAGACACTACCCAATTAGAAGAAGAAGAAGAAGAGCAAGAAGTTGTTGTTTCAGGCATGTTAGGTCTTCGAGATTGAGACATCGAAAAACCACTTAAGAGTTTGTTTGCAGGTTGTCTTTGTATTTGTAAACCAGTGGTATCAGAAACTTGACTCTTGACGAGCTAGGAATATATAGGTAGGCGGGTGGGGAGGTATGTGCTCAAGTGGGATGATGTCTTTGTGATCAAAAGCTTATGAAAGGTGAGAGGGCAGAGAGCACATGTTGCATAAACAGTATGTCCCCGAAGAAGCAGGGCACTGGCATGTATATTTAAGACCCATAATATGCCTTTGTACCAAAATCAGACATACACAAGACAATATATTACTGAAAATAATTCACAGACATGTGTTTCTGTAGTTTGTTTACTAACATATGCCGTGAGGTTTGGGAAACATGTGGTTCAACTATGGTCTAATTAAGGCTACTGTTAGTAAGATTCAGATGCTGTCGCCTAACCCATTTTCAGGAAGTTTCCAGGAGAGCAGCAGAACTGGAGGGCCAAGACTTTTTGTTGACTCTCTGTTAACACAAAACTTTACACGATTATCAGCCTAATTAGCTGAATGTTTTGTGCACCAGAAATGCTAAAACGTGCAGGCTGTCTTACTGTTGCATAGAAATACATACGAGAAGAATCGATGGAACCAGTGTGATTTTTCTAAAGTATGTTTGGAAAAGATGGATCCCAAATTGAAGGTACAATATGATTCTACTGTTAACCCTCAAATAATCTGGATCTATGTTGGCTAGATTCGTGGCATGTGAGTGCATGAATTGAAGCAGCGGTGCTTCAGCCTCCATCTTCGCCAAAAACACCACCACGAAAAATGGTTTTTCCTCTCGACAAGCGTCATCAATGGAGAAAGGATGGGGATATGCTGCTTTTATCAAAGCGACTACTGGGTGATTTATTAACATTAAAATTCTAGCAGCCATAAGTTGGTAACCACTAACCAAAGCTTTCCACGACCCAAATTAAACTTGAATCTGGATGTGAGATTAATAAATAAAACAAGTTCAAACTCTTAAGTACTGAATCTTTCACTATTTACTGGTTAGTAAAAAATCTACTCAATACAAGTCTTTGTATCTTTGTAATGTTGAATCGAACTTGTTATGTTTACAAGGTATGTAGATTCCTGGACAAAGGACGTGGGTATATTTCTAATCTTTTTTCAAAAAAGAAAAATCTTTGTAGTGGTGGCCCGCTTATCACCAAAATTGACCCCTCTCCCTCCCTCTTCCTGAGAAATTTTGGTGGACGTGCATTATTCAACCTTCGATGGAGTTTCCATTTACAAGTCAGATTCCACTAGGAGTGCTTATCTATTTGTTGAGGCGTGGGGATAGAAATTTAGCACATTGAAATTGGTGTATTAGGAGAGCATGGATTGTGGTTAACCAAGTATTGAACGAGTAGTCCCCTGTTTTGGTTGGCTATTGGGTGCTTGATGATGTGTTCCACGATTCATCCTTTACCAGCCTCCTGTTATTGCACCAAAACATCTTAAACTATGGTTCTACTGGAAAAGCCAAAGTGAAGAGTTAATGGCTTTCAGTTGTATCAGTTAAACTAAGAACAGACTGATGACATCAATGGAATTGTTTCTAATTGGACAACAACTTCTCTATTGTGACAATTGGGTGGCTATTGTCATAAACTTTTGTTTAAAATTTATTTAGACGTGGTTCTCCTGAATTATTATGTCTCTTTTGTTTGCTTGCATTGTTTTCAAAGCCACTTTTGAAAAGGTATACAAGGTGTGCAATGAACTAAAAATAATGACAAGGAAGATAAGGAAAAGTTGTGTTTTCTTTATATAGGAGACATCACCAGCACTGAAACGTCCCCTGCGCCATGTGCTTTATTATGCTGCCAAAATCCTTGAAGCTGAAAAATTTTTGTTGGCAATAAGAGTGCCCATATTGATGCCGTAACTTTTAGGTGTAACGGAAGGCGCCTGACACTTAAATCCATTTTCGTTTTCACCTACATCCTTCGAAGCATGGACCAAATCTCTAGGTGCAATTGCAAATACCCTATTGTTCGTAATGTGTATCCGTTGGTTCAGTGAATGAAGAAAGCTCCCTGCGGGATCTAGTGGAAATGAAGTTTGGGTTTAGGATGGTCAAGAGCTCTCCAAGATTCGGAAAGTCGTCTAATAAGAATATACCCTGCCAACTTTGGCCAGATACTGTTGAAAGAATAATGGTCAGATATACAGATTTCTTCTTGTTAGGCTTGCCAAATATGGAGGAAAATTCCTATGGTTCCTGGAGATTTGAGGCTTCCTTTCTCGTAACCAAAGTGCTTCACCAAGATGATTAATAGTGATGGTCGTACGCTATTCTCAGTTGGAAGCTGCCAAATTGGTTTGCCGAAACTTAAATGGCGGCCTCTTGACTGACTGACAAGTGATCATGTCAATTTAGGATTTTCCTGGAGATATGTGACTAGTCTACTTTCTTTTGAATGCAACGTGCAGCACGAAAAGGGGACTTCTGTCATGGGTGGGTTGTGTTTCTGTAGCTATCATCAGAAATCTGGTATTTCTTCGCTAACATTGTTTTGTACAGTTACAATGAATTTAGAATAAGTAATAATAACAAAAATACAAGGGTATTTATAGTTCTACATCATCAGTGTCATCCTCATCTAGGCTATCCCAGTCCATTTCAAAAGAGTTAGCTGACTTCATCATCTCTGTGAGTCCAGTGATATCCTCCAGATAGGTAGGATGGTTTATAGCTTGGAGTAGAAATTCCATTCCCCTTCTCCGATATTCCGATACAACCTGAAAGCTCATCAGAAATTTAGATATCAACTGGAATACAGACTGGGTAGACAATCGGATCATTATAAGAGATTTTTTTTTCACTAATATAACCAATAACATACAACAATCTGAGCATCAAGTGAAATACCCTTTCACCAAGGGGCATGAAATAAAATGAACCAAAAAACATAAATGTATCAGCAAAAAAACTTACTGTCCAGCAACAGGCTGAGCAACTATTTGAGGCAAGGCCTACAAGGGTCATTTGTGAAAATTGATGAAGTGTGCCTCGTATCTGATGAGGTAAAATACCAAGATGTTGCTCATTGTTACCACTGTTACCCCTGTTTGAGATTTCACCTTTTGCAGATATCCTGTACACATCCAGATTGAAACGAAGATGCCAGGAAATAATAGGAAAATAGCTGCTGAAATCAGATCTTAACAATGACAAAAACTACTTCTGTAAAAAAAAAAAAACTATCTTGGTCGAAAACCTTTTTTCACATAATTCCATACTTACCCGTTGGGATGGTGCAAGATGTTAACAAAAAGTTCGACCGCAATAGAGGATGCAATAGGGGCAAGCGCTGGACGTGTAACAGTACATTGCTGATCCAAAGTGCGATTGGCAGTTGACTGCAGGATAAGAAAAAAGGAATTATAGATTAACTTTATACGCAAAAACAGAGCTAGAAATAAAGTCTCCTGCTTCCTAGTAAATTACATCGGTTGGTGCAACCACGTCATTGCAGAAGTAACAGCCCAATCTCTGTCCTTCTCTATCAGTAAGGTTGTTAATATGTGCAGGTAATGCATTTGCAGAGTCAGCTTGAAAGTCATGGGCAAAAGGACCAGAACCATGCCGCATCACCAAGAAGCTATCAAATCCCAAAGCTGCAGTTATAGTAATCTGCAGAAGTATGGTGTCTAAAGTCAATATTTGCTATTAGTGGCTCATAAACATTGTGATTCAAACTCAAAAAAAGGACAATAAAAAATATCAGAAAGCCAACACTCAATAAGAAACTAGATTAAGAACAACAGTTACCTTGTTAGAATTTGAACAAAGAAGGGAAGGTAGCCATCGGCTTTCTCTCGTGTCAGTCAATAAGAAAACTGCATCGTGAGATTCAACCAAATCATGTAAGCGTCTACAATCAGCAATAACCCTCTCCTCTTCTTGGCTAGTCACTGGATGTCCTGGCATTGGTATAGCCATTACAATACCTTCTGCTTCCTGAGAAAACAATCATTCAAAAGATGCACAATTTGAAATCCACAATTTTTATGAAAAAAAAAGGCAAAAGACCCACTTAGGAGTAAAATAAATTACCACAGCCGGATATATACGTTGAAGGCTTTTAACTGCTGCCACGGCCTTAAACTCACCTCCGTTGAGGCAATCATCTAATGTATATAGGGATTGCCTAAGTGGATTAGACATAGCAACCTTCCCATTGTCAAGTAGTGTAATTTTCCGGACACCCCATGCCTGCAATATGCATAATCATTGAGAACACCACTAATAGGGTTACAAATGTATTCTCTTCAACACTTACCATGAGCACACGTGCAACCTGGCATCCAAGGGTACCCGCTCCTAAGAGAAGACACTTCATAGAAGCCACCTTATCCAAGTTAAAAGATGACAATAGTTTCAAATTCAAATCTGCTGCAGATACGGGCAACCTGTTGAAGATGTCTCAAGATGAAGAAAAGATGGAAAAATGGTACGCTGGATTAAGGAGGAGCATTGCATATGTATACCTAGTTGGGTCCATGGATTTAGCTGGACTGATAGATCTGGAGATGGGTATAACATCATTGTTAAGTTCACATCCAGATGCATCAGGTACAACACGATGATCTTGCTGTTCTGAACAGATACAAGTTAGGAGTTAGAATTAGGAATATGATGACAGCTTGAACTTTCGGAACTGAGGCAGAAATCAGAAGGTAACTACCTAATTTCTGCCACTCTACACTGTCATAATCATTGTCATCCGCATTGTTATCTCGTTCCAGTTGAAAAGAGTTAGCTGACTTCATCAACTCTGTGCGTCCAGTGATATCCTCCAGGTAGGTAGGATGGTTAATAGCTTGGAGTAAAAATTCCATTCCCCTTCTCCGATATTCCGATACAACCTGAAAGCTTATCAAAACTTTAGATTCCAGATGAAATGGAAACTAGGTAGCCAGTCAGAGAGTAAAAGCAAGATCAATCATCACAGCTGTGACCCCTTAAGTATTATTTCTGTGGACTACTTCCGTGAATGCAAGTACAAAATATATCAGCTGTTCTGCAGCTCTCAGAAGAAACTCGGAAATTGCAAGGCTATCAATATACCCAGACCCAGCAGTGTCTGTCATCTAGGTGTTTGGCACTGATAGAGGTAAGATTTATGCTTCAAAAACAAAATAGTTCAGCTTAAAATATTCAGGTCAGAAAACAATTTGTTTGTTTCCCTGCCCAAGCGTACAGCCTATAGAGAGAGTTCTCCCATAAAAATAAACTTGTGATGCAATCCCACCACTGCCAAACCATCCTATCTATAATTCAGAAACTGTCACTACTAAACTCTATCTGTTATCATTAAACTTTATCCAATAAAGGATCAGCTCCGCACTCACTAAATATTAACTCCCGTACTACGAATTACTGTAGGCTTTTCAGGTGGGTCTCCTTTGCACCTGCTATCAAGCACCTACCACATAATGGGAGGATAACTTCCGAAAAGATCAAGAAGCCTCCATGAAACATACTTTCCCTGGCTCAAGCTCAAAAGGAAGATTCATTACATCTTGAGCCTCAGCCAGCATTTGACTAAGATTTCGGCTGGGAGATCTTTGATGATGGCATCTCCTTCCCTCCAAAGCTTTGATGAAATGAAGGTATTCTTTTAAAAAAGGTCTGGAGTGATAGAAGCTCTCCTCTATATACTTGCTAACATATTCCTATGAATAATTTCACACTACATACAATAATTTTTAAGAAAATGATCTTTTTTTCCATTTATACCAATACAGGACTTCCTGTGAATCTTGTATAATACCTTCAACCAAGCAGCAGGAAATAAAATTAACCAAAAATCATCATTGTATCAGCAAGAAAACTCACAGTGCTGCAGCAAGCTGTACAACTATTAGAGGCAAGGTCTACAAGGGTCGTTTGAGAAAATTGATGAAGTGTGCCTCGAATCTGATGAGGTAAAATACCAAGAGGTTGCTCGCTATCATAAGTGTTAATGGCGTTTGAAATTTCACCTTCTGAAAATATCCTGTATACATGAAGATTGAAACCGGAAAGCCAGGTTAACCATTAGGAATTTAACAATAGTCACAACCAGTTCAGTACCCTAAAACTTTCTCGGTCTACAAACTCTTTTCACATAGTTTCAAGGCTTACCCTTCAGGATGATGCAAGATGTTAACACAAAGTTCAACTGCAATGGAGGATGCAATAGGAGCAAGCCCTGGGCGTGTAACCGTACACTGCTGATCAAAAATGGGATTGCCGTGGCATAAAAAACAGCACAATCTCTGCCCTCCTCTATCAGTCAGAGCAAGGTTGTCCATATGCTCAGATAAAGCATTTTCAGAGCCAGCTTGTAAGTCACAGGCAGAACTGAAAGGACCCGAACCATGCCGCATCACCAAAAAGCTATCAAACCCCAAAGCTGCAGTTATGGTGATCTGCATAAGTATCATCCACGAATTCATACTGGTATTAGTGGATGCTCATAAACACTGTGATCCAAGCTTTGAAAGAGGACAGTGAAAAATATCAGAAACCAGTACTCAATAAGAAATTAAATTGATAACAGTACCTTGTTAGCACTTGAACAAAGAAGGGAAGGTAGCCATCGGCTTTCTCTTGTATCAGTCAATAAGAAAACTGCGTCATGAGTTTCAACCAAATCATGCAAGCTTCTACAATCAGCAATAACCCTTTCCAGCTCTTGGCTTGTCACTGGATTTCCAGGCATTGGTATAGTCATTACAACACCTTCTGCTTCCTGAGAAAGCAATCATTCAAAAGATGCTTGACATGATGTCCACATTATTTAGAAAAAAAAAAGCAAGACAGCAACCTTTAGGAGTAAAATAAATTACCACAGCTGGAAATATGCGCTGAAGGCTTTTAACTGCAGCCACAGCCTTAAAATCACCTCCATTGAGGGAGTAATCCAACGTATATAGAGATTGCCTTAGTGGATTAGACAAAATGACCCTTCCATTGTCTACAAGAGTAATTTTCCGGACACCCCAGGCCTGCATTATGCATAATCATTGAAAGCAGTACAAACAGTTTTACAAATGTACTCATTTCAACACTCACCATGAGCATGCGTGCAACCTGGCATCCGAGTGCTCCTGCTCCTAAAATAAGGCACTTTACAGAAGACATCTTATCCAAGTTAAGAGATGGCAAAGCACGCCATCTCATCAGTTTCAAATTCAAATCTGCTGCAGATATGGCCAACCTGTAGAAGATGTTCAAGATGCTAAAAATGATGGAAAAATACTATGATGGATTAAGAAATGGCATTGCAGATGTATACCTAGTTGGGTCCATAGATTTAGCTAGACTAATACATCTGCCAACGGGTTTACCATGAGTATTAAGTTCCCATCCTACTGCATTAGGTACAGAGTGATGATCTCCGCATTCTAGAAAGATATCAGTTGCAAGTTAGAATTAGATATATAATAACAGACCATGGCTCAAGGAAGTCAGGTAGAATACAGAAGAGAGCTACCCAATTTCTCCCAATCTACCTTGTGGATCTGTAATTAAGGCTTCACCAACAATGGAAAATCCCAGATCTGCAAAGCCACGATTTTCTTTGTAGCATAAAAAGTGAACACTCTTGAGTCTCCATTTCCAGTAAATCAATGATAAGAAGTTCCGAAGAGGCCATCCAGGAGAAATGGGAAGATCGCATGGGTCATAGAAGCCAAATAGTACCTGTCAATAACAAGCACAATAACTTTATGCCTCTGCAGTGTGCAGTAGACAACTTGTTCCACTGATCAAATCAATATTTTACTTAACTCTTTGCACAAGACTGAGGTCATTCTCTTTTCCAAAAGAATCAAGAGACATGAAGGCATACCTTCTGGTCATCAGCCTTAGAAGTTTCCCAGTCCCTTATATGTCTAATGGTAGCAATGGAGGTGGAATCTATGCACACCAAAAAGAATGGTACATCTGCAGCAGATGCATGTCATGTGACTGTTGCGGTTCTCCAATAATGATAAAAAAAAAGGGTAAAACAAGCGTGAGCAGGGTACCTTCTGTAGAGCTTGAGTTGCGCCAAGCATTACAAGCTGCTGAAACAGAAGCTGCCTACAAGTTACAGAAAATGTCTTTAAAATCCAAAAGCTAATTTAACAAAAAAATTCCATTTCCAATAATTATAATCATTAATCACCTCTTCTAATGTAAACCACTGTGAAGCAGGCTTTAGCTCACCCAACGTGACTGGAGGAGTATGGACCAAAGCAGGGAAAGCAAATCTATAATGAAAGCTCCATTTTTTTAGGTCAGCAAACGAGATGATAAGGAACCTCGATAACACTGCACTGTTCTCCAATGCTCTTCCAGAATGGATGTCATCCCAAATCTAAAGCCAACAAAAAAGAAATTTTTGACACGCATTTCCTTTCCAACTGACACGTCTCATATTTCTTAAACTAACAATAATTCTTAAATCAAAAAGACTATTCAAATTGGTTTCACAAGTGATTACAAAATCTGAAGAAACAGAAATTATGGGTACCCAGCTCGAGAACCCAAAGACAGGACACATACTGAAGAGCGTTTTACCTTCTTTGCTTCTTCATTTAGTAAGCTCTTTTTATCCAGGGCATTGTATGCTTCCAGTGTATTTGTATTGTAAAGCGTGCCGGGAACAGGGCACCTGTTCCTATTACCACGAGTGATTCCATTCTCGTTTTCGTCGGAGGGAAAAGATTCAGCAAGAAGAGTCAAAAGATTAGATACTTGTGGATGGGAACAAGGGGCATAGAAACCTGCAAGGAGACCACATATGTTGCATAGTTTGCATACTAACAGAGGATCATGATTGATGAAAGTCTACAAATTTCACTTTCATTATTATTTCCTCAACGTTTTTTCAAGAACCAACTCCAGAAAACGATACAGCCCAGTCAAATTCGAAATATTTAAGAGAGGATACAAAACCCCCCAAAGAGTAAAGCCAAAGGCAAACTCGAATCATCAAAGAGTTACATATGAGAGAAAAAAGTAAGAAAAGATTTGAAAGGTTTTTGGCGAATATACCCGTGATGGGGATGGGAGAGTCATCAATGCCAAGCTTGTTGAGTTTCAAAGAGGACAGTCTATGCCAAAAACCCTCATCGATTGAGCAATTAACCTGTGCAAATCTCAGAATGGATCGATCCCCGCCCTGTCGTTGAGCCATTGTTTTCAAGAACGAGCAAACTAACTGTACGACTCTTGCAAGAACAAGCAGACCAGACTATTTTTATACTCTTTTTTTTTTTTGTCTAAAAGTAAGCTACTACTTTGTTTGGTTAAGTTTCCAAAATTAATTAACACCGTCCGATGATCTTTTAATCCAAGGAACTGGATGAAAAGTTGATTAGATTTAAATATCTGGAACAAAAATATATTTGTATTGGGAAATGAAATAGATTAGGAGAAAATTTATTTAGAAATAATCTAGCAATTAATTTATATATAAACTATCACAAATTTCTGATTAAAATATTTAGGCATTAATTTAATATTATATTTTAAAAAAAAATTTCAAGTTATTTATTAGTCCTGATATTTATTTATCAACCAAGAATGCAAGGACTGATAGCTAGCGATTTACACCAAGCTCATGGCAATAATTTTAAAAAAAAAATTCATTTTGTTAGAATCGTTTTTTAAGTTTTATGACATTATGTAGTTCTTGTTAAACTACGCGCTCGATTGTTTAGTGGGTTTCCAATGTGATTACATTATGTGTATATACACGTCATGTTACATAAAGTGTATATACAAAAATTGTGTTTGGACCGAACATAATAAATATTATTAAATCATATATTAATTATAATTTTATTTTTTTTATTTTCCTAAAGGAGTACGTAGTACATTAAGGCAAGATTTACAAGCCTACCAGTGCAACCTCCTCTGACAAGTAGTAGAATAATAATCAATAAAGCCTACTTACTTCATTTTTGTTCCCAGTAGGTAGGCAAATTTCAGGTTCAATCATTTTTTTTCGGCAGAGGTACTACAGAGTTCATTCCCCTGTTTTCCTCTTTGTTTTATTATATTCCAGCAATGCCTTCTCATGATCAGCTCTTCAGTTGCTTGGACCGTTACTTGATTTTCCTCATTCTGGATCCAGGCCCTAGCACAGTTTGTTTGTTGGGCTCACACTTGATAGATGATGAACATGAAAAAGATCCGAGTCCAATATTTTTAAATTTCTCGGATCTGGATCTAATCATCTTCTTTTTGGTCAACAAATTACTCAAACCCCCCTACGCGGTGAACTTTTGTTGACTTGCTATATGTTTCTAACACCTCCGACCCTAAGGCGGTCAGGAGGAAGAAGGAGAGGAAGATTAACAAGGTAAGAACTTAAACACTTTTATAAGACTAACAAGGGCTTGCAAATAGAATCCTAAGGCACTTGTGAATGCTGCAGTGATGTTCATTTGCCATCGCCTTCTGAGCCTGAGCTCCCCTTGAGTTTTTTCAAGATGCCCATCTATTGCGCGGTCTTTGTGGAAACATTCTGTTGGCTAATATCTTTCTAATTTTTCAGATTTGGAGCTAATCTTCTTCTTCAACCTTTTGTTTTCATAGAACGGAAGTGCAAGATTGGTTTTAGACATGTTGCCCATGATCATAACTTGAGTTTTTACAGGGATGGGAAAAAGAGATTCGATAAAATCTCATGCAATTGATGCGAAGAGGTCATAAGTGGCCCAGTCGCCAATGAGCCTTACCTCAGATAGCATGATACCTTATGGGGTTAGAGTAGATCCTAGGTTCAAATCGCAGTTAGATGGTTAGGAGGGTGAGGTGGGGTGAGGATAGAATAGAAGGGTAGGGTAGGATGGGGTGAGGATAGAATAGGAGGGTAGGCTGGGGTAGGGTTAGAGGAGATTTTATGTTCAAATACCAGTTAGATGAAAATCGTATATTTAAAAAAAATAAGTGGCCCAGTCTATAGATGCGACACTTGTGAAAAGTTTATCCTCCATCAATCATGCTTTAAACTACCCAAAATAATAAACAGTCCACTTCATCCTCTCTTCCTCCTTCCTAAAACTTCATTCCGGATCACCTGCAATGGTTGCAGAAATCTAAGCTTTGGTTTTGTGTACAACTGGTTAGAGTGTGAGTTCAACCTTGATGTTGGTTGTGCCTTTCCCGACAAGGATGGCAAGGGCTAAAGATCAAAATGCGAGAATCTCGTTACCGAGATTGAACATTTCTTACCCTCGCATTATAACCTCTCCCTCTTTTACTGTAGGAAGCAATATGAAATCAAATGCAAAGCATGCAATCTGCAGCTTTCATCTGATGCTTGCTACGGCTGCCTAAATTGCTCTTTCTATCTGTACAAATCCTGTTTAGAAATACCAAAAAAAAATACAACACCCCTTATCATCCTCACTGGCTTGAAGCCTCTGGTCAATTTTTTTATGACCAATGTCGTGCTTGCGAAACGAGGGATATCAATATACGATATAGGTGTTTTGATAAAGATGGCTTCAATCTCCATATCCCGTGAGCTAAAATTTCTATGGAGCACACTCCTCCTCTAAAACATAAATGTCATCACAATCATGATCTATATTGTTTTGTACCCCATGATTCAATAGAGGCAAATTGTAAATGCAACTACTGTGATCAACTTTGCGAGAGCGTTTTCTACATGTGTTTCCAGTGCGACTTCAATATCCACCTCAACTGCATCCCCATACCACCCAAGGTTCACTCTCCAGAGCACTGGCATCCAGTCACCCTCAAAGATTCATTCTGTGAAGACGACTCGGGCGTGTACTATTGTTATGCTTGTGAGAAACCGAGAAATACAAACTTTTCTGTGTACTGTTGTGAGGAATGTTCAGAGGATGTTCCTTAGCTCATGTAGAATGCATAGAATTCGAGGAAGATGACTCCCGGATGTCCTCTTGACACACCTCTTGAACCCCATTTAACATTGCAGTTTGTAATCTATGTTACGCTAGAATGAGGAAGGAGGAGGTAAATTCGCGATTTATTGCGATTTTCTTTCGGCCAGACTCCGGAATTTTCATCACATATCAATTATAATTTTTTTATCCGATCGAGGAGTAGTACACTAAAGCAAGATTTCAAACCCTACGAGTGCATTTCTTTCAAACCCTACGAGTGAATTTCTCTGACAAGCAGTATAATAAACCAATGAAAAGACGACATCTACTTTCCAATTGTGAAGCAGCTGTCAGTATATAAATCGGACAGAATCATGGGAAAATCTAACTGACGAAATTCCTACATAAACAAACAAAATATAAATACTAAAACAACAATAGGATCCACTGCATATAAATAACTCCCCTACTACCCATTCATTGAAAAAAAAAGAGCGAAAGAAAATGATGGCTTTATATTTGGCTTGCGAAATTATAAAAATTAAAATTAGAAATAATAAATACTTTCAATATTTTATTTTTAAAATATTATAAATATTATATTGCTTATGCATACAGAGACATCACAAAAGTGCCTTTTCGCGATATCCAAATTTTACAGTTCAATCTTGTACAGCGAAGACCCGACGCCGTTTCATCTTGATATGCTTCTACTTCCGAATCTCAGCTCACCAGGTCACATGTCCCACAGCGGACAAAATGCCTGAAACTAAATAAATAGCAGACGCGTAACCAGAACCGAGCATTCTCCTTGGTAGCAGCCTGCCATTTACCAGTTTCTCCACTGCTTAGCTAAACTCCACTAATAAAATGCCCCCCGCCGCCGCCAGCACTGTAGCCTGCAGTCCCCTTACATCCTCACTCTCCGCCGTCGCGCTCAAACCGAAAGCCTCAGGATCTACCTCTCTGCCATTTCTCTTCTCCTCCCACTCGTTATCGTCACCGTTGCTAAAATCCCTGGAATCTCATGTCCCCAGCAAACACAGATCCTCCACCTTCACTGTGAAAATGGTTTCATCTCCTTCCGTTGCTCCTGTAGTGAGGGAGGACTTCAACACCTCCGTCTTCAAGAAAGAGAAGATCACCCTTGCCGGCCACGACGAGGTAAACCAAATACTAGTTCTTCCTTGGGTCCAAGAAATGGAAGATGTGTATATACTGTTTAATTATTTCTTCTTCTTTTTAATTTTCTTATTTTACTCTATTTAGGCTTTCTTTTGCCCTACACATAATTCGCTTTCTTTGGTTGATTGTGTGTTGTTTCCGTACAGTACATTGTGAGAGGAGGGAGAGACTTATTCCCTTTGTTACCCGATGCGTTCAAGGGTATTAAGCAGATCGGAGTCATCGGCTGGGGTTCTCAGGTTTAACCAAAACTCAGCTTTTTATTTTTTATTGTTTACATACTCTCTCAAATATGAGTTCTTTGCTTTGTTATTCGTGTTGTTGGTTAACCTATCTTCTTACCATTTGACTGATGATGCTTAGGGGCCCGCACAAGCCCAAAACTTGAGGGATTCTCTTGCAGAAGCAAAGTCGGATATTGTTGTGAAGGCAAGTTCTTTAGTACTGTATTGTTGTTTGTTAACGGTTTACTTGTTGTGCCAGGAACGGTTGCTTTCTTTCTTTCTTTGATAAATTTGACTGCTTCGTAAGTAAAAATGTTGCATTTCTTCTGTTACAGATTGGGTTGAGGAAGGGCTCCCGCTCTTCCGCTGAGGCTCGTGCTGCAGGGTTTACTGAAGAGAATGGAACTCTAGGGGATATATGGGAAACTATTGCTGAAAGCGATCTGGTCATGTTGTTGATTTCTGATGCTGCGCAGGTTGGTCATGTTTACAATGCTGGTTTTCAAGTTTTTGACAGTGTTGTTACCCTTTTGAAGTATTTTTTATTTTCTATGTTTATTTCAGTCCGGCAATTTCCTCCTTTGGCCTTTTAGATTTTTACAAATCATAACGTTGCACTTATCTGAACTGAACTTTTTTTTTTTGTGTACGCACAAATACACAGGTTAATACGCTTACATATTTCCTTTTATGAAGTTGCTCATTCAGTACTTGCTTGCTGCAGGCTGATAATTATGAAAAGATTTTCTCCTGCATGAAGCCAAATAGCATCCTTGGGCTTTCTCATGGTTTTCTTCTGGGACATCTGCAATCCTTGGGACTTGACTTTCCCAAACACATTAGTGTTATAGCTGTTTGTCCCAAGGGGATGGGACCCTCTGTCAGGAGACTCTATGTTCAAGGAAAAGAGATAAATGGTGCCGGAATTAATTCCAGCTTTGGTGTCCACCAGGTCTTTCCTCGTCTTTTAAGTTTTGTTCTAGTGTTGTTCAGATTATAAGTCATTATATTTGACAGTTTTAATACTCAATTAAATGGTGAAAGGAATACGCTAATCATTCGATATGATGTTTCTTGCACAGGATGTTGATGGTAGGGCAACAGATGTTGCATTGGGATGGTCCGTTGCTCTTGGCTCGCCCTTTACATTTGCAACCACACTGGAGCAGGAGTATAAAAGTGACATCTTTGGAGAGCGTGGTGAGTTGAACTCTTTATGTTAATCACTTGAATCCTGATACTCGAAAGTTTTCTGGAGTCTCATTGCTGCCACTGTTGCCTCTAGGTATACTTCTGGGTGCTGTTCATGGGGTGGTGGAATGCCTTTTTAGAAGATACACTGAGAATGGAATGAATGAAGATTTAGCTTATAAAAATACAGTTGAGTGCATAACAGGAATCGTTTCAAAGACCATCTCAACCAAGGTTTGTTTCTTCTCTCAGTACAAATTCTCTGTATGTTCATTGACTCACTTCATTCTAATTCGGGGTTCTTTGGTATCTGATGTTTTGACCAGGGTATGCTGGCGGTTTACAACTCATTGTCCAATGAGGGAAAAAGGGACTTCGAGAATGCTTATAGTGCTTCATACTATCCTTGTATGGATATCCTTTATGAATGCTATGAAGATGTTGCAACTGGCAGTGAGATTCGTAGTGTGGTTTTGGCTGGGCGTCGATTCTATGTACGTCTGTGCCACTCAAAAACATATGCATTTGATTCGCTATATTTCCTATTCTGATGATTGCTTAGTTCATTTCTCATACTCTTGCCGGTGGCTGTTCTTGTTTTCAGGAAAAGGAGGGCCTGCCAGCTTTCCCCATGGGTAAAATTGATCAAACGCGAATGTGGAAAGTGGGTGAGAGTGTTAGAGCAACACGGCCCCAGGGTGACTTGGGTCCTCTTTATCCTTTTACTGCCGGGGTGTTTGTGGCACTAATGATGGCTCAGGTAATCATTCCTAAACCCCAATTTTCCTTAGAGATGTTGTTATGTGATATATTTCCTATGGACCAACAGCTTGGATAATGTAATATTTCAGATTGAGGTCTTAAGGAAGAAGGGACACTCATACTCAGAGATCATCAATGAAAGTGTGATTGAAGCTGTGGATTCTCTGAACCCCTTCATGCATGCACGAGGAGTTTCCTTCATGGTTGACAATTGTTCCACAACTGCACGATTGGGATCTAGGAAATGGGCTCCCCGTTTTGATTACGTTCTTACCCAGCAGGCTTTTGTAGCTGTGGATTCGAATGCTCCCATCAACCAGGACCTCATCAGTAACTTCCTATCAGATCCTGTCCATGGGGCCATTGAGGTCTGTGCTGAATTGAGACCAACTCTGGACATTTCAGTGCCCCCAGATGCGGACTTCGTTCGCCCAGAGTTGCGCCAGTCAAGCAACTAGACAAGAGAATAAATTACTTCTTCCAGGGTGCATTTCAAGCAGTGCATTTGAGGATGGAAGATTTTGTAGTAGTGGATGGATATAAATATGCTTTGTACCGAAACATCATCTTCTGGTTTGGATATTCTGAGTGTTGTTAAGGATATTAGTGCCTTTCATTTGGTTCAAGTATTAGTGTCCTTTTTCTCTTATATAAATTTGCTTATCTAGAAATTGTAACGAATGATTTAACACTTGCCTATGTTGCAGTGAATTTAGCTAAACAGGATGAGACAGTAGTCATCTACATCAAGGGGAAGACAAAGAGACGTAGTGATTGTGCATAACTGGCTCTTAACTGAAGTAAAAGCTAATCATTTAGGATTTTTGATTAAACAGCTCAAGAAGCTGGAGAAACCCAACAGCTCTGCTCATTAACTCTCCTGATCAGTTCAAGAAACCTATCATATACCATCTTTAATTGTATAAATACCATCGCAGAACTTTGAAACAAATTATCTATTCTTTTCTGAGACGCAGACTCTCTATACAGTTAAGATATTACACCATGAGAAGTTCATTTTTTCTTTTGGTTCTCACAGTGGTCATTGCAAGTGCTGCTGCAACTAGGGATATTGCTATCAAACCAGGCTACAACCTTGCAGCAAGGCTGGAAGCCAGTGGTGGCTTGGTCGAGTGCTGGAATGCACTAATGGAGATAAAATCATGCACAAACGAGATTCTTATCTATTTCCTTAATGGCCAGGCTGATATTGGCCCCGACTGTTGCCGAGGCATTGGTATTATCACTCACAGTTGCTGGCCTGCCATGCTTACCTCCCTTGGTTTCACTGCTGAAGAAGGAAACATACTAAGAGGCTACTGTGATGCATCTGCGTCTTCTTCCATCAGTCCTGCGGCTGCAGGGCCGACTGTTCATTTCCATACTCTAGCCAAGTAACCCCACGTAGTTCTTGGTTCCGAGTGTGTTTTCCCTCCAGCCTAGTTTGATCTTATATGGTTTTAGGGATTCGGTTTGATCTGTTGTTTTCTTCCCAAGAATGCTTGCTCTGGTTTCATTGTGTGTACTTTGTTCACATAAATAAAAAGGAATAAATACAACCTAGTGTCACTTGAAAGTTTACTTGAGTTTTTAATAATAGAAGATTATATATTTTCACATAATTATTCTCTTTTCGGGTTTTTTGGGGTCTTTTCCCATCAATGGTTATTAAGATGAACACAGCAAGCAAACTCCAAATAATCAAATCAACCACCATATTGTATTAAACATAGCAGAACATAAAAGCTTACACTTGTGAAACTATTCGAAGAATTAAACTATAAAATTACAATCCAAACCACACTATGAACAACAGTAGAATATCTGTTATGTATAGCATTCTTAATCATTGCTGATAGTTACGGGTAAAAGAGACCATATATCCTTTATGCAGTAGGATAAGAAGCTTCCATGGCAACACCACAGAGGCCTTCCTTTGAACTAATGTCCCTCTGCATCCTCATATACCCACTCTCGCCCCAGCTAGTGCCCCATGAGTTCTTGAGCAGCCAATACTTTGTCCCATTATTGCTAACTCCATATCCAATTGCAGTAACTGCATGGTCCAAGTATGTGCCACACTCCCCAGTGAAAATGCCGGATTTATAAAATTGGAAATCATATCCACTGGCGTCAACAGCTACTGAAACTGGTTGGTTGGTTACAGCTTTTAGGAGAGCCTTTTCGTTATTTGATGGCACATCTTCATACCCGGTTATGGCTGCTGTTGGAGATGCTGCCTTTCTGCTATTGCAAGACCCATCTTCTCCTTCATATGGATAATCAGCTTCGCTTGTGAGGCCTCTATTGCTTTTGATAAACTGGAAGGCATCATCCATCAGACCTCCTTCACAGCCTTGGTCTTCACCATTGACGTCGCAGTCCACCAGCTCTTGTTCTGACAGTGATATCAACTTACCTGTCTTTAGCTTTGTGATTCCTTCCATTGCTGCCACAGCTGAAAATGCCCAGCAACACCCTGCAAATTGAGACCAAGAGGAGCACCATGATTTGGAGTATAGCTAGATACTCATACCATGAAGTTCATTACTGGTTTTACTTACCACAAGAGCCTTGGTCTTTGACAGGGGTCACAGCACCTTCCTTTCTCCAATCCTTGGTAGCTGGTACGGCGCTTACATTTCCATACCTGAAGGATGTGGAGATCAACCTAGGGGAATGCCTTTTATAACCATGATGCCTAGCACGAAATTCTTCCTTGGTCAAATCTGCAAACTTGTTAGCACCTAGCTTGTACCCACGATCCACACCATTATTAAATTCATCGATAATTCGAACGTTCTCCTTAAAAATCATATATCTTTTTTGCCTATTTTCTGCGTCTAGGTAGACGCGTCCATGTTCAACCATCCACTCCTCATGCATCTTCACCATGAATTCCTCACCAAGAGGGCGAGAAAGAGTTTTTATGACCCACAAGGCTAAAACCACAAAGAAGTAATATTTGCACATCACTGTAGCCATGGTATATATATATATATATATATGTATGCAAAGAGGCCAACTGTGGGAGTTGTAGAAGTGAATCTCTGATGGTCACAACGACTTCAAAATGGTTATTCGTATTTATAGACAGACTGTTTACGAAGAGTATAGTACCTTAACAGTAGTCGACAAAGTGAGAGAACCAATTTCTACGTTCCTTGGAGGAGACGATTGTCCTGATTTGGACAGAAACATAGAATGCGTTTGGTCACCTCAGTTCAATAGTTAACTCATGCCAGAGCATTATCATGCAAATAACTATCATGGAAGAAAAACTAGATCTTGGCAATTTGCGTAGCATGCTCCAAGGATCGTCACTGCATCGATCAGTGGTTTCTTGGAGTTGGAAGTGTTCTCTTGAGTGCAGCAACAAGATTCAATGTTGAGGAATTTTGTTAGTTTAAGTAACCCACCAACCAACGATCTGTTTAAAGCTAATAAAATATGATTTATTTTTCATCAAAGAATCATAAACAATCCACATAAACGGAAAGGAGCCACAGCAATTAGTGATCACACATAAATCCAGAGCAGCTATTTGATTGGACCAAATATCAAAATCATGAAGATACCCTCCATTAGATTCCATCGTCCTTTTGGAAGAAAAGCTTGCGCAAACTGAATCCGAATACTACATCAAGTATAGCAAATCACAACATCGCAATCGCTTCAAGGAAGGAAGCTTTATTACGATAAGCATAAGGTTACTAAGTTTGATACTTCCATCTGTAAAGCATTAACCATACTCTACATGAACTCACTCATCTACGTCGACGTATCTCTTGATTTGGCATTACCAGCAACAATCGCATTACAAAGAACTGGAGCCAAGTCTGGGTAGCTAATGATATATACAGAAACGTAAGCTTCAACAAGTATAAAAAAGAGAGCCATGGGAGACATTGGAACTTTCACGCTGAGGACTGCGCTAATGTGGCCTACTCCTCTATCAACATCAATGAACGTTGACCCTTAACTCTATCGAACATTATTTTAGCTTACATCAAGGAAGGCCATGGAATTCGAGTACTGTATTTGGTAATAAGATTCTTTTTTTTAATCATATGTCAAAGATTATATTTTTATTTTATTGTAAAGTATTTTAAAAATTAATATTTATTTTTTAATATTATTAACTATTAATATTTTTTTAAGAAAAGACCATATACTCTAAACTGATAATTTGTCTAAGCCTTTTATTATTTGAGACGAAGCCCAAGTTCAGGACAAGTTAACCCAAATAAAAAACCCGGCTCACTTACGTCCAACAAAAAGGAGCCCTAGTCACGCAAGCGTAGCCCAAAATGTCAGCAGCTTAGCTCTATTTTCTCGCTGCCCGAGCACCGCACCCATCATCCGCGATTAGCTCTGCCGTGGCATTGCCTCCTCTGACACACGCGCTGTCCTTCAAAACTATCTCTTTCGACAGGTAAATTCCCATACCCCAGGGTTCCAGCTAAAGTTTTGGATTTTTTACCACGGTAATTGTTTCGGTGGTTGAGGTCATACTTAATCCTTTTTGAATATATGATTACGATTTTGCTGGTATTTGTCTTTGGTTATGATTTTCTTGTTGTATGCTGTTGTGGTTTGATGCACTTTTGTGAAGGGGAACTGTGTTTTTGGATGCTAGGACAGTAGGACTAGAGGAAGAACCATTCTGGATTACATTTGTGAGTGGGCACGTCTGCGGTCGAAAATGGATTAGAAGCTGACTCGTAAATTACAGTGTGGAAAATGAAATTTCGGCTTTTTGAGTTTTATGATTACTGAGTCTTGGAGGTGTGTGTTTCTGAATATCTTGAACGGACTAATAAATTTTTATGCTACCATGTAGAGATTGATTTGTGTTGGTAAATTGCTCGAATGTTATGATTGAACTTTGACAATGTTTATGGGTTCAAATTTACAAAACTGCCTTGCTCTTTATAGATGTGTGTTCTTTGTCTTGGATGATTTTGCAGTTTGATACAATCCCGCATTGGTCACACTCAGTAATCAATGCGGGGATATCTACCCCTGGGCTCCCTCCCCTGTTAGCTGTCTTTTGAGGGTGAGTTCTACCCAAGGGTTGTATCACAATTCTGCATTTCTTTTTGGCGGTGTGGTGCTTCTTGTTGAAAATGTGCTATCCTTTTTGTTCTAGATTTCTGTGACTATGCATAGGTTGTTGTCAGTCTTAGTGTTGCTGTTAGTGGTGAAGCATAAGAACGAACCAACCATCTATCTTGCTTCTTTCTGATGCAATTCTTTTTGCTCCTAGGGCTCTCTTATTATTTTCGTCAGTTTAAGTTAGTGAAACAATCTTTATGCAAAAGTGAGAGCAAAGCGGGTAGAACCTGTGAGTCAATGAAAACAACTGTCACTCTCCTTTTGAGATCTGGGACTTAAGTCTTCGATATGTGCATGTGCATGCGCACGAGCTATGTATATGATTTTCAATTGTTAGGCGTTTTGGAAAAGATGTGTTAGGATTGTAACTGTGGAATTTTTCTAATCTCATGTTTCTTGTAATATTTTTTCCGTTGCTATACTTTGTTTCGTGCAAATTTTTAATCAAATGGGGAAGAAGTAATTATTCTGTGCAGTAATGACTACACTAGCAAACCCTGCTTCAGAGCCTGTCCCAAAACCTGAAGCAGCTGCCACTAGCATTGAGTCGGAATCCATCCCGAAGAGTAGAGTTATTTACCGATGTAAAAAGTGTCGGAGAATTGTTGCATCAAATGAAAATATAATTACTCACAATCGTGGGAATGGAGAAAAAAACTTCAAATGGGGTAAGTGGCGCAACGATTCTTTAGACAAGGAACCCCATGAATGCTCGTCTATATTTGTAGAGCCCATGAAGTGGATGTCAGAAAGAGGTGCTTATTAACTGTGTCCATCAAGAAACTGTTTTATATTATTGTCTGTATGATTTACAAACTGATAACCTTTTATGGATTCTGAATTGGCCAGTGGAAGAAGGTTTGGTGGGTGACAAACTCCAGTGCATCGGCTGCAAATCACGTTTGGGTTCTTTCAACTGGGCAGGCATGCAATGCAACTGCGGTGCTTGGGTAAATCCAGCTTTCCAACTTCACAAAAGCAAAATGGATGAATGCCGTATATAAGTAGTAGTAATTACTTTATTAAAAAAAGAGAGTAGTAATTACGACTTGGTAATATGAGAGTAGTAAAACGCACAGTTGAAGCATCTTCTGTCCAAGTGCTTGTCATACTTATACTTGTCTGGATTAGCGACTATCAAATCTGGGTTTTGGATGTAATATTTACTCTTTTGGGTAGTCAATGGAGAAAGAAGAAATTTGTTGCCTGCATATCCTTAGTTATATGTTTCGTAGGTTGAGTTATTTTGAATTAGCAATAAATGTTAACTTTATTAGATACGTCCAGTTTGGTTTGTGATGCTACTGGTTTTATTTTTTTTATTTGAATAATATTTTTGTAGATATTAAGACTAATTTCGTTTTAGGGATATTTCTGATTAAACGCTTAACTTGGATGAAAGTCTTGATTAAATGATTAAGGGATCACACAAATCTTCTCAATTATGGTCAATTTTGTTGGTTTTAACATGGGTTGTGTTGGTCTAAGTAGAGAATTATTAAGATTTTAAGAATATTTAATTAAATTAGAGTATAAAATATGAATGAGAATGTGAGTGTAATTTTTTGGAATCCGCCTATATTTCCGTCACTGCCCTCCAGTTTCTAACTTATCGTTGGATACTGTGACGTTGATCTTAAAAAGGTATATGAACTTCGTTAGATAAAAATGAATTATTGTTGTGAGTTATATTAATGGAAGATAAAATCGATAAATTTTGTTTGTTTTGCAAAACTTAAAAAAAATGTGAAATATAAAACCTGAAATATAAGAATTTGCAAAATTAATTAAAATTAATGTAAAAAGAACATAATTTATCGTTTTAATTCTGGTTCATCATAACTAAAACTAATAAAAGCATGATAACAAAGGGAAGGTGAGGGTTTGTACTGGAAAACGTGATGCAAGAATCTGAAGTTAAAAAAAACATAATAGTCAATGCCTCATACATATGATTTACTGAGCTTATATAAAGGTTTATATCAGCTGATCGTTTTGACTTTTGATTGTGTACTAGCTCCTTCTACGACAATGATTATGTGTTTATCATATTTATTTATTTTTCCATAAACTAAGTCTTGTGGCCGTTGATGATGGATGAGTGTGATGTTAGCGTAGTAAATGGAAGTAGAAATTTTGGTCAAGCCACGTGTCACCGGATGATTTCAGCACTATGATGACAATTTGGTTAGGTTTTCCAAAGAAGTTGGTATATTTATAGAAATTTATGAAATTTCCTTCATATTTATATATATAATTTTTTTCAGTTAATCACCTAACCTACAACAGTTAAACCCATGATCAATGTATTTATTTAAGATTAGGCGATTATTTTCATAGTTTAACCTCAACTTGACGTTGTTTTATGAGATGACAAAGGTCGATTGGTTCCCTTTTGTTCTAAAAAAAAGACTTAGACTTGCAAGTCTGAAGATACTTAAAAATACATGGTCCTATCACATCCAATGGTTCATAGGAGAAAAATAACTAATCGTGCGCCCAACGTTGATGAGGTTATTGCATTACGCCATATTTATGACATTCAACTTGTCAAAATCATTAGGTCTTACCATTACATTTGAACATTTTGCATAGCAATTTCCTACAAGCTAGGAAAATCAGCAAGCAAAGGCCATGGTTCTTCTTTGAAACAAACATACAATAGTTAATAATATTGCTAACAAATCTATTTAGTTATCTTTGCATCCCATCACTTGTCAACCACTCTGCCGCCTATTAACGTCCACGCGGTTGCCAAAATAGTGATCCTTAGTCCGGAAAATCCTTGGCCAGCAAGAGAAGACTTGTAATTTTATACGAGTTTTCTACTTAATTTCTTACCTGCTAGAACGGAGGCTATATTGACTATTTGCTTATAAGGAACATTTAACTTATAAGAGCATATATGTAGATTGATGCTTGAAAGTTACATAGATTGTGTGATCACAGGTGAAATTGAGTATAATTTTCCCGGAAAGTTGTAACCTTGAATAAAGTAGTATGTCCCTGCTGCCCCAATATCTGACTTGGAAGCAGCTGCTATGCACTTTCTCCGGAATCTTTCTGGGCGGGCCAATGAAAGCTTTCTTGGGTAGGCTGCAACTTGAAGGAAAAAAAAATGGTCCTTGAGGGAAGTATGTGTATTCTCTCTTATCCTTCTCTGGATACGGACGTCAGCTTTAAAGATCAAGCTGCAGAAAGGCTTCTTTATTGGCTCTATATATAGACTCTGCTCTCGTATATCCTTCTTCACACAAACACATATATACCTACCTTCCTTGCAGCTCCAGTCAGAAAACACTACACCAGTGTTTCTCAGAAATGACGGTGAGTCTCCCTAAACATGTACACCGATTCTCCGAAAGGCAAACCTTTGATTGGTGTATAATCTTATTTGCATTATGCCTTTTTCCTTATTTGAAACCTTGTCCATATATAAATGATAGAGGTTTGATTGGTTTATATATCAATCGTTTGATGATGAAATCGTATCACCTGATATTTTTCTGCTGCGTATCTTTATCAATTGGAATGAATTTTTCTAAAAGATGATTCTACTTTTTGTGGGATATACCTTTTACAGGCAACTTTTAGCAAAGTTTTAAACATGGCTGGCTAGATCGATTATGTGAGAATCAAATCTTCTGTCGAAAAGGAATGATGATGATCTTAATTCGATATACAAATATAAATTTATAAAATATGTATAACAATGATGGATCATTTTAATTTAGGAGAATAATAACCCAAACCAATCATTTTGATCTTCACAAATAATATTGTTTCTTCTACTAATGGTATTTATCGTACTGTGGTTCAGGTCACAGAGATGCTAGTGCATATGGATTGCGCAGGCTGCGAGAGCAAGATAAGGAAGGCTATTCAAAAGCTAGATGGTATGTACACATGCGCAGCAACTCAACTCAAGCAAGATTAAATTAAATTGCATAAGCTCTTCCCACAAGGCTGATCACAAATTAATAAGCCTGAAGTTTCAATGATATGCTTATTAATTATGTTTAATGAAACGAAATCTTGTTTAACAGGAGTGCATGATATTGACATAAACGCGGATATACAGAAAGTAACAGTAATGGGTTGGGCGGACAAAGAGAAAGTCCTCAAAGCAGTGAGGAGGACAGGAAGAAGAGCTGAGCTATGGCCATACCCTTATAATCCCGAATACTTCAACACCAACAACACTCACCATTATAATCGAGATCAGTATCAAACAAAACCGTATACTTACTTCGCTACAGGTCGCAAGTCTAGGACCTCTTCTTCCTACAACTATCGCAAGCATGGTTATGATGATGAGACTTATGGATACTATCAAAGGCCACTATATTCGACCATTGTTGATGAACAGGCCAGTTCTTTATTCAGCGACGAAAATCCTCATGCTTGCTTCATTATGTAATATCATCGTCAAGTACCAGTTTTGAAGGATCCGACGAGAATATGTGTGCGTAAAATCACATATATATATATATATATTGTACACAAATAAGATCTTCCTGTCTCTTTTTTTCTTCTTCGACTTTATATGGTGCTTGATCTTTTTGGTTCTAATTCTGCATGGGAGCTCACTGTAATTATGTTCTGTTTGATCAACAAAGTTCCCTCCCTTTTTTATATTATATAAATATTTTTGTTTATTTCAGTTCAACCAATACAAACTGTTGCTTAAGGTATTTTTTTATATTAAACGATATTTGTCGTCAATAATTATGACAAATCTTTTTTGTTATATTATAAGCACCGGAGAAATCCAACTAATCTGAATAATTTTAGAATTAAAGCATGTAAAAATAATAATGAGAGTTAAATTATATATGAATCAGAAATATACTATATATAATCTCAAAATATCATTATAAATATAAAGTATATGGTATCAATAAAAAATTATAACATACGATAGCAAAATTATGTCTTTTTATGAGGTAATTATCTCTCTTTCAACCAAATAAGAGTGATTGCATACTATAAACAAAAAAAAAATTGATTTTAATTGAGTTTATAGGACTATGGTGCTTCCATGCCTAAACCTCCTTTTGATTCAACAAGTAACGACATTAGAGGAGTCAAATTCAATGACAACTTCATAAGATATAGGAGAAAATTGAAAGAACAAGGCTGCTTTGTGAATAGCTCAAAACTCGATTTCATTAAATTTCATTAAATTTCATTGGCCTCTCAGATGATAAAAAAATCCAAAAGATCCAAGTACTTGCAAGGTCTAAGAGAACCTATAATTTTTCATTATAGTAATTTTGATATTTTTTACCGATATAAATCGATCATTTTAAAATTTTTTACCATGATAATATTATTAAATAACAAAGCTATTCAACACATATTTTTATTCTTATATATAATATATAATCCTTAAAAATGTTAAAAAATAATTTCAAATATTTAAACAATTTTTTAAAATTATTACTATTATATCTTATAAAAAATTATCTTTCAAAGTTTAAATTTTATTTTTTAAAATTGTGTTAATTTATTTTTAAATTTTTAAATGGATATAATAATATTATAAATTTTTAAGGTTTATTAATATTTTAAATAACTATTAACTAATGATCTAAAAGTATTTAGAATTATATGAAATTTTATGGAAATTTTATGGAATTATTTGAGTATTTAAAATATGAAATTTTATTAATGTTTTTAACCCAAATACCATGAAAAATAATTGTAAATACTTTATGACTTGGCCATAAATAATTTATAATAATTTTACAAATCGAATTACACATCATCGGAAGCTGCAAGCCTGCAACCTCTCTCTTAGAATACCGTTTCTTGTTAAGGCCCGACTGAAGCGGCTAGGCTTAAACATATTGTCTCCTAAGGGTCTGGACCGAAAGCATGAAGGCCCAGCAATAGTTTACTGGGCTGGTAGAGGCACCTTTGGAGGGGTGTGGACTGGGCTTATTGCATAACTAGTCTAGAACCTCTTACGTGGAAAAGCAAGTCATGTTGTGGGAAAGAAAACTTGGGTCAACGCTGTTTCCAGTGAATTGACAACGACATGAAGCAAGCTTCTCCTTGACGTTACTTGTGCTTTGCTCTTTTTGAGCTTCTATTCTGTTCAATGCCCGCTAGCATGTACTTCCAACATGCTTTTTGAAAAGCCAATTCTAGAAGACAGTCGGTCATGAGTTTGTTCATAGCATGGCTTATCAAGATGAAGATGATGCATAAAGTGGACGGGGAAACATTTTTCATCGGGTTCTTTGAGCTTTAGTTGATCATCTTTGAGGGTTTTCTTGGAGGAAGATTCTAGTTTCTTTACTCGCAAAATTTCCCGGCCAGATATCTGACATTTTCAGCTTTGTTCTCACCTTTCTTTTAATAATGCCTTACTTTTGGCTAAATATAGTGCTGCATTAGCATGCATAATCGTATTCGTTCCAAAAGAGAATACAACAACATCAATTGAGTTCCTGAGAAAATGAATATTTATGATCCCAAAAAAATTAGTTTGGTTATAGATCAAAATATTATTTATAATTCAAAAAATACATAATAACTTGTTGCAATAATGGAATTCACCATAGACATAGACATGTTATCTTAGAAACACACAACTGTCTTTGTTTGTATATATAAGAAATTAACCTAATATAGAATCTAGACAGCTTTGTGGCTAATACGGCAAAATTATCATAGTTCCAGTGAAGTTGCCAGTCACAATAGAGGAGAGCTGCACGAGAACCGATGCTGATGGGAAAATGATGATAGGTATCCATCTTCTTTTCTTTTCTAAAAATTAAAAGGCAAATCCTTATCAAAAGAAGAAAAAAAGATAAATAAATATATAAGCGTTGGCCTTTCAATTTTATGTTACTGTTATTTTTTTACCCGGACCACTTTCCTTTTCATTTATGTTCACTCAAGCAAAATAATACAATGGATGGTCAAGACTTTTATTTTAAAAACTATGTGATTTTTCAGTTGGCAGCAGATATAACATAAATAGATTTTTTTCGATTAATATATATTAAAAAATTCGAATCATAATTTAGTATATAAGAATGTTCGATCTTTCTCTATTATAACAAACAACATATCAAATTCATATATATTGTATAGTTAAAAAGTATTTAGCAACTAGGATCAAAGTAGTGGTCGCACATGGCAGCAATAAAATAAGAGATCCATAAAGAAAGGCCCAAATACGCCATCAACCAAAAGAATGCAAAGACAAAATGAAGGAATAAAGCGACCACGAGACATAAAGCCCACAAAAAACAAACAAAAGCCCTGCGGAAATTGATGATTGGTACGTCCATCACAAGAGACAATTGTTAAATGGCGTAGTCATGTGTGGGCTGTATGTTCTCCTAAAAACACACCACATCTCCCCCCATTATCTTACCATCTTTCCTTTTTCTACACTTTTATCCTCATTCCTTTTCCTTTCAACAAACCTTTCCCTTTTTTCATTAATTCTTGTCCGAACAAAACAAAAATAGTGTGATAACACGATCTTCTGACCAGGTAAATGTCTTAATAATTACCGATCGAAATCGTGATAAAAAATTAATCATCCAAATCTTGTACATAATTCTTCTATTAAAAAAATAAACACTAAGTAAAAAAAAAAGTTACCAAGATCCTATCACCATCACATACATTGCGTGATCACCACTCCGACGAACAAATGGTTGAAAGCTGAACGCCAAACCAATCCAAACTAAATTTAACCAAAATGCCCCTTGGCGAAGGTAGAAGAAGAAAGCCTCTTGGCACGTGGGATAAGAGCAGCCTGATTCAGGTGAGTCAACAGAGCTGGGGATGTACATCTTTGAGTAAGCCCAGAACCTGCTGCATAGTGGGCCTTTTTTCAGGCGAGTCAGCCGTGCACAGATATCCAACTCGGAGACACTCCACCATCTCACTCACGGAGTTATCCCCAAGTTTCAGTCTCGGGTCGAGCGCGTCACTTCCACGTCCTTCCCTAACCAACCGTCTAACTGTCTGGATGCATCCATCGCTTCCTTGCCTGCCCGTTAATATCTCCATTAACACCACTCCGAAACAATAAACATCAAATTCAACCCCGCCATCACCGATGTTTGGGCCAATAAAGGCTTTCTTCTGGCCCACATTCCGTAGCCCAAAATCAGTAACACGGGGCTCGAGCTCGTCGGAGAGAAGGATGTTTGAAGCTACCAGATGACCATGAGTTGACCCAGTATGGTGCAAGTATGCCAGAGCACGTGCCACTCCAACGGCAATCCGGTGGCGCGTTAGCCAGTTAGATTTCTCCTGGGGAGACATAACATGAGAGGTGTGGATATTTTGGTGCTCCCAGGTGTCAGTACTCCAGTCCTCCACGTTGGGTACAAGTGTGGGAAGCTCGTGGAGCCAACGGTGGAGATCTCCATTGGCCATAAACTCGTAGAGCAGTAGCTTCTCCTTACCTGTAATAAACAAAACCAAAGGAAAATAAGAAATTTAGAACACTAAAAACAAACAAATGATCTCTTGCATCAATATCTCCTCAAAGGTTTCGTGTAATCTTAAGACATGTCCTCATCTGTTTTTGTCTTAAGTAAATCATTTCCGATCAGATAATTTAATCAAGCTGGACAAATTATATAATAAATTAAAATGATCAGATACGTCAAAAAAACTTGCGAATCTTAGCTAGTACTGTTCTTATCATTCCTGAGGCGAGAAAGAGCTCCCCAGCCATAATCCATGCCGTGAGAAAAAACAGAGTGCATTAAATATAAGTGGCAGGAAGTGGCCAACGGTCAGACTCAAACAGGAAATCACAGGTTACGGTACAGAAGACAAACAAATTTCAAATCGAAAGATCTTCCAAAAATCTCGAGCTTTGAAGAGATTTAATGATGACCATTGCTAGATTTATGTCTGTGGCTACAGACAGCTCTCTATCCAGTACGAAAAGGGAACTTGGAATATTAATGTGTGCCCGTGACAGCAATTAATATGTAGGTCAAGCAAGTAGCCAAATCAAGGAACCCAGTTGACAAAACAAACCAAGCTCCAGTGTCTTACCCGCAATGCAGTAGCCAGATAGAGTTAATAGGTTGGGATGCTTTAGCTTGGATAGATCTTCGAAGGCGGACACTGCATCATCATGATCAAGGTCTCTTGCATTCTCCAGTACCTTGATTGCCACGTGCATGTCTCCTGGGAGGACAGCTCGGTAGATTGGTCCACACCAGCCCTCTGCCAGGAGGGAGTCCTTGCCAAAATGTGATGTGGCTGCAATCAGGTCTTTGAAGGTCAAGTTCATCAACGGCTTCGATGACATGATCACCGGAGCTGATGTTGGTTCTTTGATGTCTGCCACCCATGATGTGCCTGACTCTGTCTCGAAACTAAACGGCCCCGATTTCTCTAGCTTGAATGGGAACTGTACTGGTTTAGAGATAGCCCATTTGTTCCTCTTCGCGTTTCGCTTCCTCCTGTACATGCAAAAGACAAAGATCGAAATGGATAGAATCAGAAATGCCGATGCTGACGATCCACAGATTGTAGCCAATTTGGTTTTCCACTCTGGTTTGGCTTTATTTATGTGCTTGTGGTTGATGGGTGGGTACTTGCGAATGGTTTTGCTGTGAGGAAAGGTTTTGTTTGAATGCGATTTGATGGGATTACTTGGGGTTGGGATTTTTGAGGTATTGAATATACCACTATGGATGAAAGCAGATTTTCCAAACTTTTGATATTTGTCTAAACCAACAAGTCCAGTGAAGTTGTTCAGAGAGACGTTCAGGAACTTGAGGCCATATAGTGGAGGGAAATCGTAAGGAAAGCTGCCATTCATCTTGTTGCTTGACACATCTAAATACTGCAAATAACGGAGACCTGAAATGGCTCTTATACTGCCAGATATTTTGCAGCTTGAAATGTTAAGAGACCGGAGCTTGGTCAGGTTTGCGAACCCAAAAGGCCAAGAACTTAAACCATTGTGCGAGATATCAAGAATTTCCAAACTAGCAAACCCAGATAGTGTAGCCAACTTCGTGAACCTGTTCGTTGAGAGATTCAGCACTTCAATTGAAGAAGTTGAATGATTTCCTATAGTGGGGTCAAACCCAACGGTCCCTCCAAATCGATTTCGGGACAAATTGACTTGGCTCAAGCTCTTTAAGGACCAAAGCCAGCGTGGTACCTGACCTTCCAGCGAGTTGTTGGAGAGATCAATAATGTGAAGCTGCGACAAGTTCATGAGATACCTCCAGGAAATGGTGCCACTCAAGTTTCTCGAGGGAAACCTCACTTCTGTGACAGGAGGACGAGAACAGTTAGAAGAAGCATGCCGGATCCAAGAAAGATTAAAACCAGAGACAGAGTTGAAAGCTTTTGAGACCAGTTCTTGGTCTCCACTGTTGCATGTAGATTCCACGAACACAAGCAACGAAAAGACAAGTAACAACCTGCAAACACCTTTCATGTTTTTTTTTTCTTTCCACCTCACAATATCAATCTCTGTTACTTCTATTTCCCATACAAGAGAGAGAGACGGGAAGAGATGACAGCGAAACCAGAGAGACTTAATGAAGGTCGACGTCTGAGCGCAGTGTCTCTGGTTCCTCTGTTTGGTTATATTGGGGTAGTCAATACTCCAAAGAGGGTAAAGCGAGTTACTCTTCTTTTATTAGTGAAGTAGGAAGTAGAGGACGTTAAGTATAACTAACGGGTGACGAGTTAAGTACAGGCCGGAGGGAAGAAATCGGAGGAGAAATTCCCCTCGACCCGTTAAACAACTACACGGTTCGAGCGGGGAGGAAGAGAAATCTCCACTGTCTTATAATTACAGTCGAAGCCCACCAAATGACATCTTTTAAAAGACAAATCGAGGAACTTGAGTTGAGTTGTAATAACTGATGAAATAAATATTCATAAATTAAATAATATAAATAATTTCTGAAATTTTTTTAAAATAACAAAAAAATCTAAAATAACAATTTTTTAAAAAAAAGTATAATAAATATTAGGAAGGCTCAAAACATTTCTGAATTTTATTATGAGAAAAAAAAAGCAGAAAAGATCAGGCTCAACGGCTTAGTGGTGTTTTAGTAATTTGGTTAGAAAAAGTCCGTTCCTTAACCTTTTGAGGTTTTCCTCGATCCAATCCTACAGTCGATGTAAATGGGGCCAATGTGGAAGGCATTGGATTCTATGGAGATATCTAATCTGAAGATGTATGTTCCTGTCTCCATGTCTTATTATGGAACAAGTAATGCACATTCTTTCGTCACTTACACAAGTTTTAGATTCTTCTTCGTCATATCCATATAAACACTAGCTGTTCCATCAATTCCCAAATCTCACTTCAATAATGATAGGACGTGTTAAGGCATTTATAAATATAACAATATTAGAACTATTGGGAATATAAAATAAAAAAAATAGTAAAAATATTATTTGTTTATCGTCACTAACAACCATCTTGGGTCTCCCAAACCCACCACTGAGTCGAATAGATGAATTGCTTAATATTACCCTTAGTTAGTGCTCTGTGACATATGCATTTGAAATGTTATATATATAGATAACAAAGTTCAATTGATAATAAACAGATTTAACTTTTGCACAACACAAATATACAGAGAAATATAATTTATTGAAACCCATCACAAGTATTTTAATGTTGAAAAATAGAGGTGAGAACCATCCCCATTTATGTTTGTCCCAGGATTAGTAGTGGGGGAGGGAACGTGACTTACCTTGAGAAGCTACGCGCCATAAAGCTCTACAACCTAAGGCATGCATCATGATCACCTTGTCTTTAATAAAAGATTAATAAAAGAATCTGGGCAGAAAGGGCAGATCAAACAAATCATTAAGGACTTAATGACATATCCAAACAAAGCTGCTCCATTCAGATTTTTTGACCAACTTTTTGACAAATCAAGGCATGTGCTCAAACACACTAGAAAACAAATTCCTGCTTGGAAATACCCAATTACGATCAGAATTCCTTCTTTCCTTCCATCCATTCATTTGTATTTTACGTGCAAAGACCTGGGCTAGACTTCAAGTCAATCTGCTTCAGTCAACATGAAATTTGCAACAGGATGACTGAACGGTTATTACCTCCCTTCCTTTCTTGCCTTGTTCTATCTGATTTAATTCATGCAATCATTTTGAAAATGAGACAGTTGTCATAAAAATCTATTATAATAATTTATTTTCAAAAGCATTTCCAAAACCAGGTACAAAACTTTTGAAACTGCAGGAAGAGATCCACTGCTGGACGTGTCTGGACTCCGGATATTGAAGTTGGCTGCCAAACGTGCAAGTTCAATAGTGGGCAGAGGGTGCTTCCTACCTGCTCTTCTCGTGTGAGGTAGAGCTGATTTCTTTAATAAACAAGTATTCTTGTTTCTTTGATGGTTTAGATAGGTCTAAATAAATGCATGGTATCAACCACTCCTCCATGTGAATCCAAACCCAACATTCCAATGGAATGAATGACACCGAGATTTGTGATTTTAACAATTTCCACTTTTATATTCCATACCTGAAAACAGTCAGATCACTCAGATCACAGATCCCCCGAACCACCCATCGAATTCTGTCTTAAAATAATAAAGAAGAATATAAGAATGAGCACATCACGAGGACTTCATGATTTATACTGTACTCTCTAAAATCAATGCCAATATAAATTTTACCCAGGCCAGCAGGCCAGCAACATTGGGCCTTGGGCCCCGTGGCGTGGAATTGGGATCCTACTGAGCGGGAAATGTTATCAGCCCATCTAAGAATTGAAAGTGAGATAAGACTCTCGCCTAGCATCAACTATTGTTGGGTGATATAAAATAATATTTTATTATAAAATTAAAAAATTAAAAAATTTAAAATAAAATTTATATCAATTTTGATAATTCTAACCATTCCGATGAAAAAAATTAGTTTCAAATGTGCCATCTAAAATTCCCAATACTAATTCAGGATGTTCCAGATTTAGGCCTCTAAATATTGATGATCTTAGCCCGGAGCCCACCCCGTAGCTTTCTTCATCAAGAAAATCTCTCTCCATTTCTTTCTTATTTTGAAAGGTTCTTTTTTTATATTTTCGTTTTATATACACCACACAGTAGAGTGAGTACATGAGGATTTTCCATTGGCAGCTAAAAATTTCTGTTAAAGAATTTATCAGATTATCACTTACAGCCAATAATATTATTCCCATGTCTTCTCTAATATTAATACCACCTGTCGTTACTATTAATTACCACAATCATAGCTAAAAATTTCTTGGTAGGGAGTTTATTAATTAGGGAGAGTTTGCCAACACAGGAAGCAAAAATAAAACGTCTGTTGATCCCAATTATTATCGATCGTACTGGATGCTTGAAAAACATTTACGATAAACCATGTGATGCCATTTGACAGTTGGACATCTGCCTAAGATGTGTATTTTATTAAATAATTGGGTGCTACATCAGGTAATACTGAGCAATAGGATGTTGCTAAAGTGATATGTCATAAATGTCATGTCCCGTAATCGTATCCAAGACGTTAACAACAATTACATTACTGAATCAAGAACAGAATCTTACGATTAGAGGTTAAAAAATACTAATGCTTTACATAAAATCTTAAGTCTGGAAAAACATACCTCATCTTTTCAAAAGAGAAGCACAGAGCATTACATGTAAAACACGCAAACTCAGAAAATCCATAAATAAAGGAAAATATGCATATAGCAACAAACAAGGGGAAAAAGTACACATACCCACAAAATTCTGAACAGCAAAGTATGAAAACTCACGAAACACAAAAAATAAAAGCCACATAGGAATAACTTGTTCATATTGAGATAATGAAAACCAGAAATATTTTAATTAAAACAACATTGACATGAATACTGAGACAAAAATCGAAACTCGAAAGTTGTGTGCCATGAAGAACATTGAGATATTTTGTTCACTTCCCAAAATGACCGCTTGAAGATGAAATTTAACAGGATGCATGCAACCTTAATACTGAAACTCATTAAAATACTGTAAAATAAATTAGAGTTCAAATCTCCAACCAAAGAGAAAAATTCACACGAGTATTTAAAATTCTACATGCATATTGAGGTATAAAGTATATTGAGAAATCATAATATAAAATGTACATAATTTGTATGTATATCAGGTTATAAGCACTATTATTATATTACATCATGCGTGTCATGATTTCATTTCAAACCGTTGAAATTTTATTTAAATATTTACAAACACAAAGAATAATCATATCTTGCCACTCAAAATATTTATTTTAAGTAACAATACTTTTAAAAGCAAATGTAAGGTTGCGCTACTTGCCTTAAGGGCTTAAATTCCCATTAGAACTACAACTGGTTGCTCTATTATGCAACTCCGTAAAATATCACCACAAAATTAAGTCAGCCTAAAAAACATATTCCAAAATAAATCTATTAACAAATTCTGTTTACACGCATAATCGAAGGAAATTTTACTATAATTGTCGGTTATTACTGAATAGCCATTTAATAAGACACAAAACGACAGATACAAGGATTTTTATACTTTAGTTATCTGACACGTGGATAATGTTTTCCACATCAGCAATTGGTTAAATATTTATATTAACATATGAATCTCAAGTCAAGTAACTCAAGAATTAACCCTGGTCGATGCAGTACTCTTTACGCTTTCTTCTGCGCCCGGCCGTACCTGCTCTCGACTTGCCTTCGCTGCCGTCGCCTCAAGCCCAAGCCACCACCCTGCGGAAACTTACAAGAATAAAAAACAAATTGGGTTAAGTAACAATTAATCCACCACTTATGGTAAAATTTATCAGTTTATTGTATAACATATATATTGGGTCTTCCACGAATAATAATATGCTTCCCGAGATACTTTTCATAACAAAAAGCTCCTGACCACTGTAAAGTGCTTCCAAAAAAGGGATGGTACCTGGCTTCGGACGGAAAAGGTGAACGTCAAAAGTTTCAGTGACAATATTTGTGGTCAATCGAGGATATCCATCGGTTCTAATGTAGTCAACAGATTGCTTTCCATTGTCAATGCATCTTGATTTTCATATCTTCTTCACGGAGTTTTGTATGTTAAGTAACCAATTTTTTAATATTAAAAGACAAGGACAATAGTGATTAATTCTTTTTACTATATAAGTATGGCTCGAAAATATTTATACTCAAAATTAAAATCAAAATTTGAATCTTGATCTTAATCAGATGAATAAAATAACAAAAAACATGATTTCTTGATATATTTGTAAAGTAAGTTTCGGACTAGAAAAAAAAAAAGAGGATAGTTTATCTTGGAAATCATCAATCGAATGTATAATTTATAGAAAAGGCAACTCGTTGTTTTTTTTTAAAAAAAACCTTCATGAACAACTAGACGAACACTTGGTAGGCGTTGAAATGGTATAATGCTACTCATTATTAATCAGAAAACAACCCTCGCTTCAATTAATACAAGGGAACAGAATAATTGTATATCATAAGAGAACTAGCTGATACACCGGAAAAAAAAAAGAAGAAAATTTGCAGGCCGAAGACAACCTTTCTTCTACCTACCAAACTTATGGACCCAATTTATCGATTTATTTTGGTGGTACCTCATGTTTATAAATAATGTCCATGGCTGCAACATGCGGGGCAGATACCCAATCTCCAGATTTCAAAGCTTATGCATGCAAAATCCGCACTAAAGACTTTTCGTTTATTATAAGTGTGAATCTGCCGCATTTTTTGTTGCACTCACATGATGAAAGTCTGCTAGGTTGACGGATATCCTGTGTGGATGTCACGCAACTGAGATGTAGTCGAACATGCTTTGCATTTTTTAAACTTAAAAGCAAATGGGAACAGATCTCAAAAGGAAACAAGAAGATTACGAGGCTTGAGAGGAAAGCCAACGTGAAAAAAAGACAATACCAAACAGGCCTTGTCTCCTGCACTCGAGGATTCTAATTAATGAACTCCAACGGAGTGACAAACGCGTGCGGATCTTTCTTTCCCGTCCTTAAATACCTACAAAATATAATTTTATTTTTAGCATATGATAACAAAGGGTGATGTGAGTTATCCAAAAAATTTTAACCATATCCAGAAACAAGAATCAAATTCAAATCATTAGTTATTTCTTTACCACTTGAAAATCAAGTTGGTGAAATGTTTGCATCACCTTATCATCTTTTGTTTCCTTGGCTGAATTATAGACTCCCAACCGTACTACACCCGGCCTCCCACAATTGGGTCTCATTAAATGGAATCATCAAAAGAAAGGTCTCTATCCAGCACAACCATTGGGCAACTATCGCAACCATGTCAAGGGGACCGGTGGTGCAGGAGGACTGCTTCCTGTGGTTGTTATTTACATGATAAGGAGGGACCAGCCATGATGTACCTGCCGGTGGACCGATGCCACCTTTCCCTTTAAACAACAACGAACAACAACGCAAAGGCAGGACCTCTCTTGTTTGTTACTTGTGCGCAAGGCGGCCCTAGTGATTTATTTTCCACCGTAAGAGAGAAAAATAAAATTATTTTAGTAATAATAAAATTAATAATACTACAGGATCATGGATATAATCAATAAATTAATCGTCATGCTTTAATTTCGCAAGCTAGTTAGTTCTATTAAATTTTGAGAAATAAATTCTTCTTTATGTAATATTTTTGTTTATATTATGTTCAAAATAAATAGCAGATTCGATCAAAGTAAAATACTAAACACGATAGATAGATATGGTTGAGAGGTAAAACTCATCAATCTTTAACTAAAAATCAAAGATCAAATAATTAATGTCGGGTATAAAGTATCTTCAAATTTTATGTTGGGTATGAAACATCTTCAAATTTTTTATACAACTACATACAATCTTAATTGATGTTTACAATACAATAAAAGATATTAAACATGGACATACTCTTTAATATAAGAAAATATACAAATATTAAAAAAAATTAAGAAGGATTGCTCAACCATAATGCCTATGTCCTCGGGGAGTGAGAATTTCGTAGGTAAAATTCTAATTAAAGTAGGCCCAACCCTAGTATATTTATAACAAAATTGTGTAAGGTAAAAATTAAGTTCTACTAATATTTCGACTTAATATTGACCATTAGATTAGAACACTCAACAAATCTTCTATTTTCCTTTAATCCTCATTAAACGATTGTATTATTTATTTTCATACATACATATGTGATTATTGATTGTGCATATGATAATTTCAACAATTAATAACGGAGCCCGCAAATTACCATAGTTACCAGAAATATATGTTAAGATTGGCTAGGTATAAAGTACAGAAGATTAGTGGGGAGAGGGAGGTTGTTTCAACCTTTAAAGGTTAATGATGAAATCATCTCTAATTTTGTAAGGTTTGTGGGGGACATTTCAATAACAATTCTTGAAGAGACTAAAATGACAACACAAGTGGTGAAGCAGGCATAATATATTCAATTTGGATTTTCTTGTCCACAAATTTATGTTTCTGGAAGAGAAACTATTAATAGTTGCTTTAACCGCTTAATAAAAATTTTCTTACACTCGTATTTAGTTTTATTTTGTCTCAGAATTAAAATCAAAATTTAAAATAAAATAAAATAAAATATTATTATATTAATTTCATAACAGTAATTATAATAATTTAATAATAAAAATAGATATATCTAATGTATAAAAAATCAAGTTGAACGCTAATTCATGATTTCAAACAGTATATTCCGTACACATGGGACCGGTTAAGCATCTTAATTTGACGGTATGATGATGCAGCACACAATCAGCCACTATGTGATAGGACTCGGGTGTTGACTTTCTCTTTTCATGTTCTCTCTCTTTTGAGTGTTGACTCTTTGGTGTTTCTTGGACAAGATTAATCCGGTACAAATAAAATAAAATTTTTTTCTGATATTTGATTTATCATATAGCTGCATGTTTGTTTGTGAAGTATAGAAACAAACCGACCTAGCAAATAATGGAAGTCCCTGATATTCTTGTTTTCTTTTTCCTTTCTGATATCGATTTATCGTGTATATATAAATATTATATACACATGGTTGTTTTGCTAGGAAAAAACAAACGAGGACCAGGAAGTAAATAAATAAATAACATGTGATAATGAGACCAGCCAAACAGAAGCGCAGCCCTCACAGCTCACTCGTCACCCCTTTCGCCTATTATTTTGACCACTACTCTTACACGGAAGCCAAACGCATACTCCCTCCTTCCAGTTGGTTTCTCCTTGTTCTCCCAACCCAGACAGTAGAAAAGAGACACAACCGTTACTTTCTCAGCATTTGATCCTTTCTCCATGGCAACATCCCTCACAGAGACCCAACCTCCCGCCACCCTCTCCACAGGCACAAACATTGCCGACCAAACACTTCTTCTTGGGCGGTACGAGATGGGGAAGCTCCTGGGTCATGGAACTTTCGCGAAAGTTTACCATGCCCGCAACGTGAAAACCAATGAGAGCGTGGCCATAAAAGTGATAGACAAGGAGAAAGTCTTCAGGAGCGGCCTTGTCACGAACATTAAACATGAAATCTCCATCCACCGTCGCGTCCGTCACCCAAATGTCGTCCAGCTCCTGGAAGTAATGGCTTCCAAGACTAAGATCTACTTCGTCATGGAATACGTCCGCGGCGGCGTGCTTTTCAACAAGGTCGCCAAGGGTCGCCTCAAAGAAGACGTTGCTAGGAAATATATCCAGCAGCTCATTTCGACTGTGTCGTTTTGCCACGCAAGAGGTGTTTTCCACCGAGATCTGAAGCCGGAGAATCTGTTGCTCGACGAGAATGGAAATTTGAAGGTGTCGGATTTTGGCCTGAGTGCCGTTTCGGACGAGAAGCGACAAGACGGTCTCTTCCACACTTTCTGCGGTACTCCTGCTTATGTTGCTCCCGAGGTTCTTGCAAGAAAAGGATACGACCCTGCAAAAGTAGACATTTGGTCTTGTGGGGTTATCGCGTTTGTATTGATGGCTGGTTATTTACCCTTTTATGACCAGAATATAATGGCTTTGTACAGGAAGATTCGCAAGGGACAGTTCCAGTGTCCAAAATGGTTCTCCCCTGAGTTCACTGAGCTTTTAACCGGAATTCTTGACATCAATCCCGAAACAAGGTTTACAATTTCGGAAATTATGGATAGTAAGTGGTTCAACAAAGAGTTTAAGCATATCAAGTTTTACATCGAGGACGACAAAGTTTGTGGTTTGGAGGAAGAAGAAGAGTTGGTTGAGTTATTATCTCATCAATTTACGTCAGAATCGGATTCTGAACTTGAAACGAGAAGAAAAACTCCCTCTCTATGGAGGCCTACTAGTTTGAACGCATTCGACATCATATCATTTTCTCCAGGGTTTGACTTGTCCGGGCTTTTTGAGGAAGGTGGTGACGGAGCGAGGTTTGTGTCCGGCGCTCCCGTGTCGAAGATTATATCCAAGTTCGAAGAGATTGCTAATTTTGGGTGCTTTACTGTGAGGAAAAAGGACTGCAGAGTAAGTTTGGAAGGGTCCAGTGAAGGCATGAAGGGCCCACTACAAATTGAAGCAGAGATATTTGAACTGACGCCCAAGTTGGTGATGGTGGAAGTAAAGAAGAAAAGAGGCGATAGAAGAGAATATGAAGAATTCTGCAAAACGGAATTCGGTCCCGGATTTCTCAAGTTGATGTAGGAAAAAGCTGAAGCAGCCGACACAAATCTTTGGACTTTTCACAATTGCCTGCGGATGCCTTTAACTGTTTCTGGTTTACCCTACTCGCTTTCTTGCATATGTATACGTCACCTACTTATTCTTTACTTGTACCTTCTGTTGCAGTACTGATACATCAGATACTGCATCTGCCAATCCACATTACTGGATACAGTGATTGGCCGGTTTTGTTTAAGTTTTTATTGTAAATAAAATATAATATTAATTACCCTGTGTTTCATACATCTAGAAATCAATACATAAGCTTATGAGTCATCATTTGGTCCACCAAAATGGGCACGGACTAAAGCCTCAGTGTTTCTTATCAATCAGAGTCGAATACGTGGTCCCAACCATTCAGCCACTAGCTGGCTTGGCCATTTTCCAGGACGCGAAAGGAGAAACCATACCTCCTTCTACGAATAGACAGGGATGGCATCGAAGTCGTGATTGATAAGACATGAGGGTGAAGCAATTCGCATGCGGTTTACACGGCATGATTGCATTTAGTTGTCCATGAAGCATTGCTTCAAAGTTGAAGCACGTCTTGCTTCCCCCCTGCAGGTGCAGCTCTACCCGCGTTATATATTTATATGTATGTGTGATCGTCTAATTTAGATCTCATCTTCTTATATTCATTGTGTGTACGGTCAAAGAGAAGCTTTATCTTCTGTGATATGACTAGACAGATTGTCAGATCTGTGACTATATCCCTGCAATAATATAGAATAGCTACTGTCCATGTGAGTAGGTAAAGCTGTATCCAGCTTGACTATTCTATTATTTGATTTTACTGGTTTCAGATGTATTCCTTTCCCCTGTCTAGTCGGATCATGACTTTGACGAATTGATTTATACGTGCTTATGATTTTAATGATCATTAATTAGGCAATTCTTTGATTAAGTCTCATACTAAGACGTGTTTCAATTATATTTTTACCATTGTTCATTCCTTGTGATTGTTCCTGTCATTATCCTTTCGAATTGTGTTTTGATTTGTCCAGTGGACGGTGTCTTACTAGCCAGAAGGAGAAGAGAAAGTTTGGTGCAGAGCCACAATCCTTGACCTGGAAGTGGCTGGAATTCTAAAACTAGTTAAGACATGGGAGATGATGGCAGAGTTCTATTTAAGAATTCCCAAAGGCTGTGGCTGTAAATCCCTTAAGTGGTCAATATCCTGGAAAGCTAAAATCTGGACCCATATTTTTTTTGTAAAGCAAGATTTAGCAGACTTCACGCTGCTGATTTATTAACAATATTTTAATCCAATAGAACACTGTTAATCTCCAAATTAATCAGTAAATAAGTAGGAATAAAATGTTTGTCACTATCTAACAGCGATGACTATTCACGCCCAGACCAAGGAAATATAATGTGTCAACGGCAATTTCTTTATCAAATGAAGGTGCCGGCCTGATTAGTCATGGAATATGAAATGTGGATTAGCAGTAAAACTGCGGAAAATTAGCTTTTAGACACATGCAATGGCTGGGCCTACCTCGCTCTGCTGGTTTTGCCTCGTGAAACCCGCATCCCGAGTTATGTCATTCATTTTTTTTTATTGCCTAAATTCTGTGTAAGAAGTTTAAAATAATTATTGAGCCGGAGAGTAGATATTATTTAGATATATTGTATTTTGAATAAATAGTCAAAATCTTGAAAATAACTCAATAAATAGATATATCCAAAGTTATTTTCAATATATCACGGTCGATTTGATATGTCGAAAATAACATATTCAATGTTAATTTCAACATATAACAATCAATGCGACATATCGAAGGTAATATGTATAATGTTACATTCAATCCATTATAATCAATATATTTTTTTAAAAATTACAATTAATATAAAATACCGAACAAAATATACTCAATGTTATATTAAAAAAAAATTGCAATTAATATAACATACTAAAGGTAACATATCTAACGCTACCTTTAACATGTTATTATCAATGTAATATGCCGAAGATAACATATATAATATTATCTGAATTCAACATGTAATAATCAAAGTGACATGTCGAAAGTAACATATCTAATCTTATATTCGGTATATTACGATCAATATATTTTTCTTTAAAATATTACAATTAATTTAACATGCTGAAAAAAACATACTCAATGTTACCTAAAAATAATGTTACAACGGTGAAGGTAATATACCTAATGTTATTTTCAGCATGTGACAATCAGTGTGTCGGATAAAAAAATAAAAAAGAAGAGAGAGTATCAGTATTTTAGAACAAAAAACAGAAAATAATAAAGAGAGAAGAGAGAATAAATATTTAATATTAAAATAAAAAAATATAAAATAATAGAAAGAAAAGGAACGATTGTCAGTTGGTTAGAATAAAAAAATATAAAAAAATATGTTATAATAATATCATAGTTAATGACAAATATATATTTATAACTTTACACATCAATTTAATAAAATAATGTCTAATTAAATATATTAAAATATTCATTAAATTTTTGTGGTATAAATGGTAGGTGGTGCACCAAAAAGACCTTAAAACTACCCAGATTTGTATTCTCCTTTGTTGTCCTTCTTCATGAATTCTGATTTTTTTTACTCTATCTTGGTATTTTTTTTTACAAAGCCGAAGTCAATGAAGAAAAACATAGTTACCAGAATAAAAAGAAAAAAATATATAAAAATCACCCCAAAATAGCTGAGTTTGAAAATGTGGACAAAGAGAAGCAGATACGACATATTGGTTTTGAATGGTTTTCTCTCAAATAATATTCTTTTAATTTCTCAGTGCGCCAATTTTGGTTGGAAAGTGATCGGTAACAATAAAAAATATTTTATTTTTAATTTATATTTTTAAAAATATATAATAAATAAAATTTAGAATAGATTTTTCAAATTGATTGACTCGTATCCAATTCAATTGATTTTAACAAAATTGGTTAGACAAACCGAATTTGTTTGGTTTGTTTAGTTATAATATTTTTCGGATCAATGACCTGGACCCTCTTTCGGTTCGGGTTGAACCGTCTAGTTTTCAAAACATTGATAAATAGTATTGTGAGGTTAAAATTTTGAAAATAAATCAATAAAAGATATTAAATTATTTTTTATAATAATATTATTATTTTATCTTGATAATAAATTAATTTATTTGATATTTTTTAATATATACCTCCACATTCAATCCAGATTATTTTTAATTGTATCGAAAGGGAGAACAAAATCTATAATTTTTGACAATTGTGTGTCCTTCATCTGTGTTTTCCTCTTAAACTTATTTCCATCTCTGAGTGACAATTGAAAGCTGCCCAACTGATGCTGATACCTCAGGCGATAGAAGGGTGGTTCAGGTGGCACAAACGTGTCATGCTCTTATCCATGACTTGATGAGGTTTTATTCACTCATATTTTCCGAATAGCTAACACTTTAGCTGATAGGTTAGTAAGTTGTCTTTTTATAAATCATTTGTTCAGTTCATTTGTATGTAGAGATAAAATAAATAAAAATTATTAGATAATAAATTTTTTTAATTTGATTTGATGTCAAATCGAATTGACATTTTAAAATATAATATGTAAAGTATTTCTGAAAAAAAAATTTAATTTCTAATCCTAATCTAAATTGTTGAACGCAAAGCCTTATTATAGGTTTGGTTTGGTGCGTGAAATGAGATGGGCTTGGGTTTTAGATGAATTGTCAATTAGTTTAAGATAATTCAAACCAATAATTGTTGAAACAAACTCTTTTAGTTTAATTGATCCAAATAAATAGGCTTTTCTAGTCATATCCCAAAATATAATATTGAAAAATGTGTCACCGAGATAGATCGAAAGACTCACTGACAGACACGGTGGTAAAATGAGTTGTAACTCTAACTCCGTTTTTTCTTCTATTTTTTCTCGTTTTAATATAATTTCGATTTTATATTAAGAAAAACATCCACATTCCCTACCGCTTAGAAGATTACCAATACAACAACATTGCTCTTATGCTTTTCTGTTAGTCTTTGATTGCCCACGAACGGTTATTCCTTTGTCTTCGGATCTAAACTTGGCAATGTTAAATCTGAGACAACCTTTATCAATCCTAATCATGGGTCTCTTCAGTTGAGAATTCCATAATCTTCTTTTATGAATCTGACAAAACCGAATCCGTTATTTTTTTCATTTACAGATTGCCAGAAACAGTCTTCTAGGTGCCAATCCTCAAAAATACCATACCATCAATGTTGTATGCAATGAAAGGGAGACCAAAATTTATAAATTTTGACACTTGTGTGTACTCATTTTTCGTGTTTTCCTCTCTAAAATTTCTTTCCGGACTCTCTCTGAACATTTTATGGATGTCAACTGCCATGGCATGACCAAATTCCCAATGATATTTTCTTATCGAAATGCATAGAAGAAGCCGAAAGTTATCTAAGAAATGTAAATCAATAGATATATTTCGTCCAAAAAAAAAATTCAATTGATATTACATACAGAAGAAACTAGAGGATAACATTTGATCCAAAAATATATATAAAAAATCTTGTAAGCAGGTTATGGCTATATTTCTTGCTGCTCATTTCCCTGCCACGCCCATACTATGTCCTTAAGAGAAGGCTTTAGTTCCTGGTTACAGAATTCCTTGTACTCCAGTGTGTCTCCTGATTTTTTGTTTAGTTCAACAACAAAAAGAGATGGTGTAACTTCAAAGATTTCAGCATCTATGGCGAGTTGACCTTTTCTTCCTTCCTTGCAGCCCTGTAACCTCATTGTTCCATTCTTCTTCTTAAAACTGAAACTCTCTGTCATGGCTATTTCCTCGAATTTCGACACTATCGTTGAGGCAGGCTTTGTAGTCGTGAACCTTGTCTCGAGCTTTTCATGCGTCTCTTCCTCAAACAAGCCTGATAAATCGAACCCTTTTGAGTGAGATATGATGTCAAAGGCATTGTACAAAGCTGGCCTTACAGGGCTTGCAGGTTCTGCTTCCACGCATTCGGAGGTGCTCTCTCTTTCACTCTCTGATTCTGAATCAAAGGTAAGATGAACATCCTGAAGCGAAGTGCTTCTGGTGTGAACTTGAGGTGATGCAGGGGTTTGAATCATTTTAAATCCCTTCTTAAACCAAGCATTGCTAAATATCTTAGCTATGGGTATTCTCGTGCTTGGATTGGGGTCAAGAATTTTTGAAAGAAGCTTACGAGCCTCCGGATGAAACCAAGCTGGACACTTGAACTCTCCTTTAACAATCTTTCTGTACAATTCCATGAGATTTTGATCATGGAAAGGAAGATATCCTGCCAACAGAACAAAAAGAATAACCCCACAAGACCATATATCAGCCTTAGATCCATCATAGCCTCTCTTATTAATGACTTCTGGTGCGACGTATGCAGGAGTTCCGCAAGTTGTATGGAGAAGACCATCTTGCCAAGTCGACTCAGACAATGCACTCAACCCAAAATCTGAAATCTTAAGGTTGCCATTTTCATCAAGAAGCAGATTTTCAGGCTTGAGATCCCGGTGGTAGACCCCTCTGCTGTGGCAAAAATCAACCGCTTCGATAAGTTGCTGGAAGTATCTCCGAGCAGCATCTTCCTTGAGCCTTCCTTTGGCAATCTTGTTGAATAGCTCACCACCTTTCACATACTCCATGGCAAAATAAATCTTGGTCTTGCTTGCCATGACCTCATAGAGCTCAACAATGTTGGGGTGCCTAACAAGTCGCATTACAGAGATTTCCCTCTTGATTTGATCAATCAAACCACTCTTCATAATCTTCGCTTTGTCAATAACCTTAATGGCCACACTTTGGCCAGTTTGGATATTTCTGCCATGGTATACTTTGGCGAAGGTCCCTTGTCCTAGCAGTCGCCCCACCTCGTATCTACGCATCAAGATGGCACCTTTCTTCTCCATGTTAGCTTTCAAACTGCCGGGACAAACACTTACTCAAATTAAACCCAACAGATTTCTGCATACGCGGTTTGTACCATTTCAATGAATGTCCTCTCGGCGAAAGGACCCGAGGACAGAAGAGGACCTATGCAATCTTCTCAGAAACGATTTTATTCGAATTAAAGTGTTTTTTTTGTCAGTTCTTCGTTGATAAAATTAAGAGAAACAAACCTGACCGTGAGATTCATACAAAAATAGAAAAAGTTAACGTTGGTGTCTACCCGTAAAGTTTGGACCTCGTCAATCTGCTATATATATATATATACCTCATCGAGCATTTTGCTAAATATATGGCTTACAGTTATTTCACTACACCACATTCTGACTTTTTGTAAATGATAATGATTTATTATAAACACTAATTAAAGACAAAGTTGTTGTTTTATATTATATAATATAGTAATAATTTCAATCGCAGATATAGTTAATTTATTATATATATAATAAAGAATTCAGTTCCAGAATGTAAAATATTTGGGCTGATGCATCTCTTTTATTCCAAGGCCCATTCGTACGTGGTTGTAAAGAAGATGTGTTTCATGTTTATGAAATTAGAGTCGCAGAGATGATGACCTAAATGAAACTTAGTTTATTAAAATATTATTTGAAAAAGTATTTTTATACGTAGATCCAACTTACCTAAGATCATAGCTGCTCAGAGGTTTTCTTTTTGCCTTGTACAGACATGGGACCCTTTCTACAGCAGTCACAGCAAACTATGCCTTCTTGTCAGGGTAACACGTCGATCCTCAACAACTTCCGCAGTTGACACGTTCTTTGACATCAGGAAAATCACACTCCAGGTGGTGGGGTGCATGGACGATGGACCCGACCCATCAACAATGTGAAGGGCGATTTGAAGAGACGGGGCTTTTAAAGATAGATCCTGCCTCTTCATGTATTTGCTAAGCGTCACTTGACCTTTAAGACTCACGACTAGCATACAGCTGCGCGTAAGCCATGCAGCAGCTATTATTCCATCCCTCTTCTCGGGCGACGAACAAAATAAATCTCTTTCTTTCACCTTTACCTACTTTATGACGAATATGAAGAACGATGTTAGTGAGAAGTTCACCCAGTTCTTTGAGAAGTGGATATCCCAACTGGATGAGTACCTGCAACTACTCCTGAAGGTGTCAAAGGAGCATGGTAACGATGTTAGCTTTTGCGAGCAAGAGGTACAGGCTTTGGTTTCAAAGGTGACGCAACATTACAAAGAATACTACACCGTAAAATGGGCTCTGGCTCATGAAGATGTGCTTACCTTTTTTAGTCCCGCTTGGGTTAGTCCTTTGGAGAATGCATGTTCGTGGTTTACGGGGTGGAAACCTTCCATGATCTTTAAAATGCTTGACTCGATGAGGTCAAATCGAGTGTCAGGGCCGAGTTTTGTGGGTTTGACGCAGGAGCAACTGATGAAGATTGCGGAGTTGAGAATGAAGATAAGATTAGACGAGGCGAAGGTGGAGAGGGAAATGGAGAGGCAGCAGGTGTCTGTGGCAGAGCGGAAGATATTGGAGCTTGCACGCTTTAGCTGTCGAGCAACGAATAATGAGATGGTGAGTGAGGTGGAGGGCCTGGTGGAGGTAGCCTTGAAAAGACTAATAGCAGGACAAGAAAAGGTTATGAAAGCGGCTGATTGTGTGAGACTGAGGACTTTGAAGGGAGTTTTGGATATTTTGACTCCGTTGCAATGTGTGGACTTCTTGGCAGGAACTAGTATGATCCTAATTCGGCTAAGGCAATATGGGAAAAAAGAAGGGATATATAGCCAACACTAACACTTGCAATCAGTGGTCAAGAACAGTCGGGTTTTGGCCTTGGTCATCATGTGTGGGGCTTTTCTCTTAGTTCTGCTATCCAAATTTTTGTTTTATTTTATCTGTATTCACTTTTCTGTGCTTTTTTTTTCGTTTAAATGAAAAGATTTGCCTCTTGTTGCATGTTTGATTGATGTATACAGAATAGCTACCATGTTCGGATCTAACATATCAAAAATCACAATTCAGTTTTGGTTCCTAGATTTTACCTAGATTTTTTCTGACTTATCAAAAATAAAGCATATCACGGCCACTTAATAGTGTATATTTTCTAGATTTTACCGCATATATATATATTACCAATCTTAGATTTTACTGAAATTCATTAATTACGATCTTGCAGTAGGCCTCTCCTGTCTTACGTCAACACACACTTCTATCCGTGTCGGTGCGTCTTCATATCCAGATTCTTTCACTTTTAACTTGCGTTCAGTTTGACTAATCTTTGTTATCATCCTCTGTTTTAAAGGTTTCTAATTTAGTCTATTAAAAGATATAATAATTTATTAACAAGGTGGTCTGGAGAAGTGGAGAGAAGGTTCAGAATTTTATTTAGAAAAAAGTTATTCAATTAACAATTTTTTTAATTAAATAAAAGATATAAAAATTTAAAATATATTATGAAAAGGTAATTATTAGAGATCATTAATTAGTTAAACTTTATGATGGTAATTGTTTAATTTGAAAACATACGGAGATTTATTTCTTAAAAAACAATCGTACTTGGATTTTTTTTTGTCGATCAATGTACTTGGATTCTGCTATTTGATGTTTTGGCAACAGTTCTTTTATTTATAATTATCTTTGAAAGAATTATGATGAATCGAAGTATGTTTATTTTATTCTTAAATTCTGGATGGTATATTATTATTTATAAAAATCAATGTTCTGTAATATTGAGTAGCAGAAATAGTGTTTACGACTGGCTAAAGCAAAATTCTATTATTTATGTATTTTTATGTATTAAGACTGTCATTATGTCAAAAAAATTATTTAAAATAAAATAATATCTGAAGACTAAAATTTTATTATTATTATTATTGCTGATGATATATTTCATGTTAATTTTTTAGGTTATATGGTTGTTTATCTGTTATTATGATAGCGGATTATCTTTCTTAGTGTTATTCTCAGTTTTTTTTATGTTTATATTTTATCTGTCTATATATATAGAGAGATGTGTAAATAGTAATCATTGATTTCATTCAAATTCATAAATTTAAACCAATATCTAAAAAAAAAAAATTAGAAAGAATTCAAAACTAAGATATTTTTGTAAATTATAAATAAAGTTGACTCTAATTTTCATAATACTGAATCTATGAATATTAGAAATAATATAAGTATTGATAAGTAAAATCCAATTCTAATACGATTATTTCTGATATAAATTCTACTCAATGTATCGCATACCGTTACGACACTATGTATAGACATTGTGACTCTATTTGCTGAAAACAGAAAAAACAGCTTCTTAACTTTTTAGTTCTATTGTCTTTTGGTCAAGAAAATAATAAACAAAAAAATAAATATGGGATGATAATATTCATCCATTATTAAAGTTTTATTTTTTATTTTGAATATAAAACACTCAGGTAGCGTTTATTACGTCTCTCGAGCTTTAATCGTATATATACTTGATTAAAAACTAATTAAACATTAAGAAGAATTCAATTATCCTTTAACCTGTACAACCTATATCATAATAATTAATTATGATTATGATTGTTATTATATATTATGATGGAAGTAGTATATGATTAATTAAATTATGAAAAACAAACGGATTCCACGATTGCAATCAAAACCATTCAGTATCCTTGATTAACTCGATGGATCATTAATTTTAGAAGGGAAGTAAAAACAAATTTGAGGATATAGCTAGACAAGACATACTGAACTTTAGGCCGATGACTCACATCCAACAAAAGAATTGTCAGTATTTGACACAAGAAAGTTTAAATCTGGATGGTCTTGCTTAACTTCTAGCTTGGTCATCATCTTTATTAAGTTCAGAAGAAATGTTATGGGTGAGACATCTCGGAGTTCGATCATGACAGCTCTCCAACAATCAAGTTTAAGGTACTTGTCGTTTCTTTGTCTGCACATTATGGTGCAAGCCTACCCTTTTAAATGATGGGACAGTTGACGGTGCTCTTTCATCTCTGTTCCATCGTGGCATCGGTGCTTCTCTATGCCACTTTCCTGCCATTCCTCTGTATGTACATATGTGTTCTTAACATAATTATTTGAATTACATAATTGAGTCGGTCCATAATTAGCCAAACTAAATTGTTTAATTTTAACTTGACTTCAGTTACAATATATATAGATGTAAAATGTTATAACAGGCTCACATCCGCTAAATATATTTTATTTTCTGGAAACGGAAACAGGCGTCAGGTGAGACACTAAAAGGAGCAAGCCAATCAAGCAAAACAAGTAAAGCAAATTAAAAAGAAAAAGAAAAGAAACGAAGAGACAAAGACGAGAGGGAGGCACGCAGGCTGACATTAGGACAAAATATAAATAAAACGAACAGAAAAGCGCGTCCGAGTAGAGCGGAAGTGGGGGCCGCAGCACCACTCATAAAAAAAGAAAAAAAAAACACAAAATAAAAAAGTTACATTGCCGCCGAAATTTTACGGTTATCCCTCTTGGAGGCTAATAATCGACCAGTATAATCATTAAAAGAGAATATTAATAATATCCTTAATTAAACACTAACAAATAATGAAAATGAAGGCAGGCTACTGGTGTGTTTGTGGGGTGGAAGCAAGGGAGGGAAGAGGGGAGAAAACCCAAAAAGGAGGAAAAAGGAAAAAACAGGGGAGTGGATAGAGAGAGAAAGCAATTCTGGAAAAAAGGAGAATTACATAACAGAAAGAACAAAACAAGAGGAAGGTGTTGTGTCTGAGGGGAAGACCTAAACCATGGTCGAACAGATCCTCTGAGATCATCCGGCAAAGGGGCAGTAATAGAAAAAAATTTACTGTTAAGCAGCATTAATTTGTTTCTGAAATTTTCCCAGATAACATTTCTTTTTGCTCCTTCATCATTTATTTTTTCTTTTGCTGCCTTTTTGAGTCTCTAAGCAATCTATCTATCTACCTGTTTTGATTAACTCTCTTCTCTTTTTCCTGCCTGTCACACCAACCCTCCAACACCCTTTTACATTAATACATTGCGTTGCATTACATTGCATTGCGTCCCTTCTATTCCCTTTTGTTTGAAGAAATCTTCAGTTTTTTGGTTTGTTGGATTAAAATACGCAAGGATTTTGAAAGGATATCTTTTTATACTCCACAATTGCAATATTGCCCTTCACGATACCAGCACCCACCAGAACAACCTTTCTGCCACTTGTTTACGGTAAATTTCATCAACCCTTTTGCCTTTTGTTGCCTTTTCGATTGCTTACTCTCGCGGGTATTCCTTCCATTCTTCTTTTCCTGTGAAATGTCGCTCTCTTTTTTTTTTCTTGGACCAATGCGGTTACTGGTGCAGATGCTGATGATTTATTCTGTTCTTGGTTGTATCCAGTTCCGTAATTCGATTTTGTCAAGGTTTAGAGGGAGAGCATAAAGGCTGCTGACTCAGGATATGTGCATTTTGAAGAAGACGGCGCGAGGAAAATTTTACAAATGACGGAACCCGAAACGATCGTTATCACCAAAGTTGAAGGCTCCTCATTTTCTGACACTAAATTTTCTTTGTAGCTGTAAGTAAACCAACGCTAATACTCGGATGCTGTTATTCTCTTTGTTCTTACTGTTAATTGAAGGGAGCGGTTTTGTCATAGACAACCTGGCGATTTTGTATACAGTCCTGGCAGTTGGCGGACATCATTGTTGCTACCTCCGCTGCCATTTTTGGTTTATCTAGAAATGGGGGGTAAATGGAACTCTAGAGGACTCAAGATATCGTGCCTTTTGGTTTTAACTCTTGCTGTTGAAATTCAAACGTCTTGGTCGCTTAACGATGAGGGTACTCATATTTCAAGTTTTTAATATATCATTATTATTTTGAATTCGTTTGATGAACTGTAATTGTAGAATATTCTGCATCGTACATTGAATGCGCGGTGGGTTTTGCAGGAGCAGTTTTGTTGGAACTGCAGAGAAGAGTAAATTCTGATCCTTTAGGTGCTTTTGCTGACTGGAACCCAGATGATAGTGATCCTTGCTTGTGGTGTGGCATTCATTGTGTTGCCGGTAAAGTGCAAATACTGTAAGTTCCCTTTTATGTTTTCCTTGGATCAGTTTTATCGTGATGCTTTTTGCCTAACTTGCAACATCAACTTTTTGCAGTAATAATCTTTGAAATCTAGTAATGTGATTGTTACTGAACCTAAGAGCTTTCATGAAGGATATAGTACATTGTATCGTTTTGTTTGAAATTGTTTGCTATTTTTCATCATGGAATTTATTATGTTTTAGCTGAGGTTTTGATTTGAAGACTTGCATTTAGATAGCTGGATTCCTTTAGTATTGATGTCCTTCTGTTCTCTTGTAGGGATTTGAGCGGACTTTCTATGGAAGGGACTTTAGCACCAGATATTGGAAAACTAGTACACTTAAAATCTCTGTAAGAATCAACAACCTTCACGCCTTTACTGATGAAGCTTCAACGTCTGTCACCTTGTTTTTGGTTCTCTATACAACAGTGTTTCACCTTCAGATATGCAGATGTAGATATGCCAACAGAAAGGCACAAAGCTAATGCCAAATACTATTGACTATATTATTAAGTATTTGATCCAAACATGTTGCCCAACTGCTTCTGTGTTTAATATCATAAGAAAAGCCAGCAATTAGGGGGAACATATAAAATGACAAGCGAAGTAGACACTTCTCTAGAATTTTGGTGGCCTCAATGTTTTTCATCCCCTAGAAACCTGATTTAATGCAGATAATATCTGTCCTCTGCTGTGATTCTGGTCATTATTGTTTAGGTTTTGCATCTGCTATTAGGTTACATGTGTTTATGTTTGTTCTGCCTTCTCAGTACTTGCTAGATTTCCACTTCTCTGCCTACTTACAATTGCTTCCATTTGTTACAACTCGAACAAATTGCATTGCCATTTTAACTGGCAATTTTATAGAATTTACGTGTGAATTTGGCACATAGTGGACAAATTATATCTATGAACATATGACTCATTATTTCATAAATAAATAAATACCAGAAAATTTAACACCATATCTACTACCATCATTATAACATAATCAATAATCTTGGTGAAACTTTGACTTATCTATTCAAATTACTTAAGATACCAATATCTGTTGATTTGGCCTCAGTTTACCATGGCTGGTATCAGAAGACACCATCCAATCCTCTGTGGCCTTTATCTGCAGCTTTTTGCACTTTGTTGTTGTGACTCAATTGCTAATAATTGAATTTTCTTCTTTATTGCAGAGTACTCTCCAATAACCACTTCTCTGGTGCCATTCCTGAAGAGATTGGAGAACTCACAGACCTGGAGCTGCTGGACCTGAGGGATAATAAATTTAATGGGAAAATTCCAGCAGAAATAAGAAAACTCTTGTCATTAAAACGCTTGTGAGTAAGCAGTAATTGACTGAAAATATTTCCAGGTGTTTCCTTTGCAAATGATAGAGGCTAATGGTTTTATTCCTTAGGTTGCTTCGTGACAATAATTTGGAGGGCAGCATTCCATTGGACTTCAGGAGGCTTAATTCACTTTCTGAACTGCAACTAGATGAAAACATTTCTTCAGCTAGTGGAATCGTGTGTGTAAATAGAAAGCTTGGGCATCGGTACTTTACTGACCAACCATACAGAAGGTTATCGATAAATTGAAAATAGTTCAAGCCATTAGTTGTACGCTTTTTGCCTTTTTTTGACCAGTTGTGGCTTGTCTCCTGCACATAGAGGAACATATTACTTGAGTCCACTAAGCGATTATTTTCTGAAATAGTCGCTGGTGACTATGTAGATTTTCTCCGCGATTTTAACTTCCTCACTGGCATTGACCTCCTAAATTTGGAGAATCATATTCCTTTACTTAGCTTATCCTTTTGTTATCAGGTTTAAACTTGGAAAGGATGCATGTGGAGAGATATGCTGTGATGAACCAGCTGGTAAGTATAACTTGCCCTTCAAACTTATAACTTCTGCATTTCAGACATAAACTGACCTTTTTCTACCAGGTTCATCTGATCGACATATAGTCCAAAATGTAGAATCCTCAATCAGTTTTGCTCGTCGTAGACTCTTTGAGCAGTCCAGTAACCTCCAAGCCCTACCTGCCAGTGTTGGTTCTCTCCCTCAACAAATCATTTCTCTTCCAACTACTAGAAGCAGTGGAGCTTTTCCTGCTGTGCCAAATGCAAAACGGAATCAATCTCCTCCTCCCATGCCATTGGCTCCACCTACTGATCCTTCATCAAGAGGAACTACTGTCCCAACTGATTCTTTTGGAAAAGAATCTAAGAAACAACCTTCAGCCAGTGGACTTTCTGGAGATAAATTGATATATTACATTGTCATTCCAATCATAATCATCCTGATAATTATTTCAGTTGGTCTGATTCTTATGTGTAAGAAGCGTGTTGTGAAAACCATAGGTCCATGGAAGACTGGATTGAGTGGACAGTTGCAGAAAGCATTTGTCACAGGTACGCTTACATGATACTAAAATCAACTGTAACTTTATTTAACAACGTTTTCTCCCTTGTTATTCTACCACCTTCATTAGTACACTTTACATGATATTAAATCAACATATTGATGTAAACAAAGATGCATGCAACTCTGAAGGCCTAATTGGTTGACAGGGAAGATAGTCCGCAGAAATTTCCTCAACACAAAGGCATTGGGACCCAAACAAATTAGTGAATCTAACAATTTTTGTATCATGCATTGTCACTGAGACAATTGTAGCTTTGGATGGCATCACTCAATTGACTTTGGCGTGTGAGGCTGGATTTGTGACAGTTACATTAATATTATAGTGTCGGTCAATATAGAGCCTCAATTTCTTTTGATGATGTTTTATAATATGGAGCCTATTTTGACTTCAGGTGCTATACCTGTTCATGGTCGCAGAACATGAATTACCTTTCATCTAGTTCAGTGTCTGGACGGGATGTAAATACTAAAGTTCTATACCGCTCTTATATTTTTGGCACACTGAGAACTTCATAATCTGGTTATGTGAAATTCAGGGGTTCCAAAGCTAAATCGATCAGAGCTAGAAACTGCCTGCGAGGATTTCAGCAATATCATTGACACTTTTGACAGTTGCACTGCTTACAAGGGAACACTGTCCAGCGGAGTTGAGATAGCAGTTGTGTCAACTTCAGCTACCTCTTCTAAGGATTGGTCAAAGACTTCTCAGATTGCCTACCGGAAAAAGGTATTTGACTTTTTTGTTTGTAGCATATCCAATTACTATATTCACATAAAGATTCAAAAACTTTTCTCCTTAAACTGTATTTTATTAATTAAATTTTGTTAATTTCCTCGTTGCAGATTGATACGCTATCACGTGTTAATCATAAGAACTTTGTCAACCTTATCGGTTACTGTGAAGAGGAAGAACCTTTCAATAGGATGATGGTGTTCGAATACGCTCCAAATGGAACTCTCTTTGAGCATCTCCATAGTAATTTCTCATCAATTTTTATCCTCGTCAATTGAGTTCTCAATAATACTGGTATGATGTTTGAATAGCTGTAATAATTATTTGGTGTTTAAACAGTTAAAGAGATGGAGCATCTTGACTGGAATTCAAGGGTGAGGATTATTATGGGAATTGCTTATTGCCTCCAATACATGCATCAGGACCTAAATCCGCCTGTAGTGCATTCTAACTTGAATTCACGTTCTATCTATTTAACAGATGACTATGCTGCCAAGGTATATCCCTTCCTCCTGCTATGCTTGGTAGTATTTTCTTTTAATGTACCCTCTTACTGTTCTCATTGTGTCTTGTCAGATATCCGAGATCTGCTTCTTGTCTTATACAACATCCAAGTCAAAAATCACAGGCGAGGATGAATCAGAGAATTCCATCTTGCCAGCCCTTGCTGATGCAGAAACAAATGTCTATAGCTTTGGGATTTTGTTGCTTGAAATCATTTCTGGAAAACTCCCATACTCGGAAGAACAAGGACCTCTTGAGAAATGGGTATGATACTAATCAAACCTTAAAATCTAACACCCTTTTGGCCTTGATCTCTGCCTTAAGCTAGTTATTTGCATGTTAGGATATTTCTGACATAACACATGATTCTTTCGCTTATAGGCTGCTCAATATTTGAATGACAAGAGGAGCATTAGTTACATGATTGACCAAAGTCTCAAGTCTTTCAAAAATGATGAGCTCGATGTGATCTGCGAGGTAATCCAAGAGTGCATCCAACCAGACCCAAGGCAGAGACCAACAATGAAAGATGTCATTTCCAAATTGAAAGAAGTGATTACTTTCTCACCCGAGCAAGCATGTCCAAGACTTTCTCCGCTGTGGTGGGCGGAGCTTGAAATATTATCGGTGGAGGCAAATTGATGTGCCTTTTTCACTCGCCTCCGTGTTGTAAGTCAAGTTTCTCTCATACATTGTATCAAGGTCCGAGCTCTCAAGTTAGCTTCTAACAAGTGCTACTTCCAAATCAGAAAATTGCATCCACACTTGGGCTTTTCACTCTGTTTTTTTAGCCCCCTGTCATATATTTGTCCTGTGATCATTATTTTTTTCTTCTTATCCAAGCCTTTTAGCGTCACTGTTTGAAATAAGAGTGATAAAGGGTTTCTGTGAACTGGGGTATTGTGCTCCCTATACAAGCTATATGTACCATGTGATTGGAACTTGTGTAAAAAACCTAACACAGCACTTGGATGCTATTCCTGGTGAAAATATTAATTGTGAGCCTTATTTTTATGACTAGGTTGTATTTTGATGATGTAATAGTCTGAGATGCAGGTTTTCTAGCTTAGGAATCTATTCTAGAACTAAAATTGCTTGAAGAAGTTGGTTCCTTTATTTGCATTGATTGTTTTTCAGTCTTAAGAACCAAAAATCCACAGTAAAGTTGGAAAATGCTTTTTATGCTAGAATCTCTTGTAATACAAAATGAAAGGGAAGGAAGTTCGAATGCTTTAATGCAAGAATTGTTCCTTGACGCTTGCTCCCATGATTTGGGTTTCTCATAGTTGAATTGGAACAGAGAATTAAGGACACAGACATTGATAAAAAAAAAATAAAAAAAAAAGAAGAAAAAAAATTACTCACTGAGTTGGCGTGGTCATGAATATGAACCTTGGAGAAAAGGCAAAGCAGCTGAGTGTCAGAATGCCCATTTCTCTATCTCAAGTATCCCATGAGGAGCTACATTCGCGGCGGCTCTTTTGGCAATCCTGACAGAGGTTTTGTCTCTGTGCATGCCACAATAAAATGTTTCATATAAATACATTAATTTCTGCTTTCGCAGCAGCGTATATGCGAGGCAGCATATGGCAAGATATGCCCCTCGATCGGCTAGCTAGCAACCCTCTCCTGCCTGTAAGGTTATATATAATTGGATCTGACGACGATATGTGGATTTATTAATTATTTAAACTATGAATTCTTGAAATCCAACACAGATAGGTCCAGAGAAGATGTCTAAGTCCTACATAAGCCATTGCTTGGCTTGGTCTTGAAAAATTTGAATCAAATTTATTATGTTTATGATATATATATCTAAAAGGATTAGTCATTAAGAGAAATAAAGAGAGAAGGAAATAGAAACCAAAAAAACCTTGATGTTTGCGAAAATTCCAGTCGAGCAGTGAAACGAATATGGTTCCAGTTAACTTTCCGAAGAGGGGAAGCATCTTATCTTTAATTGTTCAAGGAGCAAGGAATAATTAAAAATTCTGTCGCATCAACTTGCATGCCTTCACCTTATTTAACAAATCTATGACTCTGCAGCAGCCCCGACTTAGCTGACAGGCAATGTCTGTTCTCTAAGTTGGAACTCAAGAACGTCATCTTTTCAGACATCTTTATATTTATATCTATCAAATTGAGGCATTGCCATCTATAGATGGCTGAACTGAATGGTGTAAAACAGGCATCTCCAGACAGAACATATTTGGTAAGCCGGTTCAATATGGAAATGAAGTACCAGGATCCACACAAGAAGAAAAGAGGGACTTGAAATGGGAAAACAAATCTGGCAGCCATGAGAAACCACCAAGAATCATTCTAGGTAGTGATTAATTAATATTATATTCATCAAATATAAAAGTGATTACTTGTAGACACGATTCTTCTTTATGGTCCCTGAAAAGACTGTCTTATGCAGCAATTCTGGAATTACTTGCTAGGTTGGATGTCATTATCGATGACATAATACCCAAAAAACAAATGAAAGATTCTTGGAGACTAAAATAATATATTGTCAACTCCCCATGCAATATATACACGAAGGGAAGGGACGTTGTGTTTGAGAATATATATTTTCTTTTTCTTATAAACAAACCCTAAATTTCCTTCTCATCCACGTAGAGTTCTCTGCCAATATGTGTATTTTATCCTTGGAATTTCTGTCTTCTCTTTATCTATCCATCAGGCAGCGAAAATATATGCACATGTCACGCATACCGAGTCAGTTTTGGGTGTCTTCTTGACGCACCTAATCCAGAGACTGATTCCTCCAACTTTCCCAATTTCTATAAATGAATGCAGAAATCTCCCTGTCAAGCGGAAACGAAACAGTCCAAATTCCATCTGGTGGGATTTGAAAGGTAGAACGTTTTGGGTTCCAGGAAAAGAAAGATAAAGAACAGTTGGCAATTTTAGAATGAATAAATTAATTGCCATATACCAAGAAATACAAGCCCGCCATGCCCATCATAAGAATCTTTGCTTAATTAGGCTTAATGTTTTGGTGATATATATTAACCAAGAGATCAAGCCTAGCTAAGTTGCTTGTTCTTGTTCGTTTTCGCTTACAACTCTTTGCATCTGATCTTCTATAACTAGTTTGTTAGCTATGACTCGAGGAGGAAAATCAAAAAAAGAAACGAAAACTACATCTATATATTCAGATTTGTCTTAATCTTGACTTCCAGATCGATCATTCTTTAACCTCATATTGGGAACCCTTTATTCGTTGGAAAAACTATTGCTTGTGTCCACATCGTAAAATGCAACTACATCCTTCTAAATTCTAATATCCCCAACATAGGTAGAAGTCAAGGCATTTCATCATCCCCGCCCATTCTTAAAAAAACGTATTCGATCGTTTTCTCGAGTGTTATCATCATCAAAATTGTATTCGTTTTTCCCATTGGAAATTGAATCCGGCCGGAAAAGAATCAATCATGGTTACTTTGTTTGAATGCAAAATTCCCACCAAAATTGACTATTGCATGCACCATACCGCAGCCCCACATAATTCTGAAATTATTTGTCCTGCGACCCATTTTTCTGATGAGCAGAACTAAAAAATCAAAGTCATAGCGCCACATGCATTACAAAACAAAGCTGTGGTGCACAAACAATAACAACATAAGGGACAGGGAAAATTAGTGTTGATGGGGAAGAAAGTCTTTGTTTAGGTGAGAAAGAAAACTGATGGGTTGATGGAAACCATGGTCCCGCACTTTGATACAACTCTGTCTGTCGAGCATATATTTCTGCCCAATTTTCTACTTGACAATTGAAGACTCTTATTATACAGGTCAAACAATTAAGATAATCACGAGTGAGAGATTTTACTGAGACAACTGTCTACTTAAGGAGAGAAGAGAGAAAAAGGCAGAAGGATTGGACAGTCACATGATACCCCCAACAGTCGCATCTGTATCCATAATGTGTGTATTATTACATTATAAAGAACACAACTTGGACTGCCATAGATATAGTTGGTCTTATTTATATTTAATAAATACCCATTAAAGTCTTAAAATATCAAGACTTTGACGACTTTGGTTTCTTGTTCAATCAAGGAACATAATTCCTAACCCAACTTTGCTTTCTCTGCAAATTCTCTCCCTTTCTCTTCATCTCTCAAGTTGTAGATACCCTATTAAACATAGGAAAGAAGATCATCTAGGATCTCCATCACCATCTCCATCATCATCATCATATTCTTGTTATTTTCTTATGAGAAGCAAAGTAAAGAGCCGATCCGTGTCAACACTAAGAATCCCATGCTTATGCTAAAGTTGATGCAGAGAAGATGATCTTATGCTGTTAATATTAAGACAATCTTTAAGGGTATGTCTCTGTTCTTTATTCATTTGTTGTTTGTGGTTCTAAAAGGGTTTCCGAAAGAGAAAGTAAAGATGATCCTTTCCAGTTCGTTGCTGCAAAAATTTAGCCTGAATCAGTTTTAATTTGATTTCAAACTCATCCGTAACCTATTTTACTTGGCAGCACTTTTTTCCCTCCAAGATGATGGTAATCACTGGGGAAATTTTTCTTTACAGATATACTCTCTTCAGCACATATGCTTTTTTTATTAAAAAATATAAACATAAAATAGTCCTTTTTTCAACAAATATTCTTCTTTGAATTTGGAGAAACTAGAAAATATTAATTCATGTCTTTAATCTTTTAAGACCTAACAAGCCTAGCGACCTAGGAATGAGACTTTTACTCCAGAAATGTTTCCAACCACCAAGCATTCTCCAAAAGGAGTGCAACTCTTATAAGAGTTTTTTTATCAAACCCCAAGAGAATATCATTTCACTCTTCCAGATGGAAATTTCTCTTACAAAAAATCAATCACTGTGTTAGTTTTTGAAAAGAATCACTGTGTTAGTTAATACCTGATAATCCCATTTTTTATGAAATCTCTTGAAAAATTTTAGGTTAAATTTAAAGTTATAATATCAGTAGACGAAAATTAGAAAAACCTGCCAAGAGAGCTTGACATTCAATTATATTCACATGCTTGTTCAAGTCTAGCTACCATTGATGAATGCAATACCAATACTTTAAATCATATGAAATCATAAACTGCAGTGCAATTTAGAATGTCGGTCCCTTTTTCATCTCTTTTTCTCCCTGAAGATCTTCGTCTATGCCGTTTTGGACTGGCGTTCTGCAAAGCATACATGTTTAGTTCCTTCATTTCGATTTGAATTTCTTCTGCTGAGCTATAGTATTCACGACTGTCGCAGAATGGCTGAAGCGAATGAATTCAACTAGCAGGAGGAATCAGCCATGTTCGCTATCTAAACTACTTAATTATGTAAGTTGTGATGTTCTATTGTTTCTTTTCTTTCTATTTCTCCTTAATGATTTCAATGTTTTCATTTTATTTTTATACATAATAAAAGAATATCCCTACCGATTCTATAACTAATTCTCCTCAATTATTGCAGAACTAATTTCTCCCTGAATTAAAACAACCTAATTTTTATAGAACTGGTATGCTATGAAAAGATTTTAATATGAAAAAATGTTTTATGTTATATGTTATATTGAGAATAATAAATAAAACATAACTCGGGTTTTTAAAAATCTTTCATGCCCAATTGGAGCTATAAGTATAATAGATTAACGAATTAGTGAGACCATATTCTCTTTTTCTAATAAAGTTGGAAACCATATAATAGGAGGTATATAGTCTTAGGGCTAATGTGCATGAAGTAACTGAAAATATTTTTTTTAAGTTAGATGAAATTCTCTTATGAAGGAATCGGCGTTTTGATCAGAAACAAAATGAGGAAATCCATGTTAGGATATTTGGTCTGATAATATTATGCAAATTAACATAAGATTTTATTGAGTTTGAAGTTCTTTAAGATGACAATTCTAAATTTTCAAGAGCAAGTTGTATTGAGTTTCAGTAAAAGAAATGAATGAAGATAGCAACATACAATTCTCCCAAACCTAAACACTTCAATTTGGAACCACTCGTATTTATATTGGTGGATGACGCATTTCATGTCAAAGTTTCAGCTACTAATAAATGTCCTTCACAATCCCTGTGCTAGTGCGAGCAATAATAGTGTTCATAGCTGTATCGCACCAGCAAGAAAGATGTCCTCACGCATAGGATGGAAAACTAGGTCCAATTATACTACCTTCCCTGGCTTCAACTCAGTGCCTCAAGTAAAATGCATAGTGCCACACTCTATTGGCTTACCATATTGATATTCTCAACTTCACAATAAATATGCCAATGCATTGCTTAATTTGAGCTATTGCATTGAACTGTTATATATTCGTTAGGCCAAGAATTTAGAATTTCTTGGTTGATCTTCAAACTGAATGTCTGTGCATATTTTGACAACTTTTTATATTTTCGAATTTTATGAATGTAAATAAAATTTATTCTATTAATAAAGCATTAATAAATATTTATACAGAAGAGATTGATTCTGCAGCAGTAAAATATGACTTTAGTTGTTTTATGCATTCTCTAGTTTCACTAGTCCATCCTTTTCTGCAGAATAGCTCTACTTTGGAAATAGAGTATCCTGATTGTAGAAGATCATCGAAAGAACCAAAGAGTGAGAATGGCAGAAGAAGTAGAAATGCGTGGTCAAGAAAAGAGCGAGGAAAGTGATGAACAAGCTGAAAATACATCTCTAATGTCTTCCCAGAAGTGTTCATCATTCGATTTGAATGAACAAGTAAGCAGCGACGACGAGAACGTCGATGACAGCACCGATAAGGCGGCTGAAATTAATGCAGATGATGACGAGAAGAGAGCAGAAGAGGACTCAGCTAATGACACCGCATCCTCATCAAAACAAAACAAACGCAAGAACAATGTCAGGCAATACATTAGATCCAAAACGCCCCGGCTACGATGGACTCCTGATCTCCATCTAACTTTTGTGCATGCTGTTGAAAGGCTTGGAGGACAAGAGAGTAAGTCCAGTTACTGAACAGAACTCTACATTATCTGTTGTTTTCTATTATGTATGTGGTTGGAATTAATTTGACTTGCTCGCGCATTTTTCCGATGGATGAAGAAGCAACTCCCAAGTTAGTTCTTCAGTTAATGAATGTGAGAGGACTTAGCATTGCACATGTAAAGAGTCACCTGCAGGTAGTAGAATTAGGGTTTTGTGAGTCTTTTTCTTTCATTCTTCGTGCTCCTAACTTGACTTTCTCCTCATTCTGCATATTAGATGTACCGAAGCAAGAATCTTGATGAGGCCGGCCAAGGTGAACTTCATCAACTTTGAGGTCTTTTATTAACGATACAATGATTGCTATACAAAATTAGAATAGAAGGAATTACTCGATCAATAAAGATCTATTAGAAAATCTTAAGCCAAACTAGGTGGAAATTCACAGAAATTAACAATCTTTTGTTCCACAGTAATATGTCAATCGTATAGATCAATGCAAGGACGAGATTATCATATTCCGGGATTGTTGCACCGAGTCAAAAGCCATCCCCAGCAGCACTTTAGAATGGGAAATGGCGGGATTGTGTTGGCAGGAAGTTCTACAGGGAAAAGTACTTTGGGTGACCGAAGTTTCTTGCAGTCTTCCCTCCTCCAAGTACCACCGAGCTTTAAAACAAGCTTTTCCAGGTAACCTTGATCTTTTCTACGTACCATCGAGATTAGACACCCTTGGAGTACTGCATTGACTTGTGACAAGATAATTTTTTGGTTATAAACCGCAGGAACCATCCGCGGAGTTCTGATATGCATTATCTAACACTGCAAAGTGCTTTCTCAAACAAAGATCTTGGACAAGGACTGGATACAGCCAAGCGAATTGCACCTGTGAGGCCTAGCCGATTTCTTGAGGAAAGGCGATGGCCTCCGTTGGAAACTGTTAGGAATCGGTGGAGGGTTAACCGAAATCCTTTGGATATCGCCTGGGCCAATACTTGCTCTCGACCTCCAGCACATCAAAGTTGTGCCTCTCCAATGTCAGCAGGAGAGTCCTATCATTGGAAAGCAACCGAAGGAAGACCTGGAAACGACACCAAGATTCGGGAATCTTTCTTGAGTTCTTACGTTCCCAATTCCACTTTCAACAGCCGTAACATAATGGCTCAGCCCCCATCTCAGGTCGAGGTAAGGTTTACTGTTTATCAATCCCAGTGAGCATCGATCTGAAACATGAGTCATCCCCATGAGTCCCACAACTTGTATTTCGTTCTTGACTTTTTACTTTTCCATTATTTACACTTTTTATTTTGAACTGAATTATGCAGATGAACGAAGATAGGGAATGCCTGCCTGATTTGCAGCTGAGACTGAGCCACAGAGTTGGGATAGACGACAATAAAACTCATTCTAGAAACACACATGAGATTAACACAAAACTTTCACTTTCTTAACGAGAAGGAGAACGAGAACATATTTGAGAAGATGTGATCGTTGCCTGTGTTGTTAGGGAGAATTATGAGGAAGAACAATTTAGACAATGCATATCATATAAAGGCGACGCTTGAGGCTGAGTACTTGGAAGGATCTAACGTTGTAGGAGAATACCGTGGAAGAGTTAGATCCTTCAAGTACTTTGCTTTTAAGTCACATTAACCATCATGTTACTGAAGCTTTTTGCTTATTATATATATTTATATATAGAGAGAGAATTTTTTTGTGAGAATTTATTGATAGGTGGTATATTTAATATGTTTTGGAGTGAATCTGCATTGCTTGTATCTTTTGGGTTGTAATTATATAAGGAATATGACAATTTTTTAGCAATTTTGGATTTATTATTTTTTTTAAAGAAATATCGATATATATTAGATAAGAAAGCGATGTACATGATATCAGGATAATGAAACATTATCCCATCTCGCTGACAACATGAAACTGTCAGATACCGTGTATATAGAACAGTATCTGAGACTTCCAACCGCCATACAATCTACGTAGCCAGTAAGGAAGCAAAATCACCTGAGGGTAGAACATCTAAACTATCCAAGTTGACCTCCAAGAGGTTAGTTTTAGCCCAATAGAACCCATGCCGCATGCCGGTGTAGTACAGATCAGCTGCGCTGCTACCAACTCCTTTGAAAACTCTATTATTACGACCCAGCCAAATACTCCAGGCATAAGAAAACAGCAACGCATACCATAATCCACGGTAAAGACAGGGAATGTGAAAACCTTCCCATTGTTCGAACAAATCAGCGGAGGAACGTGGTTGTACCCAGCAAAAACCCCAATGCTTAATTAATAGTGACCAACTCTCCCAAGCTGTCCGACAATCGATCAATATGTGATTAGAATCCTCTTCCTCTCTACCGCAGGCCTCACAAAGCCTCTCGGATACAGGGAGGATGCCAAGCCGAATTAAGTAACCCTTTGCAGGGAGTTTCCCCCGACACGCAAGCCACATAAAAGCCTGCCATTTGAGTGCTCCCGGCTTACGCCATACGTAAGGAATCGACTGCTCGCTGGACAAGACTGTAGTCGCTGCCAATGACTGATAACAAATATTTACAGAGAAAGATCTGCGTTGTGCCCCCCACAGGATCTGATCCTCTTCCAGGGAATTCGGCCTATGATCCTCCAAAATTTCCAACAATCGCCCAACTTCCTCTTCCTCCCATACAAACAAACGACGCCGCCAAAGAAAATTCCAGCACCACACCTTACCAAGCCACAACCCAAACTGCAGGACTAACCCTTCCTTCACCAAGGATAGAGCATATAATCTTGGGAAGGTGACACGCGAGGAAGATGAACTACACCATACATCCTCCCAAAAGGCAATGGAGTCCCCCCTGCCCAATTTCCAGTGAAAGAAAGATGAGATGCACTGACCGTTGGGTAGTACCATTTTGCTAGTCCGAACTATACCGTTCTATATGGCTGAACCGCTGCTGCCACCACACATTATACCATCATGACGTAGCTTGGGACTGTACTTCTGAGCGATTACCCGACTCCAAAGTGAACAGGTATCTTGAGCAATCCGATTGCTCCACTTTGTAAGCATAGCTTGACTCCGCAGCTTCAAGCAACCCAGGCCTGCACCCCCACTGTCAATCGGACTGACTACCGTAGCCCACTTCACTTTACAGAGGCAACGTTTGTCCGTTGTCCCAACCCACAGGAAACACTTCATCCATTTTTCAAAGTCCCTCCTCACTCCCACAGGCAACTGAAAAAAGGTCATATAGTACACAGGCAAAATACTAAGCACAGACCTGATCAAAGTGAGTCTTCTCCCCAGCGAAAGCAGAGAACCTTTCCATGAAGCGAGTTTTCCTTTAAAACGAGTAACCACTGAATCCCACGTACTACGACAACGCGGATTGGCCCCAAAGCACCCGAAGATAATTAAAAGGCAAAGTCTGCAGTCGACAATTGATTAAGGATGCTAGCCCCTCAGCCGCATGTGTGGGTACATTGATTCCCACAAGTCCGGATTTGAAAAAGTTAACCTTGAGGCCAGATAATAATTCATAGCACCGGAGGATGCTTTGGATGTTGATTATTCCCTGTTGGTCACCTTTTCAAAATAGAATGACGTCATCCGCATACTGAAGATGCGTGAGCTGTAGATTGCTAATGCTAATACCCTGAGAGCTGACATTCTGCGGCTCTACCAAGCATACGCGACAAGACTTCAGCTGCCAAATTGAAAAGTAATGGGGACAAGGTATCACCTTGCTGTAGACCTCGCCCCAGATTAAATTCAATTGTGGGCACACCATTGATGAGGACGGCACAACTTGCTGAAGAAAAGCACTCCTTTATCCAACGATGCCAATGCACCCCAAAGCCTATCTGTTCCATCCCCTCTGACAGAAAGCTCCAGTCCACCGAGTCATACGCCTTCTGAAAGTCCAGTTTGCGACACCACCCCTAACTTTTAGACGTTTGCATAGAGTGTAGGATCTTATTGGCTACCATTACTGTATCCGCGATGAACCGTCCTGCCATAAAACCAGTCTGGAATGGAGAGATAAGCTGGTCCATCACTTGCTTAAGCCGGGTGGATAAGAGCTTGGCAATGACTTTATACAGGCTATTGATGAGATTGATAGGTCTGTAATCCGCCAACTCCGCTGCTCCGGGAATCTTGGGTATTAAAGTGAGGTAGCTGTTATTGATACCTCTCGGCAATACTCCACTGATCTGAAATTCCTGTATCATTGTGATAATTTCCGCTCCAATCACCGTCCACGCGTTCTTAATAAAATAAAAATTGAAACCGTCCGGTCCCGGGGCCTTGTGACTACCACACGCCCAAACAACCCTCTTTATTTCTTCGGCAAGAAAAGGCCTCTCTAGATCAGTAGCAACATTCGGGGATAGTCGGGGCAGAGCCAACCCTCCTAAACCGAACCCTCTGATTTCTTCAGCCGCGAAAACTCGTTGAAAGTAACCAACCACCTCAACCTTAATCTCTTCAGGCTGTCGTACTTCTCTGTTCTGTACACGAATCACCCCTATAAAATTACGATAGTGCTGGATGGTAGCACATGCGTGAAAGAACCGGGTGTTCTTATCACCAAGTTGTAACCACTACTGTCTAGATTTATGTCTCCATAGGGCCTCAATCTTTCGCTTGAGAGCCCACTTCTGAGCCTGTAGATCCTCATATCTCACCAGTGAGCTGTGGCCCAAACCCCTTCGTTGTTGATCAAGCAAGTCGAGTTCATCTAGGATGAGCTTCAATTGGTGATCTAACGAACCACAGGACTCAAGATACCAGGCCTGGAGCTGCTTCTTCAGAAAAGCCAACTTCTTAACCACCTTAAAATTGCCTGAAAAGCGAATCCCTGCCTCTTGCCAATACTCTTCCACCTTTTTCAAGAAACTTTTGTCTTCCCACCACACGTCCCAAGAATGGAATGGTCTGTTACCCCAAAAGAAGGAATCTGCTTTCAAGATTAAAGGCACATGATCTGAAAATCCCTTATCACCTACATACAACCGATGGCGGCTGAATTGTAGACACCAAGTGGAGGATACCAACACCCGATCAATTCTGGAAGCACTATAGGAATTGAACCACGTATATGCCTTGCCGATAAGTGGCATGTCAACCAATCCATTCCGATTGATAAAATTCTGAAGACTGCTCGCTGCACGCCCATTGAAGGAACGGCCTAAGCGTTCCTCCGCAGTAAGAGATTCATTGAAATCTCCCATGATCACCCATGGGACCGTATCCACCGATTTCCGTTGCTGCAATTCCTCCCATAAATCGTGTCGCTCAGATGCTAGAGTCTGCGCATAAGGCCCTACACACATAAATCGGAATCCAGAGTCCCGAACCCTCAGGTCCAATAACATCCAGCGCTCAAATTTTTCTGTTCCCAAATTCTGCACTTTCTCATCATTCCACAAACATACAATGCCACCAGACCTACCACAAGCATCAATTGTCATCCACTGTATGTCAGGGCCAGGCTACAATCTGCGTGCCAAACTGTCTGGAAAGTTTTTTCGCTTTGTCTCACATAATATCAGCAAACTCAACTGATCATTGGCTATAAGCGTACGAATTTGATTTTCTTTCAGCTTACCACGACAGCCTCGGATATTCGAAATAGCTAAATTAATCATCAACTAAAAAGACCCACACGTAGAACAGATACCTGGACAGCTCTATGAAGCACCATGAGTCTGCCACGCCTGGCGATCCTCCACAATACGCCCCTTCAATTTCTGCCGTATGGCTGCTTTTGTTTGCTTGCGACTAAGTCCCAAAGTTTCTGCCACATCTAACGCACGCTGAGCCTCCTCCTCGAGGGAGCACTGAACCGCACCAGGGCCCTTGAGACAAGAGGTCTCTGATAACCCTTCAGTCTGTTCGTAATCGGCCTGCAGGAAGGAAGGTTCCTCCGCCAGTTGAGATACACCACCCCTCTCCATATGGCTTTCTCTTCCTGACGAGAGGCTACCTGTTGGCTTAAGGTGCCAGAGTTTCTTCTATTTCCCCATTCGACTGTGAACTGCCCATTCTTTAAAACCAAACCGTGAAGCTTTATGGCCAGCCTTCCTTATCCTAGTGGAAGCGGTATCAGCATGGTCCGAAACAGACACGGGGACTCTGCAGGTAGCTTCCAGGGGCATCCGTTCAGACAATGTTTTCCTAAAAGGCTGTAGTTGGCTTCCTTCGATCGACTCCGCGCAGACAAGTAAGAAATCAGGAGCAGAGCAATTGCTAATCCCCCCCCCCCTACTAGGAGTGAAAAGACTAAACAGTCCCTCCTGATGCAGCTGTTCCCCTGAATGAGATCGCACGTGCCTGATTTGTGCTGGTAACCCAAGTGGATAGGACTGAGTAGGACCCATGACTCTAGGTTTGACTATCTCTACTCCAGTCCCTGCAGGTCCACTGTGCACCAACAACTCCCGCTGACATAAATCGGGGTGCCTTGCAGAGGATGTATGTCCCTTCTCTGCAGCAGTCTTATCCTGCCTGCTGACTGATGGGGGATGAGAGAAGTGTGTAGGGCGGCTACTGGGCCCTCCGGAGACGGTTCCTTGTGCGCCAACCTTACCCACCTGAATTTCTTCTTGCACTTCCATAACACGTACCAGAAAACCTTGTCCATCAACCTGTATCTTAACCATCTCTTGAAGAGCTGACAAAGTATGAGTGGCAACTTGTAACCTAACCATATCCAAACAAGTCCAAGTAGCAGTGTTGGGGTGTATCTGAACTAAAAAGCCAAACGGTTGGACGATCTTCAAAAAAGCAATCTCAGACCACGCATGTAGGGGAAGTCCAATCACCTCCACCCAGCAAATCCTTGTACCACCAACGTCAACTGGACGCCAAGGATGTAGATCTACAAACTTAGCAGTCCAAAAGCTGAGATTGACATCAAGTTCGTGATTCATCAATGCGGCAGTGGAAAATATAATCAATCTCTGAGACCCCCCCATTTGTATACACTCAACTTCCTGAGGGAGGTGCAGCTCTTCAGTAGGGTCCCCTCAAAGAAAACCCACAGCACTCCGCTGGAGCCTTTCTAAATTTCCTTGGTGAGCGGGAATAACCACTGGTACCTCTTCCATATCCTGATGGATCTTCCCTGTGGTGACATCGGCATAGGATCGTCCGTCGCGTTCACGCATGACCACCTTAGGCACTTTCGTCTGTATTCCCCGCGACAGTGGGGCTTTGTCGCGACCACGACCATCAGCTGACCTCTCACGATTCCCCGTTCTAGCTGGAAAGCATGCCACACTGAAACGCATCCGAGTATGCTGACCCAAAATCGACTCAAGCCTCCGTTGTCGATGATGCTCCTGAGTGTCGCAGCGCACAAACTTACCAAAACCAAACCGCACTCCACTGCGGGATTTGCGGTTTGGAATGAACACGTCTGCGACAGGTTCAATATTGGCTATCTCACTAAATAATCTATTCGAACTCCACCCCTCTGGAATGTTGTCAATGAAATAGGAAATGTATCTATCTTCACTGAAAACCTTTGCGGGAGCCCATTTGAAACGAGACTACATCGCCTGACCTGGATCCTCCAGTGGAACCAAACTGGGAATCGGTGCAGTCCCCACGTTGCTACGGTCATGATGCAAGGAAGGAGATGGGGAAATGGGTATCTGGTGGGATGGAAAGATGGGAGAAGTAGAGAGAGGTGGGAGATTTTGGGAGGTGAGAGAGATCATTTTTTGTCACTTGATAAAACGCATTAATCTATGCTGAGAATATAATTTGCAATTTTGGATTTCTAATAATAAAATTTTTATTTATAGTAATTTTAAGTATTTAAATGTTTCACAATAACCTAATTAGATATTTATTAAGAATTTAGGAATGAGTAGGGATCCGGTGTTACTTCATTAACAAAATTAACTTTTTAAATTGGATTTTAATTTTGAATTATACTAACAATTAATAATTAGTCAAGATTACAGAGAATTACTAATTTCGAAATCAAATTTATTCCCCATCTCCAAAAATTATGATTATGTCTCAAATATAAATATAATTGTCAATTATATCTGTTTTACTATGTTAAATAATATTTATTTTTAAGACAAAGTTACGCGGCGTTTTATTTGCTTCGTTGAAAAGAAAACCAGAAGTCAGAGCAAGGCAGATTCAATAAACGTTCCTTTTGCACCAATGTGGATGGGAGGCAGACCGGCGCAGACAGGGACGCGGGTAGTTGTGCAGCTGGGTGAGCACTGGTGTGGAAGGTTGGGCTTCTCAAAGGGTGAGAAAGTGGTTTGTTGTGTTGGACGGTAGGTGTGGATGCCTAATGCTTGCAGTGGATGAGGCACTATTTTGGTGGCTAGGGGACGACTGGTTGTTGTGGGTGGCTGAGGGAAGAGGCTGCAGTGGTGAGAAAGTGCACTCAAGGTATTTGACAAATTGATACAAGAAACTAGGTTTAGGTTGAGGTTGATTTGATTTGGGAGGCTAACTTTCGTGTGTGACTATTAGGTTGTTTTGATCAATTATAGAACTTCACCCCATATTGTTGTCTTTATGGAGACACCTTTCTATTTCAAAACAGCTGCCGCAACGGAAGCATTGTTAAAAGAGTGAAATATGTGGGAAGAACAATGACATTAGAAGCGATATATTAACATAAGATTAATACAATAGCACTCATGTGCCTGTTGCCTCAGCTCTGCATCAAAACTAGCGGGCATTCATGATGTTACAGGGGAAAGTAACAGAAGCTTCAAACTCCAACAAAAAAAAGAACATGAACAACGGAATATGCTGCAATCCTCCTTCCTAGTATTGGAGGATGGAACAATCAAAGCCAAATATAGGCTGGAAGTTTTGAGAGCCGGTGACTATACCGGGAAAAAAAATGCTGGAAACCTTTATGTTATTTTGGAGGGGAAAAGAATTCCAAACACCACAACGACAAGAGAATGTAGGAAGGACCTTCAACAAAATTAATGGTTGGATTTCTGAGAAGCATGAGGAACTAATTCCTGTAAAGAGAATGAAAGAAGTTAGTTCTTTCTAACATATGTAAAGCATCAAGACTGCTCTCTTGAAGACAGTGGGAAGAACGAGAATGGCATTATTACCTGAGAATAACGTGCATGGTATTGATGTGAATTTGATGATTTCACAATCGTTTCCCATTTGGCAGTGGTGGAGGAGGTCTTAGAATCCTGCCACTTATTCTGAAAACTGTTACCACGATATAAATTCGAGAAAGGGTTTTGTGAGGAAATTGATGGGAGGGTTCGCCAAAGCCATGATTCAGATGGCGTTTTTGGCAAGACTGGGGGAAAAGGAGCTGCTACCACTGTGGATTTAACGTTTTCTGGATCAGCTTCTTTTGAAATCAGATTTTTTTCAATGATCGAGTCGTCATTGCTGGTTGCACTGACGCATATCAATGCCTTGGATTCATCAAGCAAGTCTTCAACCACGTCCGATTGGCCTCTGAAAGGTGATATGTCAGATAAACGAGAGGAGTCGGGATCACCGACCTGCAAGAACTTCCTCTGCAGTTTCTTCTCCCCTTCCACGATAGTTTCGCTTTCTGCATCTTGACAAGGTTCAGCTACTACAATTTCTCTGCATTTTAGCAACTTAGAACCCTCCGCAGAAGACTCCTTACACCCCCTGATATCCAGAGGGCCTGAATTCAATGGAGATTTCCGGGCCACATTAACAGAATCTACGTACAGGGTCTTCTCAATGGCAGGGCTCGCTGAGCGAGACTCTCGGTTTCTTCCATGATGGGGCATCAATTCCTGAGACTTGCTAACAGTTCTGACATACAAATTCACCTTATTGGGTTTGAAACTTTCAGCATCTTTTGGCATACCAAGCAGTCCCCGCCCACGGAATGGAGACTGTGATGCTTCATTGCGATAAGGGGATATGGCCCCTGAGCGTCTCAAAGGAGATGATGTCCTACTCATTGGTTGCCAGTCATTTGCATTACTAAATCGATCAGATCTACAGGTCAACCTGTTGTCAACCTGCCATAGCCTTGGTGATTGCGCCCCACTGTCTTGTTTTTGTTTTCCGACAGCATCCCTGGATAGCTGAAAAGCAAAAAATCCAGAATTTTTAAGGGTTTAATTTCATGACAGTGTCCACTAGCTACCAAAAATGTCTTAAACGAATCAATAAAGAAACACAAATAGCAATTGTACTGTCCTAACTTCTAACCTTTTTCATGGTAGGACTCAGTGATCTGACTTTGGAAACTTTGCTTAGCTTTTCAGTTACATGGCTGGAAGAGATGGAAGCCTGGGCCCTGGCTTTCATTCCAGGAACAGGATTTAACAGGTAAAGAGAATTCTTCAAGCATAACTTAGGAATCCAACCACAACCTTTAGTAGTAATATTCACAGAATCATCACACTCATCATATTCATCATCACTTTCTTTGTCCTCTACTCCCAAACCATACAAAGATGAATCATTATATTCGTTCCGATCAACAACTGCAAGCGTTCTTTCGCCAGAAACCATCTTTACAACATGCCTCGGTTGCTCAACTGCCGCAGGAGGTTGCTTCTTCGGAGTGTAATGAGGCGGCTCCAAGGTCATTGCCTTGGCCGCAGGTAAGAACCGACTCATCATGAAATCTCGAGTTAGTGGATCCGTTGCAAAGGTTCCTGAAGGCTTTAGAAAGCGAGCATCAGGACCGCTCAGACCACTTACACTGCAATTTATTGACATTGAATTTGTTGGAGACAGAGTCTCAAGAGCATCAGAGTAAACGTCGCCGTCGTCGTCTGAATCGAATCCTGCTCTCTCATTTACTCTTCCTTTCGAGCTATACAATTCACCAACGCTGGCATTCACTGAATTCACTTTCATTTGGGCCTTGGACACGCTCTGGTCTGCAGACTTACTCTCCAGGCGGTGCTTTAAGACGTCAAAAATTCTTCCTGAACGTGTCCTCTGGGTTACAGGAGCATCCTTGTTGACCTTATGCTTGGACAAACTTCCACCCTTTGCTTTTCCAGGGATGTGTTCCCACTGGAAAGGAACAGCAACTGGCTCTGTTACTTGATCGAGACTAGAGTCTAATTTATGAGAAGGGATACTCTGCGCTCTATTGATCCTGGCATCCTCAGTTTTCTTCCCCCTGGATCCATCTGAAGATGCCTTGGTAGTAGCAGCTCGCCTCACTGATAGAATGGGTGCATTGAAATTCAGTCTCTTTTCCTCCATCGCTTCCCGCAACCAATAAAACTCTATACACAGTCCCTTTTTCTAATGGCTAATGAGAACGAACAAAAGAATAACCTGTCGTACAGCCTCCGAATTGCAAGCCTCTGGAATATGAATCTGTAAATAGACGGACAATTACTCTAGTCAAATTATACTTCTCAAGAAAGATGAATTTCAAAAAAAAAAGAAAAAGAAAGCAAGGAACACTTGGAGGGATAGCTGTAGGCCTTATGTTATTCTCTTAATTAGTTTATAGGAAAGGTATCTCGAAAACATTTATCCTTTTGTCAGGTGCCACCTTACGTTTAAGAAATTTTTTTAAAAAAATTGGCATTTATGGGGATCTGTGAAGATAGTATAGTCTGACAAACTCTCCAGGACTCCCATCGTTACTTCAATTTCTCAGCAGCCAAGCAAAACATTCAAAGCTAACTCCCGTTATGAATCAAAACCAGAGCATTAATCTTCTCAACTTACTACAACTACTGTAAAAGCAGAATTCCAAAGAAGGAATCAATTGTATCAACGGAGTATATAGTTACTTCATCATCTGAATTTTCATCTACTTCACCTAAATGGACTAATCAAGATTCAAGACTACGTCCTGCTCATCCACCAACAGTAGCCGTACGCCATTAATATCGTCCACACACAACCTTTTGTCTGACAACTAACTAACTGACAGAACATGAACATCTGTGCAAGTTTTAAGAAAGAAAGAAAGAGAGGGAGGGAGGAACTAACCGTGTGACAATCAGATTGGATTAGCTTGATGACAGTAATGCTTGAACTGCGTTGCTAAAAAGGAAATAAGAGTGGCCAAAAACAGAAGAAGACACATACCAAAGAGTGATGACCGAGCATGTGGGTGGAGCTGGTGTTGCTGAAAAAATGGGAGAGGCCTAAAAGATGCCGTGAATTTTGGGAATGAGTGAGAAAAAAGGAAAGTCACAGTCTCAGTCTAACTCACCCGTAGAGAAGAGATAAAAGAACAAGGATCTCGCAATATGCTTTTGGGAGCTTTATTTTTGCATCGTTGATGATACACAGTGAGCGAGGTGTATGCACAGTAATTGGGCACCTCTCTGATGTGCCTTTTTGCCGTTTACTCTTCCTATTCTTGCACGCTCAATTAGTATGCCAAATTTATTAGTTTCTTTAATTAAATTAAATTAAATTAATACTAATCATAATAAGTTAGTTACAACATGTGGCCATTTAGGGTCCATTTAATTTCAATCAATCATTCTTACTCGTAATAAAATATACTTAAATTATATAATTTAGAAACATAATTGAGTTATTGGTAATCAATAATTAAGAATGAAAATTTCGAGTTAATTATCATATTCTATGAGGTGTTAAAGGTTTGTGACGAAACGTTGTTAAATAATAAAGCCAACGACTGAGACATTATGAAAATTCTTCAACTATTTGGAAGTTGAAAACTGTCTTTCTCAAATATTCCTTACCCAAATCAACGGTCATTATGTAATAAAAAAACATGGAGCGAAAACTTACGTAACTTGTACCTAACTTGGGTTGGAGCACGTAAAAAATGCCTTCTTTTGGTCTCCTTAAATCCCATGGATTGCGGGGATGGAGCTCATAGATGCTATTCTATATCTCCATAGATTTGCCTTTCTGGGATCTCATGGTCTGCCACCGTTCAACGTTATATAATATTGAAAGTTGGGAGGAAAGAAGAAAAAAAAAACAGTGTGTCGAAGGAAAAAGGTGGCTAAAAAATATTAGTATATACATGAAATCCAGGCAAACCCATTAACTTAAAAAATATTAGTAAATTGTACTGTTATTAAAGCCTCGGTTTCGATTATCAAAACTATGTCACGAAGATCAAGGTTTGATTCCGATTATAAAACCCGGTAAATATTTATTACGTTGATAATATATATATGTTACTCATTAGGGCTGATTATGACATCTGAATAATTTGAATAGTCTGAGAATCATAATTTCAGAAATTTAAATATAATAAAATATAAATAAACTTAAAATTAGTCAAATCTAAATTATTATTTAATTTCAGTCCCAACTGTTTTAATTGTTGCTTTTTTTTCTGTAGTAAAATGATGGGGCATGTATAAGATTCAAATCCTAATCATATGAAAATCTTCTAAAATTTGAATTTAAAAATGGGAAATGTAGTTTGGATCGTTTTCCCCCTTAGTAATAATAAACCTGATTCAAAAGAAAAGTCGCATTATAGGAAAGTGAGGAGTATCACATGTGAGGCACTAATGTAGGGCATACAAAGATCATCTCTTTCTCCGAGCACGATATCCTTTTGGGCACAAGGATGAAAGAAACATTACCCTACCACTCCTTGCCTTGCCCGGATTACACGCCACAGGGTAAGTGACCCGCATATTAGCCCGTCGGGGACCCTATGGAGACAGAGACCCATCAGCGTAGTTTGGACGCCATAAAAAACTTTTCTTTCGAACCACTAACTGCTTCTGTTTATAGATATTATGACAGAAAATGAAGTTTAGTATAATTACGCCTTATTCTTCCTGCCTCAAGAGGGTAAGAGTGCAACTGACCTAATCTTATGTATTTCTCAAAAAAATAAACTTTTTTTATTTGAAAATTTAAATCTAACAGAAAATAACTTTTTAAATATAGAATCATAATAAGAAAGTGGTGATTAAGTGATAAAATTTATCCATTTATAGCAAAACTATACAATTTTTGGTTGGTGTTTATATTTTTGGTTTGAATATGAAACATCTTAAAATTTTACACTGATTGAATTGTTTTTTTAATAATTATAATTAAACAAATTAAATTTATTCTCAATTGATGTTTATAATAATAGTCAATTTAAAAGTTTTGGACTTTAATTATTGTTATGACCTAAAATAAACTAATTATTATCGATGATTAATATTTTTAATTATTTTTTAAAAAAAAACTGGACCGCTACTGAAACGTTACTTACAAGAACATCGTCCAAATAAGGTTTGCCTTTTGAAAAAGAAAGATGAAATAGACAAAGAGGGAGCATTTTGTCTCGTGTTTTGACTTGATTTTGCACCTACAAAAAAGTGGTTGGAGTTAAGTGGCCGGAACATGGATGGAGCCATCAAAAATGGACTGGGTCTAACTTAGAAACTACCGACTAATCCAGTCAACATATACAAGAAAATATACATAAGGTTATCCCGTCCAGGGCAGTAGTAGCGGATTGTCGGACATTAGGAATGCTTCACTAATGAAAAGACATATTGACTCAGTTCTGTAAATAAAGCACGATTTCATTCTTGCAAAGAGTCTCTCTAAACCAGATGTTCTTAAATCCTCAAGGCAATAGAGATCTCAACTTAAATTAATGTCTCGAGTGTTAAAACTGGTTAAATTATTAAAAAATATCATTTGATTATCCTACTCAGATCAAATTATTTAGTTATTGGATATCAAGAAAAAAAAGATGGTCTTAGGTATATATAACGACGCAAAGGATTTACTGCATTAATGGCTCTGGGGCTGGTCGATAAAGATAACGCTGAAGAACTGTGGTTGGATGTCGAAGTGCACCAGCATGACAGTGATGTGTTATGACCACCCACCGTTCGCTATCAAAACTCGGGTAGTTTTAAGATATTAGGGGAGTATATGTGAACAGTATATTTTTAAAAGACATAAACAGTATATTAAAACTCTAGCTAGCCAGAGATAAGAGATTGAGTTGTCCAAAAACAATGGCAAGTTTAAAAGAGACCACTCAGCAATCCCAAGAACTACAGGGCCGAGGAGGGGCTCATGTTGGTCTGTGTATGGGCCTGCTCCTGTGGCTCATTCGAATGGTTTAAATCGTTTGTTTAGAAACTGGTGCAAATTACGTTATGAACCAGCGGCCATTTATTTTGAAACCCATGTACATAGTCTGTGGCACATGTACAAGACATAAACGCAAATCTGACTCCCGACAGACCCATCAAATTAAAGAAAACAGATTGTCTTATTCCCTCTGTTCCTTCCTTTGCCTTCCACGTTTTACCTTCAATAACAAGGTCAAAACATTCATGGCAGGATAGTTTACGGTCCATTTGGGGGGGAGAGGTCTTCAGCGAATTGCAGCAAATCTGTTCCTCTTCCACTGAAGAAGTTGGTTCGTTTTCTCCTTCTGCTCTGATTTGGTCCAAGGGAATTTGTGCTTGGCCAAGTGCCGCTTACTGGCAGCCACTCCCAGAAAATCTCCCTGACTCTGACACACATAGAAGAACAGAGGAAACGAAATTACTTATCAGAACTAGTGCTGCCTCAGCGGCCTGGAATTTCTTGAAGTCGAGTTTTCTTACCTTAAGGCAGAGCCCTTCTTCAACATAACAGATTGGGTAATCACCAGGGCAGCAGTACCCTGTGTCGGCGCAGCAGACAGCATTCTGGTACGGACAGCAACCAAAGACGAAGCAGAAATCAAAGAATTCATACAAGCAACAGCATGTCTGATCGCTTGGACAGTAGGAGAAGTCTCCACATGCACTTGGTGAAGGAGAGGGAGGGGGTGGCACTGGCGTTGGTGGCAATGGTGATGGCGGTGACGGTGATGAAGGAGACGGCGCAGAAGATTCTTTAGTTGGATAAGAAGCCATGGCATTGATTGCACAAACACCGTAAGTTAAACTAGTGTTCCTTCTAATGTAAAAATATCCTTCAATTCCCCATTCTGTGCCCCATGAGTTTTTCACTATCCAGTAATCTTCTTCACCTTCTGAGCCAAAGCCAACTATGAGAGCAGCATGATTTATCTCATCTGGGTTATTAGAGCAATCTCCGTCATAAATACCCTGAACATATGGCATCGTAAGTGTCAATATAATTTCCAAGTAGCTGTCAGGAACATGAAGAGCTTCTTAATTTCTTACACCGGAATATAGTTGGAAATCTAATGCAGACCCATCTATGCCCACACTAATGGGTTGTTGAACCGTGGCACATAACAGAGCACTCTCTGTTTCATCCACATCTCCATAGCCATCAATGGATACAATTTTCTTTTCCTCCTAATCAAATACAATCACAATAAGAATAACACAGAACATATATGAAGCGAAAAGATCTTTGAAAGATTATAGTTTTAGCAAGAGAGGAGCCAAACCTTGACTGAGTTACATGTACCATCAGAACCTGTGTAAGGATAGTCAGCTTCTGTATCGATCCCACCATTGTTTATGACCCATTCAAAGGCGTAGTCCATATAGCCTCCATCACATCCATAATTAGTGGTATCGCAGTCCACGAGTTCTTGCTCGGATAGGCTTATTAGGTCTCCATTGACGATGGCATTAATTCCTTCTATAGCCCCAGTTGTAGAGAACGACCAACAACTGCCTGCGACCATAAATTAAAAGCTCAAAATCATTAGTTTCTTTTCTGATATATTATTTGTTCCGTCAGTGATTAGATTATATAGTATGTTCTTGAATGATCTGCTATTCCTATTAAACACAAGATTGAAAGAAATGGAAACTTACCACAATTGCCTTGGTCTTTGACAGCACTGACAGCTCCTTTATTCCTCCAATCCAAGCTTGAAGGCGCATCGCAAGTCTGCTGACTCCTCTGCCTTCCCATCCCAAGAATACTTCTCTTGCTGATGGGTTTTCTCAACTTTGCCGGAAGCCGTTCCCTGAACTCCTCATTGCTCATGTCAGCAAATTTGTTTAGTCCAACTCTATGCTCCATGCTCGATTTGTCCTTCATATTCTTTTCAATTACATACTTCAAGTTCCTCTTAAATTGTTCAAATCTCTTGTCTGCCTCTTCTGCGTGCTTGTACACCTTTCGGTGCTTCTCTTTCCATATCTGGAAGAGCTCAATGGTGCGTTCCTCCGAGAGAAACTCACTATGATCCGCACCACCACCCACTATGGAATAGGCAACAGGGAGGCCAGAAGAGAGGCATGCCACTGAAGTAAGAAGCAAGAAAATGAGAATAACTTCAGATTTCCGAGTACCCATCAAACTGGTGGATTCATACAATGGTATTTCAATCCAGCTATCAAGATTTAAGTTTCTGATTTATATGAATAAGAAAGCCTGCATCCAAGGCAGACCTATCCTACCAGTCCGCTCAATAACGATTCAATTCCTTACTTTCTTTCACTGTACCATTTTTTTAGTTTAACACCTCAGTTTAGCAGATTGTTTTGGTGTCTTTGGTACTTATCAGCCATTCAGCTCCTAACTTCGACTGGCGAGTATATGCAGTAGACTGGTAGGAACAGGCTGGGGGATACACCTAACTGTCAATTTAAAACAGACGTGGAGGAACGGTTGGCTTAATCGGTTTTGAGTATAATCTACTAATTTTTTCGTTCTTTTTTGTATCTTTAATCATCAAAAAGCAAAGCAAATCACCAAAAAGGGCCTTCCATTGGTTCCGGACAGCAGGCATTTTTTCAGAAGAAAGTTTTTTAGCACAAAACATGGCCCAACGTCCTCACATTTATTATTATTTTGTTTCTCTGAGCCAGCACGTTATCATCAACGATCAGGGTGACGCATTTACTGCTTGTCCCCTATGAAAGGCGGAGTAATTGATGAAGCCAAACTTAAAAAATCAACTGTGTTGTTTAGCTACTTATGAGAGTGTGAAAGGAGTGCTTGTACGAACACAAAAACTCTTCCGTTAGCTGTATTTATGGAAGGAAAGGTATCCAGGATATGATTGGAGCACACAAATCTGCCTCACCGACAAGCTGGCAGGGTTTGAGTGAAAGGGTTCAAAGATGCTTATTTGTGTGGCTGAGGAATGTTTGCACCAGTCTGCATCTGTTTGTAAACATTACACAACGAGAAGTCTAAGGTTGATGCCGGTGAGCAGAGAAATTTCTGTCAAAAGAAGCATGGGGTATTTCATGGTAGCAACCAAAGAAGCAATTCTCCGAAGGTGGTAAGGATAACAACCGACGCAGTATCATGTTTCCTTACTTTCTGAAGCAGAAACTTGTCGACCAGCAGCCATTGTAGTGGTCTCTGACCAATCATTGCAAGACTTAGCACGCAAGAACAGAATAAGACAGTACTCAACTTTCGCGTAGGATAGAACTCAAGTTTGCAAACCTAACAATTCAAAAACTTAACCATAAAAGTCTTCTTATTTCATAATAAACAACGTAACTTACTAAAAAAAATACAAAATTTGCCACATAACAAATTATGTAGGAGAAGAAAGGGAAAAAAAAGAGCACTTGACAGCTTCTCCACAGAAGAGGAAGCTGGTTTCCAGCTTTGTGTGATGAGTCAAGACAATAGCTTGATGGAAGCTCAAAATTATGGTATATCAACAGCCATCTTCTCTGTGATCTTGGCCAATGACTTGAGGTTGCAGCCAATTATCGTATCAGCAAACAGGCATGTATCCTCTCCATTGCTATCTGCTGGTATGTCCACAACATAAGACTCTATGACGACAGTCTTGCTCCTGTTTCCATCTTCTACCTGGTGCAAAGTGGTGGTAGACTTATAATTTACAAGCCGGTGATCACCACCGATTATGCTAACAACCATGATATACAAATCATCATCAAGCCTGTCAAGCCTCTCTCTGCTAGAGCCGGCCGGTAAGCCGGAGATAACAACCACTTCCCGTACGCTTCCCGTCTCCCCATTACCTGCAAGCATGTTGCAATTCCTGATAAATCCCTTGTAGGTTTGTGGGTTGTCAAACTGTCGAATCAAGGACCATACAAGAGGAAGGGGTGCATGTATGGTTTGAACGAGGCTTGAGCCGCACTGGTGCGGTGACAGGGGAGTAGAATGGTGGTGATATTTCCTCATCATGTTTTGTTTTTGTGTGGGGTACTTGCACTTCTCTATAATGGGTTGTGTCTTTGCCCGAGCCGGGTTATATAGTTGTTTTCTTCTTGACCTTCTCGATCGTTTGTGAAGGATCAATGCGAAGCGCTGACATGACTATTTAATGCGGCGGTTTTCAGTATATGGTGAAAGAATGCTTAATTTAGAAAGCTTACTGACCAAAGCGTAGCCAGGAATTGACTTCTAGCGCTTTTCTGCCCTTCGCCTTTGTTTGTTCATCGTCTTAAAAGCTTTTCTCGGGCAGAATTCTTGGAATGCGTAATACGGATGAAGGCTTAACCTCGCCCAGAGAGTTAATTAACTCATCACCCATCCTTCCCCAAGCACACCAATGATGCTACTACGGCATGATTGGTAATGAAATTTTTTATTATTATTTAATTAATCAAATTAATATTAATTATCAAATCAAAGTATAAACAAATTCTTATTTGACTTTTGAGAAAAGTAGAATAAAGAACACTTGGAACTTTTAATTGTGGGGCGTATGAGCATGCAATGCATCTACATGATAAAAGTTAAAAGGGTTATGAAAAACAAATGTAGGTAAGGAATATTCTATCCTATCTATTTTGTCATATGCCCCAAATGCCACTTTTTGCTTCAAGGCAATTCTTGTCCCTTCGATTACCCGGATCCACACTCCGTACACTTACCATTACCACTGTATATTTAATAAATTCACAAGCAATTTTACCGCCAAAATTACAAAAGGAATATAAGACACGATACAGTACAAGTAGCACTTTCACTTACTATTCTACTTTGAAGATTTGGGTTTGATCTCATGGCAGTAAGAAAAAATGATTGGCTCGCATGTCTATATCATGTCGATGCAAAGTGGTAAACAATGCTTTTATTCAACAACAAAATAAAAAAGATACAGAATGGTAAACCGAAGGCATCCTAAGGTTCCAGGAATCAGAAGGCGACCACATTCATTCAACCTCTCTGAGTCCCGAGTTCCAATTATTGACTCTCCGTTACCTTTTGGGAACAAGGAAAGGTATGACCACGTTCAATGCTCGAGAACACAAAATACGGCTTGAGATATAATTAAGTTTATACCCAATCAGAAACATGTGCTACTGTTTGCTGCATATTGAAAACGGTACCGCCACAGGGTTTGTTACAGACCAACTGAAGCATAGCGATCGTAGGCATGACCAACTCTATATACTTCAATTATTAATTTGAGATTTTTTTTATATTAAAATTTTTTATTCCTACTAAGCATTTTGGATAATATTTTTTAAAAATACATTATAAAAATAATAAATACCAAATAGAATTATCATAAATTTCGTGAATATCTAATTCTAAGATCTCTTTTCTTTTATTCATTCCTTTTCGTCGGTCATTAAACAGATTTGTTTATTTCAATCCAAATTTATTAAAGTAGACACCCTCAGTCTTTCCCTACCAGGACCAACACCAACAATTGTTGTTCCTCTTATTTTAAATTTTTTCATATCCATTTATTTCATAATATTATTGTCACTATAAATCTTAATAGGATATGCAATTTACAAAAGATAAAAAATCGATATTAAAAAATCATCTACCAATATTATAATTTTTTTAAAAGAAAATGTTCTTAAAAAGAAATGCTCAACACAAAATATGTAAAATCAATTTTACAGGAGTTAATAGGTTGTGTGTAAGCTAAATTGAATTATATGATTTGAGATAAATAGATGATTAGTACACATATAGATGGTATATGAACTAAATCCATATATACTCTATCCAAAACCACCAATACCAAACATGTGCCACCTCTAATGCCATGGAAGAGTTTTCTCATAATACACAACCTAGTTGCAGAAAAACTACTGTGATGTATAAGTGATTATAGTATGTGTAAGAAACAAATATCTTTATTTTAAACCATACAAATTCTTTTCCAAGTGAATCAAAACACAGAAAAGAAAACTTTCCAATATCCAACTAAAAATCATTGAGGTCAAAGATAGGGATTGTTCTTTAGCTAATAAGAAATAACCCAACCCGTCTCCGAAATAATATATTAGGTGACCTACGGGCAAAAGCAAAATGACACCAAGAGATGTTTGCTCTGGAATTGAAAAATGAAGAAACAACCAATGCCATGCGACAGAGAAACGTCATTCTAGTGGATCAATTTACAGCAGAAATATCAATTTGTTAGAATTTGAGAGAATTCTAAAGTTTGCGGTACCTCAGTTCCAAATACCTATGACTCAAAAGACCAATATATACAACCCACTAGTTACAAATGCATGTCTTCACCGCAAATTCCCACATTTCAAAAACAAGACATTCAATATAGTCTGATAAACAAAGAAATTAAGAAGAACCGCAACATAACAGCATACGTAGCTTATGGAAATCTACTAAAGCTAAAGTAAATGATTTAGAAATCACGGTGACCCAAAGGCAATTGGGGAAATTAAGCAAATTTCTTAGTAAGTATGCCTATAACATCCTTTCCAACCACTACGAGCTAGCTATGGAGATTTTAACAAATATGCTATTGCTCATTTTTATTCTAAAAGCTACCAGCGCAGCTTCTTGCCATTAGAGTTTCAGGTGCATCAGTATATACCTCACCAGTGATCAAATCTCTTCACAATCTCAGGGACCTCAATTCAAGTCTTAACACTTAAACATCAAATTGAACAACGTAGCTACACAGTTTCCTATATCAAATGCAGTTAAACAAATCAATAAAATAGCTCAAAAATGGGAATATATCACTTGAAGAGTCATATCCCCGCATCTCGTACTACAAAATAGGACATTACTACATTGAGCAAATGGCTAAAGACGCACAGAATTCATAGAAGCACAAAAGAAAATAATCATGAAACTCTTTTATGTTATTCGAACTAGTATACAGGGGGGCATTTCACAAGTTATTCAAAAATGCACTTTGATCTATAAACTAACCAGATATGGAGGAACAACAACATCATCATCAAAATCCAAAAGGAAAATAATAATGAATAGCATACTTAAAGTGCTCTGGGATCAGTGCCGTGTTGCCAAACATAAACCATCTCATCCCATCCAGTACTCGCCATCAATCCCTCGACAAGGACGCTCAGGTCGACTCCAACCGCGAATTCCGTGTGCTGATCATACCTTCCTACCAGAGCATCCTCCACCATAAAATCCCACATGCAGACCGTCATATCATACGAGCACGACACCATCAAATTCCTGTGGTGCGGCGAGAATTTCACCCTCCTGACAGCATAACCGTGGCCATTCAAAACCGAAACCGGCTGCCGGTATGTCCTTACGTCCCAAACCCTGATAGATTTGTCCACGGAGGCAGTGGCGATGATGCAATCATCGTACTTGTTCCAGTCACAGGAGAGGATTTCGAAGTCGTGAGCGGGTATGATCATGGTAGAGCCAGGCTCCCGAACGTCCCAGATCCTAACGGTACAGTCGCCGGAGGCTGAGGCGAAGACGTCCGTGTGGCGTGGGTTCCAGGCAGACGAGTATACGCAGTAGGCGTGCTCCTTGAAGGTGCGGATGCTGGCGGGGCGATCGAGGGTCCAGAGCTTCACAGTGTCGTCCCATGAGGAGGAGAGGAAAGAATCACGGCGCGTGGGGTTGTAGTCAATGGAGTGGACCTCGCGAGTGTGCTCCTGGAGAGAACGAAGGGGATTCTGAGTAGGAGGGAGGGCGGTGTCGAAGAGCTTGACGGAACCGTCGGCGACAGCGGCGACGAGTAGAGAATCGTGGGACTCCGACCAGGCGAGGTCGTAGACTCCATCGGCGGTGTCGAAAGCAACGAGCTCGGAGATCGGGGCGGAGGGAGCCGGAGGCAAGGAGAGGACGTGGATCCGGCCGTTGCCAAGGATGCCGAAATTCTGGGCGGTGGCGACGGCGAGGCGAGACTCGTAGAAAGGGCTAAATTTAACGGAGTAGCCGTTGAAAGGACTCCTGAAGACTGGCATAGTTTTAGGAATGTGGATATACTTTTGCTTTCGCTTTTAGTAGATTTTTGCTCAATTGCTGTCTGCAGTGGTGGGCGTGAAGATGGAGACTTTCTGTTCTATCCGGAGATATGATTTGTTGACTATGTGCCTGAGTTGGGCTTTTCAGGAGAGCTAATATTGGGCTGTAGCAACTGAATCAAATCAGCCACCATTCGTCTTCAGAATTAGGCCCATGATATGTAAAACAATATTGGGCCAGGTGCAAAGAAACATGTCAGCCCGGATTCAACTTGATAGGGCGAGGCCCATGATATGGGTAACTTTTTATTTACATTTCTTTTCAAACAGAATCACATCAAGTCTTTGTAAGTTTCCTAGCGGAGATTTCAGACAATACCACAAATTTTGAAGGTGGTGGTGGTAGTTCAATTCAGGCTCTCTAGTGTTTGGAGCTTTCCCTTATGGCCTCATATATAATAACTAGTGGACTTTAGTTAGACTTCATTATTTGACAAGTGATTGGAATTACTTTTTACCTTTTTTTTGAACTATTTACTTCTTTTTCCTGTCATGTTTTTTTGTGGACACATTTTATGTTGTGCTCGAGTATTCTAAACAATTATATGGTAAACAAAGGGACAGTGGTAGATTTGAGAATTGAGGAGCCTAGATTTACAACGTTGAAATGGACCCTCCTCTACATGCTTTCACATGCTGCCCATTAACATCTACATCCGAACAACTTAATGGATGGGCCACACTTGGGATGTGGACAACCAAGATAATTATGCAATCAAGTCGATTAAACAGTAATATAGTCACTTGTTTTCTTGCAGCTAACCTCGATTGAGCTTCCAAATTCGATTGGTCCGAGAGTCATTCTCAAATATTATTAACATCAAATCATTGACAAGTTCAATTATCCTTCCTCGTCGGCCAGGGAAACAATAATTTCCTGCTTGTAATGATCTTGTGTTAACCCTAAATAACATCAGGTGGAAAGGAATGTTATTTGGGATTATAGTTGAAATCCACTCGAGATGGAAAAGGAAATGGGAAATGTATAAAGCCTCACTTTCCAATGAAAACCACAACCCACATGATGTTGGTTGGGATGATGCAATATCACAAACGCTCTCTCAAAAGAAGATTTCTCTATACCCCAACCCACCCAAGACCCACCTCGCTCCAAAAAAATGTCCATTGCCTCTCTCTCTTTCTTTTTCAGCTCCCCCATTGACCCCACTTAATAGTTTCTCCACCTAACCTTTTGGGCCTGATTCAGTCTCAGCTTGACAAATGTCAAATCTTGATTGACACACATGTCTCGGATCACCCCCTAGCAGAAGGGTCTTGTCGTAGCTTACTTGGCAGTCCCAATCATACATTAACATGTGTTACCCTCAGCCACAAGGCCCCCCCTTCCCCAATACTTGCAAAACCCCAAACCCCGAGTTTTATCGAACCGAGTGAATGTAAGGGAGATGGGGGTCCCTATATGATGGATCCAAAAGGCAAAGTACATAGCGAGGTGCAATTATTAATGCCATGAATTTCATCCTAAGCTTGTGAAGCAAAATTCCTTTTCTTCCCCCGCACAAAAAAAGGCACGGAAAGGTATAGTAGAAAAAGCTATGAGCTAGAAAAAAAAAATAATGAAATTATTATCCGGTACAAAATTCCCGTGTGATTGATACCCACTGTCATTGTGACTGATAACCAAAAGAATAGAAAAAAAGACCCTTCTCTTTCTCTTTATATCATTGTCCTCATATATTTCTCTCCCTTTCTATTACTTTCCCTCTTATCATCTTTCTCTGCATCTCTTTCTCCCCCCTGCCCTCCTTTGCAAGGAGATAGCAGGCAGCCATCATCTTTCTCTGCATCTCTTTCTCCCCCCTGCCCTCCTTTGCAAGGAGATAGCAGGCAGCCATGAAGAACACCATTAGGTGTTGCATCTCTTGCATTCTACCATGCGGGGCTCTCGACGTGATTCGTATAGTACACTGCAACGGCCGAGTAGAAGAGATCAGTGGCACAATCCGAGCAAGCGAGATCATGAAAGCCTACCCAAAGCACGTTTTGAAGAAGCCTTCCTCTTCTTCCGACGATGGGATGGTTCCAAAGATCGTTGTAGTCCCACCAGATGCAGAGCTACAACGGGGGAAGATCTATTTCCTCATGCCGGTACCGTCGACGCCAGAGAAGACCCGATCATCGAGAAGTTCCAGCTCAAGAAAGAAAAGAAGATCAGAGAGCAGTCATGGCGGTAGTAGCGAGAGCAACAACTTGAGCAACGTGAACAACTCCATTTCAATAAACACAAATCTTCTCATTTCTGATCGTTATTTGAGCGAGATACTTTCAGAGAAGCTATCTTCACAGAGAGATCGAAGAAGGGGTCGTGTTGGCGTGTGGAGGCCTCATCTAGAGAGCATATCTGAGACATTAAATGATGCCTGATGGGAATCATATGCTACACATAAACTCTCGTCTTTATACCTTCTGTGATTCATGTTAGATGTTCTTATCCATTAGGGTTCAAGAACTCGTTCTATTTTTTAACTTTTTTCTTTTCTCTTTTTTAATCTGCGTTTTTGTTAGTGTATATATAACCATAGAAAAAAAGGAGGAGAAAATAATGCAAAAAAGAGTGGGTTTCATGGTTGGAAAGTAAAGGAAAATTGTGGAGATGTGATCATCGATTCTGGACAGTTGTGGTGTTACCACAGACAATTAAGACAACGATAAATGATGTCTTTTCAGCTTCACTCAATTGTGGTTTTCGAGGGAAGAAATTCATCGTCATCATCATAGTCATGGAAAGCAATAATTTTGTAATCCAGATAGAGGAAAAAAGTGATGCAGATTTTTCTTCCTGGAGTTTTGTTTCGGACAGTCCTTCTACAAGGAAAAGAGTAAAAATGTAAGACATTCCTACTTCTACCGTGCAGTACTTTTGATGTTGGCTTGTTATCCATCTTATATCAAATTTTAAAGGTGATTGCGATTTGATGATTAACCAAAACCAGAAGATTTTTTAATTTTTAATATATATAATTTTTTGTTGAGCTGGTATTTAATTATTTTTTTTCATATTTTTTATGTGGCAGATGTAGTATCAATATTCTTCTAGTGACATGATGCATGCATCACTTTCTTTGAAGGGAGAGTAAGCATTTTTCTTTATCAAAAGACGTAGCCATTGTTAAATCCTTGTTTCCTTCCTAAAGTCGGAAGGGAAAAAAAAGAAAGAGAACATGTTCAGAATGGAAGTCGGATTAAAAAAGAATAAATCATATTGGAAAGAATAAATAAAAGTTTAATTAATTACTAAAAGAAATGTTTAAGCCGTCGGCCTGTTTCAACTTTAAGATTTTCGAGTTTCCAACTTCTGATCTTAGATGATAAGGAAAAGCCAGTTTTCATCCTTGATTCCTGGGATTTACACCCTCTCCCCACGAAAAAAGAAATTGCAGTGCTCCCTGATCATTTGACTAGTATAGACTTATTTAACTGTTTTTTCTAGCTAGCCATGCTATGAGCTAGCTAGAAAGGACTAGCTAGAGAGGCGGCGAGGCTGGAGCAAGAAAGTTTGGATTGTATCTAGGGGATGATCATAAATGGAACAGGCGGATCTGGATGAAATAATGTTGGTAATTTTCTGTTTTTTTTTCCACTAACTGGTTTAGCTAGCTAGCTGGGAAGGGAGTCCATAAACTTGGATACATTGATGGCGTACCCCTCTTGTAGCTTGGTTGCCCCGCCCATAATCAATGTATTTGGATAGATTGATCGGACTGAGTTTGAGGTGGATGGAATAATAGTCCCCGCATAGCTTTCCACCATAGAATAATCAATAATGCACTATCTAGCTTGCACTAACAAGTGGGCTGGCTGGGACATGACTTTTAAGTATTTTGTTCTCTTAAGAGATGATGATGATGATGATTAAATGGTGCCAACAGCATCTCTAAAGTTAATGCATAGTAGATTTTGACCTCAGCCCGCTGGATAGCTTTCAGCAAACCCACGTTCAAAATCCTTCGCAAATATTTTGCTTGTCCCACCATATGGGACCAATGAAAAGGTGACAGAGCCCTGGGTATCATTGGAATGTAATCTGATTCAATTTGATGCATGGCCTGTCAGACTAGCTACCAGAGCTTCTCTTCAAACCACATACCTGGGGTTTCTTAGTGCTTCTGCTAGCTTCTCTTTTCTTTTTTTTCTTTTTTTTTTTGACCGAATTCTCTTCTTCTTTTTTCTCTGCCACTTTTTGGTACTATATCTTCCAAATCTATATATGTTTACCAGCTTATTTCCATTTACAAGATCACCGATAGAAAAGCTAAATCACCTGTTTATTCTTTTTAGTTTATACCTCTAGAGGAGAAAGGAAGTGTTTATGCGACACCGTTTTGCATACATGTTTCCGTTCACTTCTTGCCGACAAAGATAGTAGGCTGTATCATGGAAGGATTGCTTTATTGATTGGACCATATTGCAGAACTAGTGGGCCATTGCTGCAAGTAACACAACAGTTGAATATAAAGGACAACAAATTTCATAAAAATATAGAAAATTTATTACAATCAACATGAACGAAACAATACTAAATAATCCCAACAGTTTTGCATGTTTCATGCACCAGTAGCCAATACTATTAGGCTGCAAATTATAGGCGCCCTGAATCCAGTGTGCATCACTTTAAAATTTTGAGTTAGTTGAGTCAATTTATTATTGAAAATATGGAAGAAATTAATAATTATTGATCCTTTTATTTTTTTAAAAAAATTAAGATAAAAATAAAAAGGACAATTCTATCCTGTCTCCTAATTCTAGCAGACCACTCTCTGAGTTGTTCGTGGAAACTAGAAGGGAAGGTTTTTTCTTCATTTCTTTTTGGACTGCTGAATACTAGAAGTTGTGGGAATGCAATAATTGAAGTGGCGCCTCGCACTTTGCACCGATTATAAATAGTAAAGAATTGCTATCATCTACCTTTTGGTATGTTTTCTTTTTTAGGGTCGGATGTGTCGTCTACTAGTTTTCTTCTTTTTTTTCCCCCAGGTGTTCTTTATTGATTCACAGTTTAGAAAGAAAAAAGAAAGGTATATGACATACATGGTCCATACTGCCGTACCATACCTTACGTAGTGCTCACTCTGATCCTTTCGACAATATATATATATATATATATATATATATGTATATATATTTGAATTCCATGGTAACATTTACATGTTAGCCGAAAAGAATTAGTGCTTTCTTTTTCTTTCTTTAACGTACGTGGCAGAAAACCGAATATATAATTAGAGAGATTATTCCCTATAAAGCTTAACTTATCTACTTTGGTTATCAATATATTGATTTAATTTGGTGTCGTTTTATGATACATTTAATGTTAAAAGGTTTGCTAGTTTAAAATTACCTCAACGAAGCTGTATGTCTTAAGTTTTCCCGAATGGATCCCTTGTAGGCCCTTTTCTATAGGCCGTGCATATCTTGGATCCACTGGATGTGTTTCGGATTTCTTGGGCCACGGTATCATCACATACGATACGTGGATCAAAATAAATTTAAAAAGTTCAAAACCATCCGCTGTTACAGATTTCAGTATTTTGGCAATTATTTCTCCTAGTCAACACATAAACCAAAGAAAGGAACAAACATTTATGAAAGTATTTTTTTATCTCTTGAAGCATAAGAAAAAGTCTTACCAATCCTGTTGGTAAAGGTGGCTAAGTAGTAAACACAACTGAACTTATAACAATAAGCAGCACCGATGCTTGGTTAAGGCAGAAGCTAATTAACTTTTGTAGTTAATTTCCACCATCATCCGAAAATTGTCCTCTTCCATGGAAATAACGAAATCACAAATCAGGACATTTTGCTAATATTGTTGGTAACGTTTCAACGTGGCAAGACTGCTGATAACTTTTCAGATAATCAAGAAACCCAGCTTGGAAGCAGCAGATTATTTGGAGAACTAATTATAATATCTTGTATTTATCAACTATCTGCAACTTAAATAGCAAGTAGCCTAGCATACAACAAGTATAGAAGATTCTTTGAACTTTTGCCTCTCCTACATCCTTCCTATGACGTGATCCTGCAGCCATTAACCGATCAAGGCAAAATGTTAGTAAGTTGTTTGATGCATTTTATACATGCAGCAGAGTAATGGAGTGCTATATGGTATATATGGAAGTAAGGTAAAAGTAGAGTTAAACAATGCCACTGGTTACCAATGATCAAAAGTGTACATCGTAGATAATGAAAACATTATCCAAGGATCAAAGGCAGTATCCGCTAGGCCATTCCTAATTGATGGTGAATTTTTCTGCTATTGAAGTGAATGGCTTGTCAAAATAATGATCAAAGGGAAGCTACTAAATTTGTCTGCCCCGAAATCTTCATTATTAATTGGAAAGACGAAAAGTGTAATTCACTCTCATTGTATAGTCATTGCATGTATACACTAGTCTAAATTACATACACCACATGCCTAAACATGCTAAAGCTGAAAACATACAATGTTAGTTTTTGTTTATGAAGTTTTTTCATACCTGCGCAAGTCCCCTTCCTTTCGATCGCACTTCTTAATGAAACCGATCGTGAAGAGAGAATATGAAAAAAAATTGGTAATACGGAATGAACGACAGCATAGATCTAATTATTTGATAAAAATTGATCCGCCGTTGATTATACAGAAAAATTTAGGAGTTTACATTATAAAAGTATTGACAGCAAGTTCATTCTTCAAAATCGCCTGTTGTCTAATAAATAAACAAGGTTAACCATTATAGCATAAGCGGTCATATATATAATCCTATTGGATTAAATAATATGTAATTTTTAATTTGCATGCATGAATCCTTGCTACAGCATGTTTCTCCTTCCTTCAGCATATCTACGTAAATACATGTCTGGATTTATTAAGAAAGTTAAACTGGAATCTCTACTTCCTTAATACGAGTAAAAAGGAACCAGATCACTTTGGATCCAGACTTACTGTTGAAATGGACTCAATGAATGCTTTCTCCTAGCCATTAAGGAGTCCTCCTCCATGAAAACATTAATTCTTTTTAGCAGCATCAGATTACGTTGTTTTGGACTCAAACATGCGAAGTTTTGTCTTATAGAAGAGGTACAACTTTTGTCCCCGGCCAAATTATGTGTCATCTGCAGGCAATCAGATTTTCTATATTCCAAGGCAGAATAAGGCAAGTAGACTCGATGACATGGAAACCATGGCGACTTTTGTGCTCTTACCTAGTCAGTTTAATCTCTTTTCTATGTTTTTCTGTCCTTGTTTATCAAAAACCACGGGTCATTCTCTCGATTTCCTACAGGTATCACTATCTTGTATCAGTAAATCCCTTTTCCTATTACTAAAAAATCAATTCACTTGAAAAGCAATGCTCTTGTTATACAGGTAATGAAATTTCAAACACAGGAGAAGCATACAAAGCTAAACCAATAGATGGCGAGACAGAACAAAAACAAGGATAGACAAGACTCACTAATGTGTTGTGAAATGGAATCAAAGTGCGTATAGACTAGTACTGTTGAGAAAATCAAAGAACAGAACTGCAATGTTTTGACAGAAGAGAACAGTACTTTATATGCCACCAAAACTAATATGATTATGACCAGTAATATTTTCGCATGCTTTTGTGGTAAACTTTCTGTTTTGGTGTAATATATGACAGCAAATCACTTTTTCTTCTCTCTTTTATGCAAATTACAGTGTCCTCTCAGAACTTTTATAAAAAAATTTGCAGTGTTTCATACGTTTCTATCTGATAATGCTCTTTGATATACGACATAACATAAGACCATGCAGGCGTCATTTTCACTTAGATTTATGAATTTGAAAATTTTCTATTCGACAAGGGTACCAAAACCTAACGTATCAAAAGGTTACTTTATGATAATGTCAACATCATAATCTTCTTTTGATATTAACCATACCTTTATCCTTTTAAGTTAAAAAATATACAGCCCAAGCTATTTTATACCCTTATAGCTTCAAATCCAACATGGTCATTACAAGAGGAATTACTGGACAAGTACTACGATTTTTCTTGAGAAATTGTACTCTTCCCAACATGTATAAAATGCCATTAATACCTTTTCAGATTTGACATTTAATTTACTGAAGCTTAATTACATTACATTACATCTTCCAATAAGAAAAAGAGAAAATGATTAGTCCCGGTGTATAGACATGGCACACTGGGAGGAAATGATTAGATAGTTTCGACTGAAGCTGTATCTAACTTCTCCTGCCCAGGAAGGACAAAGGATACGTATCAGCAAGTTAGCAGTTACATAGTCTCCCTCCCACAGATGTTTTTGGTGCGCACAATCCAACTAGTGCTCCAGGATCTATAGCTAGCTAGCTATATCTAGGTAGAGCTAGTATTTAATTAATGAGACACTATTAATGTGTTATAACGCAAGATTTTGGTTCCATCGTGAGAAAGTAAAGCACACATATCACAGGAGAAATAGATGGGGGGAGATACTGCTGTTTAAATAATGAGATAAATATATAATTATGCATGTTATAGCCCACGTTAATGTGTATGCTAATCACATGCAACGAATGCCATATATCATGGGGAGCACACAAAATCACAGAGAATCGGAAAAGAGCCAAAAACAAGGGAAAAGTAGATAAGTGCAACATATATTAATGTGGAAACCACATAAACAGTGTTTTTGCATGATATAAGAGACAGAAATGACTGTTCATCCACTCCAAACGCGCGATAGCATCTGATGTCAGCCAAGTTAAAACAAGTTTTTAGTTGGGAACTATTTCACGAAACTGCTGCACTGGCAGTGGAAAATAATACGCAGATTAGGGTTTTGGGGTTGCGGAATAGGGTTTTGCGAAAGAAACAAACTAGCTATATTCCTGCATATACACGAACAAGTTTGAGAATCGGCTCTCCCCCAAAAAACTAATAGTCTGAGTAGCTACAGCTATTCGACTTATCTGGAGCACCAGACACGACCCAACTTGCAATTCAATTTTATCCATATTTCAATGATTGGATTAGTGGGATTTTGACTTATTTTCCTCCGGTCTGTAACTTTTTAAGCTACTATGGATAAAAATGCCAACAAGGAGTAAACAATCACTCGGCTACATATATATATCAAAAGCAAACTTACCGTTCACCAGAAGAAGCTAAATTTAAGTACTTGATTGAAGGGACTGCATCGAGGAAGGCCTTGCGTCGTCTCTCGCCTTGATTTGATTTTTCTTCTTCTTTTTCTTCTTGTATGGGATCCCTCTTGCCTTGGCTTGGCACTCCCTCACTTCCCGCAAATAAATTCGAATAGCTCCATTTCCAAAAGGGTTGGTGTCTTGTGTCCCTCCATGCTCCTCATAAGCAGCTCTGAGGCGTCCGATCAAAGCATCAAGGCTGCCCCAAGCTTGCCTTAGAGGACAAGTGCAGGGAGCAGGAGGGTCTGGTTTCCCAAAGAACACACACCCATGATGATGAACCTTGGTCTTGCCAAACTGATCAAGATACCGAAGGAAATCAAGCACATGGTTGCAGTTACACTGGGATAAAGAAACTGGGGGTCTCTGGTTCTTCAAATATTGCCCAAAAGTGTTCCAGTCTCGCCTTTTCTGCGACTCGTACCGGCTCAACGGAGCATGTTGAGGCTGCTGGTGATCGCCACCGGATCGCGAGGATCCTTCAGCAGAATCCTTGGCCTTATCACCTGACATGATAACCTTTTCCTGGTAAAAAAAAAGAATTCTGAGGTAATTTGACAGGAATTGAAAATGAAAAGTGGGGCTAGAGAGGGAGAGACGATAGGAAGTTGAAGAAGAATATGTGTGCAGTGAAGTAGGGAGAAAGATAAAAATCACATCTACGGGTCTACTGAAGAGACATGGGATGGGCCCTCTTAAGGTGCCTTTGTTCCTTTTTCTTCTTCCTCCTCTCGCTATTCTTATTTCCTTAGTGACACTATTTGCACTAACCACATTTTAAAATGTTTTTATAATCTTTCCATGCCATCATCAATACAATCATTACCATCATTTTCATTTGAATTATTTTTATTTTTGGCTAATGGAATCAAGCTCCATGAGCCATTAGTCGGTGCGCAAGTTGTTAGGACCCATGACTCAGCTTAGTTAGCTTCACTCAGCTCGACTCGCACGTAATGCATCTATTTTTTTACCCTCCCGGCCTACTATAAGCCATGATTTACTCTGTATGCTCCCTTTTCGTACCGATGTTAATTAACATTTGACTACGAGGTTAGACAGGATTCTAGAGGAATCATGTATGCATTGTTTGTCTTAAAAATCAAAGATTATGTTGTGCAATATATTGCTATCATTCATATATCTTCACTATTCATCCCACTAATAAAGTGATGAGGACAATAACACAGGAGGTTATCTTAGTAAAATTATGATCATTGTTTCTTTGTTGGGTGGATTTTCCCTGGTTTGATGCTCTTGTCATTTCTTGCTATGACTTTTTCAAAATTTACTCGAGCAGGTATATGGGAAATCAGAGAATATGATCGACAACATGAATCATTGTTGTGGAATTTGTTGAAAAAATTACATAGTCATTCATTTCAATATACTATAACATCTTCTTTACTTCTTATGTTATAATTTTATTATTAATTTGTAATTTATGAAACCTAATTCATAATGATTATAATTCTTCATAATGGTCATAATTCCTTTTAATTCTTGGTTTTTGTAATTTTTAAGGAGAGTATGAGCATATATTTGAAGATATAACCTTTCTTCTCTTTCTCTCTTCCTCTACTTTGTATGTAAAAGTTATTCTCTTGTTATATATCTCTTTTTTATTCTCTTATGTCCCCCAATATAGTATATTTTCTTGGCTAATATTAGCATATATTTTTGTGGCTAATGTAAGCATTCTGAGCAAATGTACTTTACTGAATTCCAAAACCTTCAGTCATGAGTGCACGTGTTTGAGAGTTGTTGTGTTAACCTTGGGAAACGTTCGATATAGTTGATTGCACCAAGATTTAACCGAAATTCATTTTCAAGACAAGGGCACAGCAAAAAATCTAATGATTATTTATATTTCTTGTTTTTTAATTTATTTACTTTGTAAGTTCCAACAGAATTTTATGCTCATTTCTTTGTAAGTTTTTTATATATGAGTGTATGTACATGAAAAAAAAACGTTTAGTTTGGCATGAAAATACAAATATATACGAACTTGCATGAGTATGACCACGAAAAGGATCGTAACTCGACGTTGTGAAACGATCGTTTAGGCAATACAATTCAATGCCAGTAGGTAAGAAGTACTGAATAGCGATTGGTTTATTTGGGATACTACATAAGAAGCCTATCAGTATTTCAAAAAGTTGGTTTTGGCCTTTAAAAGTAACCAATAACAGTTTTCAGCACGTAATATATTGAATATAGATCGACACAGCACAACAAGGAGTGTTATCTGTACATTTCTTCTCAGCAAGTAAATAAATAAACTTTTAGTTGACTGAAAAGAATCAATTATTTCTTTCAAAAAATGACTCATTCATGATTAAAGATTCCGATATCTGGATATAGAGTATTTTAAAATTTTAAGATCCAGTTAGACTTACACTTATTTAGTATTTTTTTAAAGAAAAATTAGTGTTTACAAATATAACGATAAAAAAAATTAGTCAATAATGGTACATATATATAAATTGGGTTCATGACAAAATTAGGTTCCTATCTAGAAAATTTTCTTTTTCAGTGGGAGTAGTGATTTATTTTATTCGTTTGTTATTACATGGATGTGACTATGCATTTATTGAGCTTCACCTATCATATCTCAAATCATACCATCTATTCAACCCAATTTATTATCTATTATATACTATCGACTAGGCTGTCTATTCTTCTCTTGAATACGGTTTGTATCATCATATTGTTATGTAGTATCACCAGCAATTAAAATATACATGTAAAGCTATTGAATGCATATGATCTGAGATTAAATATGTTTGATGCGAACAGTAAAAGAAAGTTAAAATACGAGACATATCGAACACATACCTATACAATATAAAGCTATATCAATGGAATACATGGGTCTCAATCACTTTAATGCTAACTGGACAGAAGTAGACTAGCTAATTAATGATGTAGACTAGTTTGAAAATGGTAAAAGAGAGAATAGTGTGAATAATCAGAGAAATTATCAAATTGACTGTCAAAGATTGAAATCTTCCTGAAAAAGGATGCGAACGAGAATAATGTGAATACACATGTACACACACTCGATCAATCAGATAAATTTTCTTTTTGGTCATTTTGTAAACTTTCCTTTAACCAATCCACCTCGATTTTATCAAAAGGAGAAAAAAAAAACAAGTCACAAGATGCAGCATTAAAAAAGAGAGGCATTAATACAGTTTATAAGCCTATCAAATAACTATTCCTCCCAAGCAAACAAATTTCTGTGTCTAAGAAAGGGGGAGATCGATTAGTTGGACCTTGGACAAAGTCATGATATCTAATGTGTATTGTCGTTTTTTAAATTGTTGCGTATCCCAAGCCGTGAGTGTCTGTATCCCAAGCCTAACATAGTCTACTCGCCTACACTAGTGAACTGAATGGTTCAACCACTATTTGAGAGGAATCTAGTAGACATTGACCCAACAGTGTCTACGACAAGTCCCTTTGATCGATGGATGTTTGTCATTGAAGATGCCACTTAAAGTCAGGAACCCAGACGAAGTCTCTTTGTTGAACTCTTCGGGTATCTAGGACACAATATGAGTCCCCTCCTACATATATAAGATTGGATGTGCTGAGGTTTCCGTGTTTTTGGTTAAAAGGAAAGAGTTTTTTTGAGGTTTGATGTTTCAAAGGTTTTTTTTTCTAAGCAGTTTCCATAGAAAAAAAAATGACTTTCATCTCAATTAATTAGAAACAATCATTAATAATTCAGGAATCAAAGGTACACGTAATCAAATCGTGGTATTTTAAATTTAAAAATCATCATTCATTGCTAAACACATAACCATTGTAATCTTTGTAATTTATAATTATCAATTCAACAAGTCTTATCAACTTATTTAGATTGAATAAAAATACTTTTCTCCTTATAAACATAATAAAACTAATGCAGTCCTCATATTTTGTGTTTTGTACCTAAACAAAAATAAAAACCAAAAAAAAAAAAATGTACACGGACAGTGCCTCGTTGGAGTTCATCTTCAGGAAAAGTTGCAAAGAAGATCCTCCACTGGTTAACATTTTTCCACATATATATTTATTCGATTATAAAAAAGAAAAAGAAAGAGTAATGGCCATAATTTTAAGTCCAAAGGTAGTTCTCATGGAAGAATGATACAAAACTAAAGGTGGAGAAATGCCGTATTATCTGTCTCTTGCTTTCAGATTTTGATGTCTTAACTATTGGTGGCAAGATTTTCCATATAAAGGAAAAATAGATGAAAAGGAATGATTTCCATGCAGTAATTTTACTCGCACAAAATCAAGTTTGAAAACACCAGACACTGAAAAAGCTCAGCTGGATCTGATACATATTTGCGAGGCATCTTTGTGATATGGGACCAGCTCTTACTCAATGCATGTGGTGATTCCTAATGGTTTCTTGGAGGACATTGCCTTTACATGTAATTAGTAGTATTTGACAACTCACAATAGATTAGCTCTTTGTCATTTGCATGCTACATAGTACTAGAACACCTACTGGGAATCATTAAACTGGCCAATTTGATTTGGTTGGATGGATTCGGGGTATATGATTTCAAAAGGAACGTAAGATGGATATATGTACACTCCTGTGCATGAAATATAGAAGAATATACATAATGATATCCTCAAAACAATCCACAAACTAAGTATTTATTTTTATTTGTTAAATTCTAGACAGTGAATCCCACAACCAAATTGGTATATGAGATAGAGAAATACTGAAGAGATATAGGACTACGAGTATAAGGAGAAGCTAGCTGAGCTTTCTCCAGAAATATCCTTTGTTTGTAAAAAAGTAAAACGCGCCAAAGTAAGCGATGAGCAATGATGCTTAAAATATAGGTGCGCGTTGTGGGACTCTATCTGCCTGCTCTCTTATGTTTGGTCGCTTTGTCATTTTCACCACTTTCTCGTTCAAATACTTTTTGCTATACACGGGTTTTCAAGACCAATGAAAGAGAAAAGAAGCACAGATAAACTTTCTGGGAAATTGACCAGACAGACAGCATCAAGAAATTCAGAATCCTTTTCATTTTGTGAGGTCGATCCTTTACTCTCAATTCATAACTTGCTAGTTATTATACTCTAAATCTAAACCTATAATAATACTACGTGTCTGGCGTTCTACCATTGGATCTTGAGATTAGGGTTCTCTCCGTTTGTAGTACATAAGAGTTGCCTGCAATCATATATGTGTTGGGACATTCTGATATAATTAGATTCAATCACTAAATGCGGGAAGTGGGACCATGTGTTTCTTGCATTGCAAAACTAAAAGCATCACCATGGCGCAGGTATCGCTGGTTTGGTGCTGTAAGGGCTAAGACATGCCTGGAAAGAACAAAAAAAAGAAGACCGTTAAGAGAAGTTTCATTGTTTTGTTGAGGAGGACTTTTTACCAAGTGCTTGCCGCAGGTTACCTTACTAGAGAAATTCTACTGCTTTTTAGGTCCAAACTTCATAATGTTGCGGGAGAATCTATTTGTTGTTTTATCAAATTGTTCGACCAAATTATATTACTGATAGTATGATTATATACGGTTCTACGTCACGTAATAATCGGTTGGTTAGCACCTTTTATTTCCTAATATATGCGTTTATTGAGTTATTACTAATATCTTACCAGATTTCTCCAAAAGCAGGAAATCACAGGATATTTCGGAGATTTAAATGCAGATTTCATGAAGGAGAATCAGAAGCCGCGATCTGATAGCTGCTGGCCTGGAAGATCGGAGATCTTACCGTGACCACGGCCCGAGAATCTGACTTGATATCTCGGGCGATCCTAATTAATATGGCGAGAATCTGTTTCTGATCCACCAAAGTTTTGAGAGATAGTATATAGAGACCCCAACCGCCTGTGGTTTGGGGGACGGAGAATTAGAAGATTTCATTTTGTTTTAGAATTGTTCAAAAGTTTACTCCAGAACCGAATGGAGGGCTAAACTTATTCTTTCCTTGATTTAGTTCATTTACCGGGCCAACTCTTGTGAGGTCCTGTTCAATATATTACTCAGTTCTTTTTGTTATCTCTTGTCATTCTTGAGTATACGGATGTTATGGTGAGTGATCAACTCCATAACATATTAGAAGCCAATCACTGTAATCGCGAGTGGTGAGTGAAACACGAGTGACAGAGTGCATACTCAGGTTAACTACGTTGTTAATCCGGAGGTGAGGTTTTCTGGAAAGTAGGACACGAAAGAGCGAAGGACGTTCCTTCCCTCTGGAGTGCTCAGTCGTACTGAGCAACCCACTCACGGGAATCCAGCAGAAAAGACGTGAGAACATCCCTAGAAGACCTGTGATCACGGGGAGGTCTCGGTGTGAACCGAATCAAGGATCATCACAAACATACGGATTACACCTTTATTCATCACTTTCGAAACATTACATTTGTTACACAACCTCTACTCATCTCCAAGATCTTACAACCCATCATTCTCACTGACCGTGGGCACACCGTGACCACGGCCAATTCAAAGACTTCCAACTCTTAAAACCATCTCCCTGAGGATTCGACCTTCCTTATCACTAGCTACCTATTCAGAAGAGGAAGATTATTTTGGTGAGCTTGCGACAACTCTATCAAAATTGGCGCCGTTGCCGGGGAGACGGCAAATCAAGATTTGGAATTCTTAACAGTATATGACCCGTTCGGGCCGGACAGGACCCTTACTTCCTTTCGATCCAGAAATTGAATCAACCTGTCGGCTGAACAACTCTAGAAGAAGACAAGCCTGGTTCGCGTCAGCCGCATCCAGCTCTACGGCCTCAAGTTCTCATCAAGCAGTTGACCGTGACCATACTGAGATCACGGTCGACTCGTCCTCAAGCAACCCTCCTTCTCCAGTTCATATACCGGCTCCACCAATGGCGGATAACCAGAATAGAGCAGGGAATCATGAGGACCCACCAGCAGGACATGAGGATCCTCCTCAGGTAAATGATGAGGTGGAAAGAAGACGACCTTACAAGGTCCTCGATGCCTTTCTAGCTGACGAAGAAGAGGATGACGCTCAACTCATCCCAATGGAAGAAATGGGGGGGACCGGTAGATTTAGAAGACCAATGTGTATCATCCACGAGAATGATAGAGATGTTAATTATGAAATGAAGCCTGGACTTCTGCAAACATTGCCTTTCTTCCATGGACGAGCCCGTGAAGACCCAAACGAACACTTGAGAAAGTTTGAGATGGCATGTACAAGTTTTAAGCCAAAAGGTTTGGTCATGGATCAGGTACTGCTCCGATCGTTTCCTTTCTCCTTAAAAGGAGAAGCTGAAGAATGGCTTAGCGAGATGCCCCCTGGATGCATCAGAACATGGGATGAAATGGTAGATGCATTCCTATACGAATATTTCCCACCTTCTGTCGAAGATGACCTCAGACGGCAAATAGCTGTGGTGCGACAGGATGACGCAGAAACTTTGTATGATTACTGGCGACGATTTAAGAAACTCTGCTCAGCATGCCCACGACATGGCTACACTAATTTCCAGTTGCTTCAAGCTTTCTATCATGGCATGGACGACGAAACTAGGAGTGCTGTAGACCATTCTGCTAATGGCTACTTACTCTCCCTTGACTCCCGAAGAGCTAAGATCTTATTCTCAACATGATAAAGGGAGCCAAGCACCGTGTAAGGCGGGGGAGATCACCTCCAAAATCATCCACGAGAACAGCTGCAGCAGCCACCACGGTCATAGCAGAAGCAGACCTACAGAAGATAATCGACAAAACCGTGGGCAACGCATTCCATAAGTATGTTTCACAACTTCAAGCAAGGCCATGTGAGTTTTGTGGGAACCGTGACCACGGTACAGACCAGTGCCCCAAAGTCCTCAACAATGAGATTCAAGATGCAAACGCATACAATCAGTATGTCCCTCCGTACCGTAGGAACCCAGAATTTGCTGGCAAATCAGGTGGGTTTTACGAACCAAGAAAGGCCTATCCAAACCCACCTTATGATGGCGGAGCACAAGAGACAATAGTGCCAAGACCACGGTAGAATTTATCCGTAAGAACATCCTCTGTCGATATGGAGTGCCAAGGGCCATCATTAGTGATCGTGGCACACACTTTTGCAATCAGCTTTTTCGGAATCTATTGAAGAAATATGGTGTGGTACACAAAACTTCCACAGCCTATCATCCACAAACCAATGGACAAGCCGAGGTTACCAACAGGGAAGTCAAGTCTATACTCCAGAAGACAGTCAATCCTAACCGGAAAGACTGGAGCCTTCGGCTTGATGATGCACTATGGGCATACCGTACCGCATACAAAACTCCAATTGGCACTACCCCCTTTCGCCTCATTTTTGGGAAAGCCTGTCACCTTCCAGTAGAGATTGAACACCGAGCTTACTGGGCTATCCGACAGTGCAATCAGGAGCTTTCACGCGCTGGGGAAGAAAGGCTGTTGCAGTTAGGAGAACTTGAGGAGCTGAGACTTAATGCTTACGACAGTTCAAAAATATACAAGGAAAAGGTCAAGCACTACCATGACAAGAGCATTCGGCGCAAGCATTTTATTGAAAGGCAACAGGTATTGCTATACCATTCCAAATTTAAAATCTTTTCAGGAAAATTACGCTCAAAGTGGATAGGACCCTTCACCGTGACCACGGTCTATCCCCACGGTGCTGTCGAAATTAAAAGCCAGGACACTGGAAAGGTTTTTAAAGTCAATGCTAACAGACTTAAACCTTTCTATGAATTACCTGCAGAGACTCTTCCAGGTTACCAATGATACTACAGTATCATCAATAAGTCGGGCCAAACGACATTAACCAAAGGCGCTCCTGGGAGGCAACCCAGCAGTTTTAATTTTGTTTGTTGTTTATGTTTTATTTCAGGAATTTGGGAGCCAGTCACACACTTAGACACAAGAGGGAGGGGTATAACCGAGCACTACTTAATGCCCTAGACGGAATTAAAGACGAACCTACCAAAACCCCAAAAAAACCTCAGCGACTAGCCCTAACGTCCTCTCTGCACTCACGCCATGGCACCTCCACGCAAAGGCTCACTACCAGACACCACACCAACCGGACGGCGCACCTACACCCGGCGATCCTCTCGGCCCGCACCCAGGGTTCCGACATTCGGCTCTGTGCAAACAGCGATGGATGAATTACAACGGCGCCACGCCCTAACCCGTGCCATTGTGATTCAAAGGACAGTGATCGACCGTATTGCGCAAGGCCTCGTCCCTGATGCAATGGTTCTCGATATCCCTCCGTTAGACACATTGTCAATGGAGACAACACCAGAGGCATCCGTCCCCATTGCAACTTCTACAGTCCTGCCCGACTCACCCATGAAGGACGTACCCACGGCGAACCCACGGCCGATTCTACCTGATCAGCCGGCGCCACGTGGTCGTGGAGACCCCTCTCCTGTCGAGGGTAGCACCACAAACCCAATACTCATTACCCCGCCACTGAGCCCAGCAGGGAGCCAGCCGAGCACTCCTGTGCTTTCCACTCCAGACGGTTCGGCCCAGGACGCGGCTGATATGGCGGCCCTAGAGGAGATATACCCTGATTTCTTGGAGGATCGTGGGGAACTTCGACCCATGCCAGAGACTATGGAGCCAGAGCCCCCATCAACCTCCCAGGATGTCGCTCCTCCAGTACAGACAAATGCGGAGGACATACCATGTCCAATGGCCGAGGTAACAGAGCTGGAAACTCGTCCTTCAATTCAAATTTCTGATAATGATGTTGATTGGTCCTCCGAGACCACGGGCGGGGCTGCGCCTCAAGTTCCCATGGATGAGGACGAGGATGTTGCTTGGTCATCTGAGTCGTCTGAGCCCACGGGGGGTGCGTCCCGCGTTCCAGCTGCTGCCCCTACACCCCCTGCTCCTGTCCAATCACTATCAAGCAGTGATTATGAGCTAGAGGACTCCGACGTTCCCCTGGCTGACTTAGCAGGATCATCGTCCCGAACCAGCCGCCAATTGCGCAAGAGGAAGGCTGCTGCAACTACCCCACGGCTAAGCAAAAAGGCAAAAGGGAAAGCCGTGGCCACGAGCCGTTCAACACCAATATCCGCCCGAGGTTTACAGGACAAGTATGAGGAGTTCCGACATCGTGCAGTATACCAATGCAAGTGCCTATGCCCCGACACGATGGCGGAACTGGACCTGTCCGCGGAGATTGATGAATTGATCGATAACATAGGCTGGCGAACCTATTTCTATATCAATGAACCAGCCTATATGGAGCTGATGTTGGACTTCTATGCGACCTTCCAATGCCACCGGCCGTCAGAATTCAGTATGAGGACTCCTGATCTCATCCAGTTTCACCTGCTCGGGCAGCCCTTTAGCTTGTCGTACGCCCAATTCAACTCTCTGCTGGGTTTTGCTCAGTCCCGCACTGCGAGGACACAGGAACCTCAGGACTTCAACCCGGCAGACTTATACAAGAAATGGTCCAATTGCCCCACGGCATATGATCCAGGGAGGTCTAAGGATTATTACCTGCTCCGACCTGCCTACCTATACATCCATCGATTCCTGTCCTACAGTTTTTCAGGTAGACCAAACGCGGCTACCACGTTGAATCGAATGGAACTCCTGATTTTATGGTGCATGCAGACCTCCACCAAGCTCAACTTGGCTGTATTCCTGACCCGACAATTTGAAAAACATCAAAAGAAGGGTCAGCCATTAATCCTCGGGAGCATCATTACGCATCTAGCCAAGGCACTCAAGGTTACACTCCCGAGTAACCTAAGGCGGCTGCATGAAATGGCCCCCCTGAATACAGCCAGTCTTCTCAATATGGGACTGCTTATGCCGACAGCACAGGGGAGATATCAATTCCGTGCCCCCGGTAAGCCCACGGTGGGTGGAGGTGCACGGAAACAACAGCCATCAGCCCCATCAACCTCCGATCTACCACCATCATCATCCACTCCTGCCATGATCCACCCGGACATTCTTGCGTGGATGCAATCCGTGGACAAAAGAATCAAGGCGCTGACACTGCAGATGCTGCGAATCCGTACCAGTATCAATCATGCCCTCGGGCTACCTACGGATGACTCTGCTGACGACTTGGCAGCCAGCGCGGATGATGGGAGTGACTAAGGGGTCTAACCACCCAGACCAGGTTCCACTATCCTAGTATTTCCATTCCTTGTACTTATCTTATGCATGCTTAGGGGCAAGCATGACTTAAGTATGAGGATATTGGGTACCATTGCTTATTTCATTCTTATTTCATTATTGCTTATGTCATTTTTATTTTTTTTATTGCTTTTATTGCTTGTTTTCATGTTTATTTTCTCTGATTTTCGCTGATTTTCGCATCATGCTCCTTTGCATTTGTCATACTTGATAATTATCCTCTAGCTCTTTCATGCCCTGTACTTATTTATGTGTTCCACGCCATAGGAACTAGACCTGCCACCACTTGGACTCTACAGAGTGTAGGCTCAGATGTTGAGTTTCCTCACTAGGGTCACGGCCTGACTTAGGCACACTCACTATGCTAGCTTGAGATAAAACCACATAGCATAACATGGGAGACTTTGGGAATGCATTTGTTTTGAGTGGTCCATACTTTGGGGACAAATCTAGAACTTGCCAAGTTTTGCCTCACAAACCTACATGGTAAGTATGTCTAGAAATGTGATTTGGGCATTTAGAATAACACCTTTGCGTATATAGACCTTTGTTTGTTAAAGCCGACCCTTGCACAATTTCATTAGGAGCCATGCTTGAGACTAAGCCTGTTCTTGTTCTTACCCAAGCAACAACTTTCTTTCCTGCCTCTAAAGAACCTGAGGGCCAGCCACTACTAACGAGCAAAGAAAGAAATCCTGACCTGTGCCAGTAAGACACACCATGACCACCCCGTGATCACGGTTGATATGCATGTCCTCCCTCCACCATGAGTAAAAGCAAGCCAAAGAAAAAGGGGAATGACATTACCCCTGATATATGACGAATTACAATCCAAAGAGAAGGAGACAAAGGATGCAATCAGAAACAACGATCAACCTAAAAGAAAACAAAAGCAACAGAAAGCAGAACTATCCCCTGCAAACAGCCCACGGGAAGTACTTGGGCAAGAAAAAGGGGTCAGGGAAGATAACAAAACAGCTAGTGGTTGGTTGGCACCCTCTAAGCCAAAATAGCCTTCTTCCATCATACCCCTGTCCAAGGCCACGGTTCAGTCCCTGAACAAAGCCCCATTGATTTTTAGATATATTAAAGCCCCGCAGGGGAGTTTGGAAAGCTTGGCAAGCTTATGGTATTTAACACCTGGTATGAACGAGGAGAGGTCCTTGGTAGTATAGTTCTGAAATTTCTGTGTGGTTTGATCAAGCGCATAGTTGTGTGTGTTTAAATTCTCGCATGTACCCGTTTTGAGAAATTCTCTATCTGCTTAATATATCTCTGATAGGCTACCTGAGGTGAATGATCAAGTTCTTTGGATTAGAATGCATGCTTAGGGACAAGCATGACTTAAGTATGAGGATATTTGATAGTATGATTATATACGGTTCTACGTCACGTAATAATCGGTTGGTTAGCACCTTTTATTTCCTAATATATGCGTTTATTGAGTTATTACTAATATCTTACCAGATTTCTCCAAAAGCAGGAAATCACAGGATATTTCGGAGATTTAAATGCAGATTTCATGAAGGAGAATCAGAAGCCGCGATCTGATAGCTGCTGGCCTGGAAGATCGGAGATCTTACCGTGACCACGGCCCGAGAATCTGACTTGATATCTCGGGCGATCCTAATTAATATGGCGAGAATCTGTTTCTGATCCACCAAAGTTTTGAGAGATAGTATATAGAGACCCCAACCGCCTGTGGTTGAGGGGACGGAAATTAGGAGATTTCATTTTGTTTTAGAATTGTTCAAAAGTTTACTCCAGAACCGAATGGAGGGCTAAACTTATTCTTTCCTTGATTTAGTTCATTTACCGGGCCAACCCTTGTGAGGTCCTGTTCAATATATTACTCAGTTCTTTTTGTTATCTCTTGTCATTCTTGAGTATACGGATGTTATGGTGAGTGATCAACTCCATAACATATTAGAAGCCAATCACTGTAATCGCGAGTGGTGAGTGAAACACGAGTGACAGAGTGCATACTCAGGTTAACTACGTTGTTAATCCGGAGGTGAGGTTTTCTGGAAAGTAGGACACGAAAGAGCGAAGGACGTTCCTTCCCTCTGGAGTGCTCAGTCGTACTGAGCAACCCACTCACGGGAATCCAGCAGAAAAGACGTGAGAACATCCCTAGAAGACCTGTGATCACGGGGAGGTCTCGGTGTGAACCGAATCAAGGATCATCACAAACATACAGATTACACTTTTATTTCTCACTTTCGACACATTACATTTGTTACACAACCTCTACTCATCTCCAAGATCTTACAACCCATCATTCTCACTGACCGTGGGCACACCGTGACCACGGCCAATTCAAAGACTTCCAACTCTTAAAACCATCTCCCTGAGGATTCGACCTTCCTTATCACTAGCTACCTATTCAGAAGAGGAAGATTATTTTGGTGAGCTTGCGACAACTCTATCAAATTGGCGCCGTTGCCGGGGAGACGGCAAATCAAGATTTGGAATTCTTAACAGTATATGACCCGTTCGGGCCGGACAGGACCCTTACTTCCTTTCGATCCAGAAATTGAATCAACATGTCGGCTGAACAACTCTAGAAGAAGACAAGCCTGGTTCGCGTCAGCCGCATCCAGCTCTACGGCCTCAAGTTCTCATCAAGCAGTTGACCGTGACCATACTGAGATCACGGTCGACTCGTCCTCAAGCAACCCTCCTTCTCCAGTTCATATACCGGCTCCACCAATGGCGGATAACCAGAATAGAGCAGGGAATCATGAGGACCCACCAGCAGGACATGAGGATCCTCCTCAGGTAAATGATGAGGTGGAAAGAAGACGACCTTACAAGGTCCTCGATGCCTTTCTAGCTGACGAAGAAGAGGATGACGCTCAACTCATCCCAATGGAAGAAATGGGGGGGACCGGTAGATTTAGAAGACCAATGTGTATCATCCACGAGAATGATAGAGATGTTAATTATGAAATGAAGCCTGGACTTCTGCAAACATTGCCTTTCTTCCATGGACGAGCCCGTGAAGACCCAAACGAACACTTGAGAAAGTTTGAGATGGCATGTACAAGTTTTAAGCCAAAAGGTTTGGTCATGGATCAGGTACTGCTCCGATCGTTTCCTTTCTCCTTAAAAGGAGAAGCTGAAGAATGGCTTAGCGAGATGCCCCCTGGATGCATCAGAACATGGGATGAAATGGTAGATGCATTCCTATACGAATATTTCCCACCTTCTGTCGAAGATGACCTCAGACGGCAAATAGCTGTGGTGCGACAGGATGACGCAGAAACTTTGTATGATTACTGGCGACGATTTAAGAAACTCTGCTCAGCATGCCCTCGGCATGGCTACACTAATTTCCAGTTGCTTCAAGCTTTCTATCATGGCATGGACGACGAAACTAGGAGTGCTGTAGACCATTCTGCTAATGGCTACTTACTCTCCCTTGACTCCCGAAGAGCTAAGATCTTATTCTCAACATGATAAAGGGAGCCAAGCACCGTGTAAGGCGGGGGAGATCACCTCCAAAATCATCCACGAGAACAGCTGCAGCAGCCACCACGGTCATAGCAGAAGCAGACCTACAGAAGATAATCGACAAAACCGTGGGCAACGCATTCCATAAGTATGTTTCACAACTTCAAGCAAGGCCATGTGAGTTTTGTGGGAACCGTGACCACGGTACAGACCAGTGCCCCAAAGTCCTCAACAATGAGATTCAAGATGCAAACGCATACAATCAGTATGTCCCTCCGTACCGTAGGAACCCAGAATTTGCTGGCAAATCAGGTGGGTTTTACGAACCAAGAAAGGCCTATCCAAACCCACCTTATGATGGCGGAGCGCAAGAGACAATAGTGCCAAGACCACGGTAGAATTTATCCGTAAGAACATCCTCTGTCGATATGGAGTGCCAAGGGCCATCATTAGTGATCGTGGCACACACTTTTGCAATCAGCTTTTTCGGAATCTATTGAAGAAATATGGTGTGGTACACAAAACTTCCACAGCCTATCATCCACAAACCAATGGACAAGCCGAGGTTACCAACAGGGAAGTCAAGTCTATACTCCAGAAGACAGTCAATCCTAACCGGAAAGACTGGAGCCTTCGGCTTGATGATGCACTATGGGCATACCGTACCGCATACAAAACTCCAATTGGCACTACCCCCTTTCGCCTCATTTTTGGGAAAGCCTGTCACCTTCCAGTAGAGATTGAACACCGAGCTTACTGGGCTATCCGACAGTGCAATCAGGAGCTTTCACGCGCTGGGGAAGAAAGGCTGTTGCAGTTAGGAGAACTTGAGGAGCTGAGACTTAATGCTTACGACAGTTCAAAAATATACAAGGAAAAGGTCAAGCACTACCATGACAAGAGCATTCGGCGCAAGCATTTTATTGAAAGGCAACAGGTATTGCTATACCATTCCAAATTTAAAATCTTTTCAGGAAAATTACGCTCAAAGTGGATAGGACCCTTCACCGTGACCACGGTCTATCCCCACGGTGCTGTCGAAATTAAAAGCCAGGACACTGGAAAGGTTTTTAAAGTCAATGCTAACAGACTTAAACCTTTCTATGAATTACCTGCAGAGACTCTTCCAGGTTACCAATGATACTACAGTATCATCAATAAGTCGGGCCAAACGACATTAACCAAAGGCGCTCCTGGGAGGCAACCCAGCAGTTTTAATTTTGTTTGTTGTTTATGTTTTATTTCAGGAATTTGGGAGCCAGTCACACACTTAGACACAAGAGGGAGGGGTATAACCGAGCACTACTTAATGCCCCAGGCGGAATTAAAGACGAAGGTACCCAAAACCCCTACCAAAACCCCCAAAAAAACCTCAGCGATTAGCCCTAACGTCCTCTCTGCACTCACGCCATGGCACCTCCACGCAAAGGCTCACTACCAGACACCACACCAACCGGACGGCGCACCTACACCCGGCGATCCTCTCGGCCCGCACCCAGGGTTCCGACATTCGGCTCTGTGCAAACAGCGATGGATGAATTACAACGGCGCCACGCCCTAACCCGTGCCATTGTGATTCAAAGGACAGTGATCGACCGTATTGCGCAAGGCCTCGTCCCTGATGCAATGGTTCTCGATATCCCTCCGTTAGACACATTGTCAATGGAGACAACACCAGAGGCATCCGTCCCCATTGCAACTTCTACAGTCCTGCCCGACTCACCCATGAAGGACGTACCCACGGCGAACCCACGGCCGATTCTACCTGATCAGCCGGCGCCACGTGGTCGTGGAGACCCCTCTCCTGTCGAGGGTAGCACCACAAACCCAATACTCATTACCCCGCCACTGAGCCCAGCAGGGAGCCAGCCGAGCACTCCTGTGCTTTCCACTCCAGACGGTTCGGCCCAGGACGCGGCTGATATGGCGGCCCTAGAGGAGATATACCCTGATTTCTTGGAGGATCGTGGGGAACTTCGACCCATGCCAGAGACTATGGAGCCAGAGCCCCCATCAACCTCCCAGGATGTCGCTCCTCCAGTACAGACAAATGCGGAGGACATACCATGTCCAATGGCCGAGGTAACAGAGCTGGAAACTCGTCCTTCAATTCAAATTTCTGATAATGATGTTGATTGGTCCTCCGAGACCACGGGCGGGGCTGCGCCTCAAGTTCCCATGGATGAGGACGAGGATGTTGCTTGGTCATCTGAGTCGTCTGAGCCCACGGGGGGTGCGTCCCGCGTTCCAGCTGCTGCCCCTACACACCCTGTTCCTGTCCAATCACTATCAGGCAGTGATTATGAGCTAGAGGACTCCGATGTTCCCCTGGCTGACTTAGCAGGATCATCGTCCCGAACCAGCCGCCAATTGCGCAAGAGGAAGGCTGCTGCAACTACCCCACGGCTAAGCAAAAAGGCAAAAGGGAAAGCCGTGGCCACGAGCCGTTCAACACCAATATCCGCCCGAGGTTTACAGGACAAGTATGAGGAGTTCCGACATCGTGCAGTATACCAATGCAAGTGCCTATGCCCCGACACGATGGCGGAACTGGACCTGTCCGCGGAGATTGATGAATTGATCGATAACATAGGCTGGCGAACCTATTTCTATATCAATGAACCAGCCTATATGGAGCTGATGTTGGACTTCTATGCGACCTTCCAATGCCACCGGCCGTCAGAATTCAGTATGAGGACTCCTGATCTCATCCAGTTTCACCTGCTCGGGCAGCCCTTTAGCTTGTCGTACGCCCAATTCAACTCTCTGCTGGGTTTTGCTCAGTCCCGCACTGCGAGGACACAGGAACCTCAGGACTTCAACCCGGCAGACTTATACAAGAAATGGTCCAATTGCCCCACGGCATATGATCCAGGGAGGTCTAAGGATTATTACCTGCTCCGACCTGCCTACCTATACATCCATCGATTCCTGTCCTACAGTTTTTCAGGTAGACCAAACGCGGCTACCACGTTGAATCGAATGGAACTCCTGATTTTATGGTGCATGCAGACCTCCACCAAGCTCAACTTGGCTGTATTCCTGACCCGACAATTTGAAAAACATCAAAAGAAGGGTCAGCCATTAATCCTCGGGAGCATCATTACGCATCTAGCCAAGGCACTCAAGGTTACACTCCCGAGTAACCTAAGGCGGCTGCATGAAATGGCCCCCCTGAATACAGCCAGTCTTCTCAATATGGGACTGCTTATGCCGACAGCACAGGGGAGATATCAATTCCGTGCCCCCGGTAAGCCCACGGTGGGTGGAGGTGCACGGAAACAACAGCCATCAGCCCCATCAACCTCCGATCTACCACCTTCATCATCCACTCCTGCCATGATCCACCCGGACATTCTTGCGTGGATGCAATCCGTGGACAAAAGAATCAAGGCGCTGACACTGCAGATGCTGCGAATCCGTACCAGTATCAATCATGCCCTCGGGCTACCTACGGATGACTCTGCTGACGACTTGGCAGCCAGCGCGGATGATGGGAGTGACTAAGGGGTCTAACCACCCAGACCAGGTTCCACTATCCTAGTGTTTCCATTCCTTGTACTTATCTTATGCATGCTTAGGGGCAAGCATGACTTAAGTATGAGGATATTGGGTACCATTGCTTATTTCATTCTTATTTCATTATTGCTTATGTCATTTTTATTTTTTTTTTCTTGCTTTTATTGCTTGTTTTCATGTTTATTTTCTCTGATTTTCGCTGATTTTCGCATCATGCTCCTTTGCATTTGTCATACTTGATAATTATCCTCTACCTCTTTCATGCCCTGTACTTATTTATGTGTTCCACGCCATAGGAACTAGACCTGCCACCACTTGGACTCTACAGAGTGTAGGCTCAGATGTTGAGTTTCCTCACTAGGGTCACGGCCTGACTTAGGCACACTCACTATGCTAGCTTGAGATAAAACCACATAGCATAACATGGGAGACTTTGGGAATGCATTTGTTTTGAGTGGTCCATACTTTGGGGACAAATCTAGAACTTGCCAAGTTTTGCCTCACAAACCTACATGGTAAGTATGTCTAGAAATGTGATTTGGGCATTTAGAATAACACCTTTGCGTATATAGACCTTTGTTTGTTAAAGCCGACCCTTGCACAATTTCATTAGGAGCCATGCTTGAGACTAAGCCTGTTCTTGTTCTTACCCAAGCAACAACTTTCTTTCCTGCCTCTAAAGAACCTGAGGGCCAGCCACTACTAACGAGCAAAGAAAGAAATCCTGACCTGTGCCAGTAAGACACACCATGACCACCCCGTGATCACGGTTGATATGCATGTCCTCCCTCCACCATGAGTAAAAGCAAGCCAAAGAAAAAGGGGAATGACATTACCCCTGATATATGACGAATTACAATCCAAAGAGAAGGAGACAAAGGATGCAATCAGAAACAACGATCAACCTAAAAGAAAACAAAAGCAACAGAAAGCAGAACTATCCCCTGCAAACAGCCCACGGGAAGTACTTGGGCAAGAAAAAGGGGTCAGGGAAGATAACAAAACAGCTAGTGGTTGGTTGGCACCCTCTAAGCCAAAATAGCCTTCTTCCATCATACCCCTGTCCAAGGCCACGGTTCAGTCCCTGAACAAAGCCCCATTGATTTTTAGATATATTAAAGCCCCGCAGGGGAGTTTGGAAAGCTTGGCAAGCTTATGGTATTTAACACCTGGTATGAACGAGGAGAGGTCCTTGGTAGTATAGTTCTGAAATTTCTGTGTGGTTTGATCAAGCGCATAGTTGTGTGTGTTTAAATTCTCGCATGTACCCGTTTTGAGAAATTCTCTATCTGCTTAATATATCTCTGATAGGCTACCTGAGGTGAATGATCAAGTTCTTTGGATTAGAATGCATGCTTAGGGACAAGCATGACTTAAGTATGAGGATATTTGATAGTATGATTATATACGGTTCTACGTCACGTAATAATCGGTTGGTTAGCACCTTTTATTTCCTAATATATGCGTTTATTGAGTTATTACTAATATCTTACCAGATTTCTCCAAAAGCAGGAAATCACAGGATATTTCGGAGATTTAAATGCAGATTTCATGAAGGAGAATCAGAAGCCGCGATCTGATAGCTGCTGGCCTGGAAGATCGGAGATCTTACCGTGACCACGGCCCGAGAATCTGACTTGATATCTCGGGCGATCCTAATTAATATGGCGAGAATCTGTTTCTGATCCACCGAAAGTTTTGAGAGATAGTATATAGAGACCCCAACCGCCTGTGGTTTGGGGGACGGAGAATTAGGAAGATTTCATTTTGTTTTAGAATTGTTCAAAAGTTTACTCCAGAACCGAATGGAGGGCTAAACTTATTCTTTCCTTGATTTAGTTCATTTACCGGGCCAACTCTTGTGAGGTCCTGTTCAATATATTACTCAGTTCTTTTTGTTATCTCTTGTCATTCTTGAGTATACGGATGTTATGGTGAGTGATCAACTCCATAACATATTAGAAGCCAATCACTGTAATCGCGAGTGGTGAGTGAAACACGAGTGACAGAGTGCATACTCAGGTTAACTACGTTGTTAATCCGGAGGTGAGGTTTTCTGGAAAGTAGGACACGAAAGAGCGAAGGACGTTCCTTCCCTCTGGAGTGCTCAGTCGTACTGAGCAACCCACTCACGGGAATCCAGCAGAAAAGACGTGAGTACATCCCTAGAAGACCTGTGATCACGGGGAGGTCTCGGTGTGAACCGAATCAAGGATCATCACAAACATACAGATTACACTTTTATTTCTCACTTTCGACACATTACATTTGTTACACAACCTCTACTCATCTCCAAGATCTTACAACCCATCATTCTCACTGACCGTGGGCACACCGTGACCACGGCCAATTCAAAGACTTCCAACTCTTAAAACCATCTCCCTGAGGATTCGACCTTCCTTATCACTAGCTACCTATTCAGAAGAGGAAGATTATTTTGGTGAGCCTGCGACAACTCTATCAATTACTGTCAGCAAAGTTATCATTTTATAAAATTAAAACAGAAAATATTTTATTAACAAATAAACTTTATTTATATAGAATAGTATTACAATAGTAATCTCTCCTCGTGAGACGAATCACTAGGTCTCACTTCCTGAACCCATGCCGTCCGAGTTAAAAGAAAACATTAGGCGGTAGACCAGTGCACCAACAACATATTGTTGGTTCATTTATATCTTATTATTCGGATTATGATTAAATACTTGATTGACTCCATCCTTTCTCCATTAAAACTAACCCTACCAATCCTGACTGATCATTTTACAAAACCAAACTATGGAAAACTGTTGAATAAAGTTTTAACATTAAGGAGTTTCTCTGTTTCTTCGAAACTACTTCTATTAGATTTTTTTTTTCGAAACTTACTAGATTTGTTTAGAGACCATATTCTGCCCTAAATTCTTGGCATGAGGATGTCAATCAATTAATTCCCGATGTCATTTTTTTTTCTTTTTGGACACATGATTCGACTACAATTTCTTGGAAAATCAGGAAAGGGATTGTTGTTTTTAAATTGGTAGATTTTTTAATATTATGAAGAGTCAAACCCACTTGATTTTTTACTGGACTTATAGTTTATAAATATTCTATATTTTCAATAGTACATTAATATTTATACATAGTAGTTACCCTAATGAGAAACTGAAAATGAATTGACTAATCACACTATCTAATTAACTAGGAAAATCAAGCCAGCTGAATTCACCTACTGTTAATATTCATGATTCAGTTAAAGGAATTAGTCATCAAAATTTAAACTCTTGATTTTTGTTAAAAATAAATAAATTATATCATTCAATCACCTCTCAAAATCTAGAAATTAATGTATTTCAATTTCAACCTGAATATGACTTCTTAGCCAACCAATCCCCAAAAACCTACTCTTCCGTACATGTACAATAGTACGTATAACTATATATCTATCAAGTCGCTTCAAGTTCTTTATCAAAAAAAAATGTCGCTTCAAGTGAAAGTTACAACCATTATTCTGTTCTGGGAAAGAAATTCATGTCAATGGCCTAAAGAGAAGTCATAATGGTTTAGAAATAATCATATATAGACAGTCTTTTTGTTTTGTATCGAGATAGCTCTTGATGAAATGTTCGCTATCTTCCTCCTTTCCCTCTTTACCAAGCCATGTCTCCGTTTGCTATAAAGATAGGGCTACGAAGAGGACCTACATGATTGTTCTTTACAAAATGTCTATGTCGTATCAAACAATAATTTAACCACATGAATGTCTTTTTTCAAATGTTAATGATGTCATGAGATCACAATATTATGTTTCATATTTTTGTTGCAGATTGTTACGTGTTGCCGGACTTTTTTATGGTAGAATGTGTACCATTTCTTTCTTTATTTTTTTTTCCTTTTTCTTTTTGTTTTGGATACTAGTGCTCCACCTCAACCCACTTAGGGTAGCGGATTGATTCTGCTTATGCACCATGTTTTCAATCTTCCCAACCCTGAGCATATGTATGAAAAAAAAGAAGCAAAATCATGGACACAACGTACCCTTTCCTGATTGTTTGATTTGTAAATACACAAAAGAGTTAAATTAAACCCCTCCGGATGTAAAATTTTCGAAAGAAAGTTCATCTGATAAGGTTTTGATGCATTGAGATTGGTTCAGGATGTGACAATACACCTTTGGCCCATTAGACAAATCTTGATGTCTCATTCGCAATCTTTTCCTTTTCCTTTTTCGAGAGGCAAATTCCATTTAATTGTGCAGTGTATATGAGTGGAAAAGAAGCTTTACTATATGTCGTCGGATCCACACAATTGTGTGTGGCTGTGTCAGAGAAAGAGAGAAATGGTTACTCTGTGCACACACTACCTGAGGAAGGAGCAGCAATTTTATGACATGACCTGTTATCTTGACAATTCGAGACTGTTTTGCTGCTCTTGAAGCTAATTGGAGCCTCATCCCTCAACACAGTCAAAGGCAATTTGCGATGTTGAGTCATTCCATATATATAAAAAAGTAAAAGTTTTTGGGTATCTATCTATCGTATCTTCGTCAAATATTGGACTTTTGTCTTGCAATGACGATGCAGATGATGACACTTTGGTTTGAGATACAAAAGATAGCTTCATGGGTTGGCGAGGACGAAGAATACTGTTCCCTATTTTAATCAGCAAGGCTTTTTCTTAACAAACAAAACAAAAACCAAGTCAATATCTTTGCCCATAAAGGGTTATGTCACCCTCAACCTCGCACATGAATTTGAAAGAAACAACGTGGATGAGGTTTTCTTCTTTGTTGTCACTCTCATACGTTGTACATGGATGAACTATTGGACTTGTAGTACGAAACCCAATATGTCTGCTCCTCCACAAGGCTTTGAGGCCCATTTGAGCCATCAACATCAGACTCACGACCACAGTTTTTCTTTATTGTTTGGACTTTGGACTCGAGAAAGTGTATTAAGCCGAGCAACCGCAAGCCTAATTTATTTTTTGGAGATTGTTATTTTGATGGGGTGTAGATATAAAGAAAGATGAGTGTTGTGATCACCTAAAATACTATTTTTATTTTTTTAAAAAAAAATAATGAGGTGAAAAAATACATAAAAAAAATTAGACCAATGATCTGTTAAGATATAATCCTCTCTAAATTTTCTTCTAAGTTCTATCCTCTTATTGTTTGAAGATTGTCAGAATCTTCGTTATACTTGCTACTTAGCATTATAAGAACTAAAAAGTATAATATTTAGTAAATTCATGCATATGATCCAATGATCTAAAGTTGTCAATCGAATAGGCTACTATTTCCAAACATTATGTGAAATTGGTTTTGGCTGGCATATAGATGCTGTTCCCAAGTTGCAATTATGATCAAAAGAGAAAAAGTTTCCCAAGAAATTAGAAAGTGAAAAATAGTGAAAGTCCTGAAATTTATAAACTACGAACCCCAAAATCAAGAAAGTGATTAAGCTCTGAAACAAAGACCTAATTCTTCAAAGTATACAGGTGATCCTATACTTTTATATGGATGATTGTATAGAAGAACCTGCACTACAGAAATACATTTTCCCTAACCTAGCGCATACGATAAGGCAAAAGAAACCCGTGAGTGACTAAAAGATTGTATAGACAATGCAAAACTCACCGAATGTCGTTTTCTTTCTTTTGCAAATGATGAGAGTCATTTTCCATTCCAATTCTTTTACTACTCAACAGAAAAAAGTCTCCAGAAAGAGAAAAAGCATGCAAGACATCTTAAAAAGAATTAAAGTGCATACTTTTCAACTAAAAGAAAACGAAAATGCTTCTTTGTCTGTATAGTAAATAGAAAAGGTGCTGGAAATGGGTCTCCTTTCACGTAGTAATCAAATCAGATTCCTTTAATAAATAAAGGGGATAAACTAATCTTTCCAAGGGCTATTGGCTATTCCAACTGAAAGCTATCCCGAACATTTTCAAACCACGGAAAAGTAAGCAACAAAGTTGTTGTCATCACATCCATCAAACCCATGAAATATATAAATTTAAAGTATATAACTTCAAGCAAAAAGGAATAGCATTAATGTTATTCAACGCTGCAAAGAATCAATATGCTCTGCAGAAACTTAAACATAGAATATATTATATCCACTTGATTCGATTAGCTCTCTTGAAGTCTTTTGCAAAGTTGTGTTGAATATATTCAATTGATGGATCACCCACATCGAACCAAGTTAGCTTCTCCATTAAGTTATGATATTGGTAGCTAAACAAAAATTTCAAGTCATAATTCTAGAGAATAGTTTATCAATAATACACAAGCTATTTATCTGAATTTCAATCAATACCTATTAAGATATATTAAGATATATTAAGATAGATAGATTACTAATATAACCATTCAAAATTTGATTAAATATTTAAGAAACTATAATCTTTTTCGTTAAGATTAGTCCTTTCTTGATCATATCTACTGTATATTTTAGAAAGTGTGATGTTTATTTGGTATCTTTTCTTATAGTTTTTCCATTTGATCTCACTTTTTAGATATGATCTAGATTGATCCTGTCTATGCTTAAGAATCCTAGGTTCCTAACATACATAACATTAGTTTTACAAACCTAAAATATGGAAAGTTTTAGGTGGAAAAGAAAGTATAAATTTTTAATCACTCTCTTTACTCTAACATGCCACCTTGAAATAGCTAAATCCACGAAAAGTAAATGACCAGATCAAATGCATGGATAAAGTTATTCCCTGCCCAGGATTTTTTAATTTTCTAATCTTCATTTATGGGAGATGAAAAAGAAAAGCTGCTTTATCCCTTTAGCTTTTGTTATGGTTGGAAATTAGGTTGATCTGCTTTATATCTTTATTCCTATCCTCTTACACTCTGCAGGTGACACGGACCTAGTAAGTCATAGACTTTATGTCCTCCAAATGTTGGTGACGTGGAGTAATGATGTGGACAAAAAGCTCATCATTAACTTTACCATGGCACCATCCATTCTCATTGGCTCGCGGCTATCACATGTAGGAAGAGCTTTTATACACACACCTAGCTCCCCATCTTCGACACAGACTCTCGTATCTCTTCCCTTAAACAGGTTTTCTCGCTGTATATCTAGGTATGATCATGGCTAACCAAGGAGAGGGAGGCATCAAGCTCTTTGGGACAACAATTACGTTGCATGCAAGACAAGTCGTCGAAGAAGAACAAAACAAGGAAAACACAGCGGTGGACAAGCGACCAGAGAAGATCATACCCTGCCCTAGATGCAAGAGCACGGAGACCAAGTTCTGTTACTTCAACAACTACAACGTTAACCAGCCTAGGCATTTCTGTAAGGGCTGCCAGAGGTACTGGACGGCAGGTGGGGCACTTCGTAACGTCCCTGTCGGGGCCGGCCGTCGGAAGACCAAACCACCAGGTCCTGGTGTTTTCCCAGATGGGTACTTGTATGATGGCTCGGGCGAGGTGCGGCAGTTTGAACTGGATGGGTTGATGGTGGAGGACTGGCAGATGGCGACCCATGGAAATTCCCGACATGTCTTTCCCTCGAAGCGGCGGAGGAGCAGCTCAGGCAGTCAACCTTGTTAAATGCCGATCCTGACCTTCCGTGATTGTATTATGAAATGTATATAAAGTTGAACTAGTTTTTATTAAGTAAATTTATATACAGGGTACCAAATTAACAACGTCATCAAATCGTATAATTGGAATAATATATATTGCAGAGATTAATGCTCGATACCTTAAGAAGATCCACCCACTCGGAGTTCATCCAGTTTTGTCTTTTTCACTTCAAGTCTACTGTTCTGAAGACTATAGAGTAATCTAAATCTCAAGTATTTGGTGGAGTCAATCAGGCGCAGATCACGCCTTAATTATATCTATCTAGCAGGATCAATGCGTACTGTTGGCAAGAAAAACCAAATCACAAGCCAGCTATTGTATCTTTTCTTTCTATTTCATGTGTCGGAGGTCAGCTTATGAACTTTAACGTGACATGGACAGTGCATCAAACACATGATCTAATGGATTCTATTAAATATCATATTTTAGAGCATACACAATTAACAAGATGTTCTCAGATCAAGTAAATTCATCTTGATCATAAGGAATTCGGAGATGATAAAAAAGTTTGGGCTTTTTTACAGGATTCTCTTAATTATCATATCAATTATTGAATCCACATTGATATAAATTGAACAAACATAATTAAGAGATGGGTCTAATTTTTTTATTGACAAGAATAGTCTAAGAACTGTATATATAAATCAAACAAATTTATTTTGATCTTAGCAAGGAATTTGGAATTTGGAGATGTTAGATTACGAAGGGGCGGGCTTGATCACAAAATCTATCCTGTTTTAACAAGAACAGGAAGGCGATTTTAAAATGTTAAAGAATTAAGCGTTATTGCTGTTCTTTTACTGCACTAGATTAAAAGGACTTGGAAATCTGGGAAAGAAGACATCTAATTGACCATTGAGCCTCCATTGTCGGAGACAGTTGGTATATACGAATTCTATATGAGCATCTCTGTCCAACTTGAAAATGGCACCCTAGTTTCTTGGAATTCAATTCTTTCAGAGATGGCTACATGAGTTGTCGAATCCACTTTAGAGATGGAATAATCAACAGGCGCCCACTTGTTTTGTATTGTATTCCAAAAACCATCCAAACAAACCAAGATTGAGAAACTCCATTTCCTGTTGGTGGGTTCTAAAGAACGCAATGAATCATTTCTTGATCTGCAAGTGTCATCAAGAAAAATCAGAGTTTCAATGGAAAACAAAATTGTCCAGGCTACCAAGCATACAGAGCATATTTGTATAAATCAACTTAGTGGTTATGTTTATTGGATGCCAACCTCGGGTTCTTCATTTGGTTTGTGAGCTTGAAATCTAACACCGCAGCTTGGTAGTTATATGGTAATTGATAAACACGGTGGTCTATCTTGAGCTCCCAGATTCATAACCCTGAATTATAACTCCATTTGAACTGGAATGTTATCCAAAATTCATCCGATTTAAGAAGCCGTCAAGGCCGATAATATATAGCTAAATTTTAGAAATAAGATATACGGAAGACTTGTATCGTTAAATTAGTATGAAAAAAAGGAAAGGAAGGACTAGAAAATCCCAATTTCAATATATTTCAATCACAGTAGCTATTGTTCTGCATGCTTCCACTATAAATGCAATGGCATGCCCTTCTAAATGGCTATAAACTAGCTGCAATTAATGAAGAAGAGGATTCCTGTTGCTTGATGGTGTCGGCGACATGTGCGATCACGCCAGCACCAGCATTGTGAAGCCATTCATTCTTCACCTGCAGAGGGAACAGAACCTAAATCAAGAAAAGTATGGAGAAAAAAAACTTAAAAGTACAGAAAATTTTAACAGAATCGGCACAGTACATGAATATTATTGTGGGCAAAGAAAGGCCAGAAAGCTGAATGAAAGCTGACATCAACTTTTTTCCATCCCAAACGTTGTAAGCCGCTAATCATTTCCTCTGATGAAAAACAATAAAACAGACATCAATATCTGTGATCGTGCATCAGTCAGAATATTTTGAAACACAATAACAAAAATAAGCCATAAATGCAATTGAATTTAACCTTCCATAATTTCGTGGTACTCAAGCGTATTTTTTGCACTGGGTTCCTTCTGCGCTGCCTCCTTTGCTTTGGCAGCTTCAGGAGGGAAATGCGGACCATCAGAGGAGACTGGTGGACAATAATCAACATCTACCACATGCTTGTAGCCATCCAATGATCGCTGAGGGGGCTTAAAGTCGAGAATTTTTAATATAAAACAAACACACAAACAACATTATTGGTTCAGTACTCTTATCCAACCAACAGGTACTTGTCCAACTCATGAAATCTGATCTTTCTCAAACACTAGGAACTGAAAGTACCCGAGAATGCTTCTACGATACAAAATCATCAATGTTGTCCATAATAATCATGCAACTGAATGATACCAACATTAAAGCTTCAGAAGATCCTTCACAGTATCTTCTTATGTGATCTTTTATTAGCACTTACAACGCTTATGACAAAGAAGAAAGAATAAAGAAGAATACACTACTGGAGAGAAAAAGTTGCTGACTAAACTGTCGCTAATATAATTTTGAAATGCTTTAAAATCTGTTTCCTACTACCTAATTAGCAATCAATCGATTAAATCACCACTGGGACTTGAAATATACTTCTGCACTATTGACCAACAATAATGCTAGAAAGGATATGATAGCACTGACCCAAGTGCTTGAAATGTTGCTCCGGAGAAATATAAGTATGTATTCTATAGAGAAATAAGATTTTGAATGGAATAGAAAGTTGATAGAAAAAATGAATTATCTGTCTGATATACCAAGGTGATAGAGAAAGGACTAGGAAATTGTCCAAGCTTCGGCTAAGGCATCCGAACTGACTTGACCTTATACACAGTAAACATGCTAGAATGAACTAAAACCAAAAAAAATAACGACAGTGCCTATGGCAGAGACTTGTTACATGAACTGTGATGAAAATAGAAAACATAATGCAATCATTAAACACCAGTTGAGCATCCCTGCCAAGAATATTAAGAATAAGGTTCCAAAGCCCTCTGTAAAAAAATAGCGTGCAGATGGGCAATAAGAGGATGCTGGTGAAAGATTTCAGTTTGAATTTGTACTCATATGTATTTAACATGTTCAAACAAACTACCCTCCCATCCACTTGCATGCACAGATAACTCATGACAACTGCGTCTACACAAACAAATGCATAACACACAATATCAATATCAATATCAATGTCAAAGACCAAGCAAGATAGTAACCAAGATCAAAAAGTTTAAAAGACATGAGCATTCAGCTGATGGAAAATTTTTAACTCAAAAAAGATTTCTGAATTAGATTTTCCATTAATGGTCTTTTGTTTCAGTGATGGGTAAATGAAATTATGTCATATTATCCTGTGGAAAAGAAAACAGAATTAATCTCACCTTGACAAGTTCCTGCTCTCGCCTTATAGAGGATGTGCGCCAGCCAACCATATCTTTTAATGTCAAGAAAAATTGATCGAACAGGATAGTATAGGGGAATATTAATTGCAAAAGATATTACAGCCAGCTAAAGCGCAAAAAGAGGAAAAAATCTAAAGTGAATTCACTCTTGAAATGCCTAAGAAGGCCCAGAGAGGATGAGCAGCTTAAATATCATCTACATAATATTAAAACACAGTAGGATACGATCATAAGATACATTAGCATAGAGAATCCGGCATCTAAATGATCCAAGGGCAGATCTGAAAGTTTAAACAGAACAAATGACTACAAGATTACAGTAGGGGAAAAATGTACTGGCTACAGTTAGTTTCTTTTCACACTCACAAAAATTGTCCGTCTTCACAGTCGGATGCCATTCTCAAAAGAAGAGGTGGTTTGTTAGGTTTACCATCAGTGAGGAACAGTTGACTTCCTGTTCTGCCCACAAAAAAAGGAGCTATTGGAGGAGCAAGTTTCTCTAGCATAGGAATTCCCAAGAGAAATGGAAGCTGTGGGTAAAAAATCAATTATTAGAATCACAAAATGAATGAAGTTAAAGCACATAAATAAGTTTTAAATGGTAAAAACACTAGAAAATGAAGAGGAAGAGAAAACCTCTAAAGTCTGTAGCCATTAATTTCAGTTACTTAATAGAAATAGGTCACATTCATGTCCTATATAAAATCACAACAAGGTTGAAGGATGGTTCTTATAAATCATCAGTTCAACCAGAGTTTCAACATGGCAATAAGTGGTTGGTGGTAAAGAAGAATTTGACAGAAAGAGCATAGATTGGAATGAAGATGTTACTATGAATTGAAACAAAAGCTAGAAAGACAAGTTGAATCAATTAAAGCTGCAGGTCAAACATCTGGATGATAATTGATGGATGGTCATCTATGAAGGTAACTCTCCACCAAGCACTGGACCACGATGCATTAGCAAGAATAAGACATAACTATGGTGTTAGAATAAGAGAGGTATGGTATAAAAAACAAACAATGCAGAAGACATAGCTCACAACAGAAACTAAACAAAGTGATCCTAGTAACCAACTTCAACCACTTTGAGATAAAAGCTTGAACATTAAGTATATTTAAATTACTACTTAAGAGGTTCATAGACCCAAAACAAATATGTGACATGATTTCTGCACTGTGGATCCACAAGAGGAAAACATGTGATGCATCAACTCAGACCAGAAGAATATGAAGCCTATCATTCATTGACAGTTCACAATAATTATTAAGAACTTTGTTGGATACATTTTCCCACATTCCTAACAAGTACGCCACCAGCTTGGCTCAATGATCTGGTAAAAGATTTTTCACTAATGAAATTTAATCATCATGAGTCATGTCCTACAAATTCAATTATGTATTTCCAAATAGCTCTATCTACTTGTTCCAGTGCCCCTTCACCGCTGGAATCAAATTGTCCTCATCAAGTAACATGCTCGAGAAAAAGCTTGGAAAAAATCATGCAATAGGTCATGGCAAACTTCTTGATTTTTCATCATGAATATCTGATAGAAGATTGATAACGGAGCCCATAAGAACTTCCACTAGAAGAAAACTAATACATAATATAACAAGTAAAGCAAGAAGAAAAACCATCGGAAACAAACCTGCTTTCTTCCTCTTACACCGAGGTGAGGTGTTGCCAAGGTAATAAAATTGATTGGTTGCAATCCGGCAATTTTACCTCGTCTTAGAGAGTGTTCTGCTTGTGACGTTGGCAGGGCAGAATCAACCACATCAACAGATTGACTAGAGTCATAGCAATTTTGTGAAAAAAGGACTGCAATAGCACATCTTGCAAACAAGCCCCCAAGAGAATGTGCTAGAAAGGAAATCTTTTTCAATCCCTCTTTCTTCTTTACAACTTGCATAACCTATAAATAAATTAGGGCGGTGAGAAAAGAAATCATTAACCATTGAACGCCTCATAACCAAAAAACTTACAAGCTACATGAAACTCTTGGATGTGAAAATGACAAGCATAGTTTGCAAATATCTCAACACTCACTTCATCTGCCAGTCGCTTTCCAGCTCCATCTATCCCGGAGAAAGTTTTCATGTATGTGTTAGAAGAACTGGCTGCAGACCAGAAAAAGCCGAGACTTATAACACCAAGAAGGCAAGGATTCTGTCTCCTTATTCTAGTCAAAACAAGAAAACCCACCCAATAACCCTTTTTCTCCTCCCTCTCTTCTCTTCCCATTGGTTTAACTTGCCCCAGTCAGTTAGCCACCACAGGCATCTGTCCCAAGTGGTGTCATTGTATGTCCCAATGCCCTTGGCCCCGTCCCCCATCTTTCATCACAAATTTTTGGTGCTCATAATGTTATCAAGTTTTTCTGTTTTCATTCAGCTTATTTTGCGTCCATGTAAACTAATTTGGAAGCATAAAACTCACTACTTATACACGTGAAAAATGAAAGAGTAATACATGACATATGCTCACCATATATCAGAAATTTTTTTCCCAGACACCTTTTCAACTCTGCTTCTACATATATCCAGTCACTCGGACTGCATCAAGAAGATCATTGAGCAATTCAGTACAGCATTCCATTAAAAGCGAAAATGACATCATACTAATGTATCAATTATGTAATAGTCTCATCTTTTTTCTTACTAATCTTTTCTATTTCAGACTCTTTACTCAATTCTAGCATATTAGTACTTTGTCTATAGCAGTTGCTCAACTAATACCTCGCCAGTATTCCATGAACAAGAATAAGAAGATGATCAGGCTCATTTTTCCCATTCATAAATCCTGTAGATGGTCCAAGATTTCCTTGGGTAGCAGTTTTCGTGGGTTGAGCTCTCAGGCCTTGATGCTTGCAATTGTTATTTACGCCTGCAAACGATTAATAAGAGATAGATATATTTAAACTGAAATCCTTGCAAGATGAGATTACCATCCCAAAATTGAACGTATAAACATTGTTTCCCTCGCCACTCAAATTTATTCAGAATCCGTTGACTCACTACCGCAAACACAATTACAGAAACAACTTATAGAAAAACAAGGAAAGGTTGAGTAGGTATAGTCCGATTAATTGGCAAAACAATTTTCTCAACATGACGCCCAGGCACATTTTATACAAAAACTGCAACAAGAAACACATACTCACACAATCATCAGATTTGAAGACTTGGCCAACTTTATCCCCCAATTCTAAAAAAGCAGCTCACTAATCACACAAATAGCTATGCATTTTCTGAATCAGATCATGTCATAAGATCCAGCAAATCATCTTCCTCAAATTAATTAAACATATAAACCAAAATTATGTCCAAAGCAATCAATTAAAATAGCTGAAAGAAAAGAGCAAAAGAAAGGAAAAACTTACTGGAAGAAGAAAAATTTAATCCCTGAGAGGAACAGGAAGAACAGGAAGAGGAGGAAGAGGAGCCTATGCCTCCATAACTTGCATTACTATTGTTACCCAATCTTGAAAAACACCCATAACCAGCTCGTACGAAGGAGGCAGTTGCCATGTGTACGACTAAAAGAAATATATATATACCCGCATACAAAAAGGAGAGAGAAAGCAAGAAAGTAAAACTAGAAACCACGTTTCCTGAATTCTCGGTTTCCAATGCTATGTCAGCTTTATCCTGATGGTGATGATGGCCGGGATGGTTATGGAGGTAAATTGATGTTTGATGTTTATCTTTCCTGCATATCGATTATCTGCCCACAACTGGTTTGGACTCTTCTTCTAAATTCCTGCATCATCCTCGACCCAATTTACAAAAGACAAAACTTATATTTTTAAAAAGAGTGGCTAAGAACGGACATGGAGGCTCGCAACTACATCTTCTGGGAAATGATAATCAGCCCGCCCCCACCATGCTTTCTCTGGCTAAGTTCCGCGGCCGGGGGAACACAAAAATGGGATTGAGGCTGTGAGGTGGTGGTACCAGTAATATGGTGAAATTATTTTAATTACATAAAATATTATTTTTCTTAATTTTGTAAAATTATTTTTTATATTTTATAATAAACTAACTTCGTTATTTTTACCCTATTTGATTCATTTAGTTAGGCTTTAATGACAAAGAATTGTAAAACAATTTGGATGGAGGAACTATATAATCCGTTTCTCACAGTAAAAAAGTTTTAACAAAGAATTTAAAATTTAATATTAAGAATCGTGTCTTAAAAGACTTTATTTCCTCGCTCAACCGTAAAAAATCTGTGTATAACGTTAATCATGTGTTTATTGGAAGGATTAAGGATGTATAAACTTTATAGTTTATATGGATAATCAATCTTATGAACCCGAATCGATCCAGTTCTACATGAATTAGTCACAAATTCGATTAGCTGGATCCTTAAAATATATATTTGTTGGGTTCGGATATCCTGATGAATTTTTAATAACTAACTGAATATTTTATAATTTAAATCAGAAATGATTATTGAAAATAATAAATAAAATTTATTCATTTTTATTATATGATAATAAAAATTTATTGATATTAAATTAATTTAAATAATAATAATAAATATGTATTTTAAAATAATATTTTAATTATCATTCATCATTTATCAAATATAAAATATGTCTTGTCGTCGGCGATTTCCCCGAAGCTAGAGTAGGTTGCCAAATCATTTTCGCAGTAGAGAGCAAACATGCATGATTGGTTGCTTTATTTCTAGTCTACGTTACTTCCGGCAAATATTTATTTAAAAACGATTGTAGTTTATTAAAGGCCAAGGCCTAAATAGTAAATACATAATCAATCATCTTATCTTGAAGTTTGGCCTTATCAAGTCATTTGTGTGTCAAATATACATAAAATTTTAGGATAACATCTTATAATAACTCCTTGGCCCATTCTAATTATCAAGCATGTTGAATTTAATATATTTATGTGTTTATTTGGTGTAATTTGTGAGGAGACTATACCATCAGTTGCTTGATTGATTTTGTATACATCAATATGATTGAAAATTGGGTAAATTGAGATTTTTTGAAAAATATTTAATTTTTTGCAAGTTAATTTAGAAACCGATTTGACTTTATAAATATTTTGAAAACTATTTAATATTCCTTTATCATGACGGAATCCCACCCTAGAATGCTTGGTCCCCGTGAGATCCCTTGGAAAACGTGTAGCGCATGAATTTTGTGGAATAGGAAGGTTATAAAAACCGGACCGGTCTTCGAACCGGTGAAGTTAAGGGGTCAGGGATTTTAGGGGTAACCGGAAATAACCGGTTTAAGAACCGGAAAACTGAACCGGTAATTAATATATTAAAAAATATTATAATATTGATTTTCAAAAATTAATATATCAAACTACATATTAAAAAAATTAATATTCTTAATTTTTATCTTTTTAAATTTTTTTTATCTGTTTAATTTTTATTAAAAATTAATTTTTTTAAAGTTTTCGAACCAATTGACCCGTAATCGGTTCAACCGGTTTTCAAAACCGGATCATGTACCGGGTCCGGTTCAACCCGGTTGAACAGGCCGGTCCGGTCCGGTTTTCAAAACATTGGAATAGGCATTTTCATAAAAAACAACACGTTGGATTAATGATAATTTTTAAAACAGTGATAAAAGCAATCTCACAATAATTATTCAATAAAATACAAAGAAAGTAAAAATGGACATAAATAACTAGACTTTGTTGGGTCGGGCCGCAACGTCTGAAACATACAAAGGATCGTCAATACTAGATAACAAGAAATAAATACACATAAAAAAGAAATGTTTGGCAATTGAAAAGACAAATAACTTATTATGTATCATATCATGTTACCTATAAATAGGAAGTAATATTGTTCACTTTGTACATACTTGTTTTGAGTACTTGATATGATCTTATACTCCCTATATTATTCTTAGTTTTCTCTCTAGTTTTTTTCTCCTTAATTCTTTTTATTATTTTATAACAGAAAGCGAATTTTTCGAGAAGAATGAAGGCCTTGTTCCGCGATGTGGAGTAAGATTAGGTTGTTGAACTTTTTATTTAAAAAATTATATTTTAATAATAAATATAATATTTTCACTGTTAATAAAAAGGGGGAAGAGCATAAACTCCTACTACCACACTCATTATGGGGATTTTCTCTGATTTGGAAACAATAATGGGTGAAAAAACGACATAGTTTACTTAAGAAAGACGTTATTTAGCAAAGTTAATTTCCAAGAAAATAAAATCATAGTAAATAAAATAAAAATTACTTAAATGTTTAAACATTTATACAAGATATACTCTATAAATACTTAAAATTCACAGTAAATACCAAAAAGTCTTAAGAAAAATTAATATAGATTTGCCGCCCTATCAACGAATTGCAAAAGCAATTGAAACGATTCAATAAATCATAGAAAAATTAGTGCAATTGTTTTAATTTATTTTTAATTTATTTATATTCTTCTATGTTAATATTTTCGTGATTTGAAGATTATAATTACTAGGCATTTTGAAGTACACAGCCTCCTACTGTACGAAATCTGCAAAATCTTCAATTTATGAAATTAGTACTCGCCTCCGGGCTCTGGCAGCGATTTCAGCATCTTCTCCGTCTCTGCATCAATCAGTATTCTTCTTCTTCCCGAGAAGAATTTGACATAAAATCCTCGCTTGGCCACTTCACTGATTTAGAAAAGCCACTGAATATTTTGTCTCGCCTTTCCCAACTTTAAAATTGTTTATTCTTCTCTAATCAGAAAGCCCTAACCCAAGGAGAATCTCTCTCCATGGCTTCACGCAAAAAGCCATCGGAAGGCATCGCGTTGCTCTCCATGTACAACGATGACGAAGAAGATGATGAAGAAATGGAAGAGGCGAACGATTCTCCACCGCGGGAACTGCAACAAGAGCCGCAAGAACCGAACGAGGGAATAGAACGGAACGACGCGGAGCAGGATTTAGTTGTAAAAGACACCGTGATGCTCACTGATGAATTTGCGAACAAGGCCTCGTCGCCGGTGGTTGCTGGTATGAATAATTCCACACCTAAAGATGCGTCGGTTTTGTTTTCGTCGCCACCGCAGCAGCTGCTGCAGCAACAGCAGGTGGCCAATTTAGAGACGAAGAGGAGGAGTGGGGCAGGAAGGCTTTCGATTGTGGATTACGGTCATGATGAAGTTGCCATGTCTCCGGAACCTGAGGTAGCTACCTCTGTTTTATTGGCGCTTGTTTATGCAAATTATTAATCTGTTGTTTTTCGTGGTGGTTTAATTTACAGGAACGGGAATTTGATGAGGACGTTCATTCTGGTAATGCTATACTAGCTCTATAATATGTTTCGTGATAGAGTTTGCTTTCCATATTGCAAATGATTGATGCTGTTAACATTTTGAAGATGTGTTGTGACTATTTGAATTTGAGCTATCATTTTGTTCGTATATTCTGGTTTACTAATTAGATGGTACCGTGAAATTGTCATGGAGTAGGCGATTTGCCAGAGAAAATTTCTCCAGGCAGTGCACAAGTTTTGACAGTAATTACTCAAGCAACTTCACAATCATCTGAACATGTACAGCCATCGCAGCATGATGAAATCAATAATGCCTCTAATGAGACGGAAGTCGTAGAAAGTGATTCCAAGGATGCTGAGGGAAACATTGATCCATTGGATAAATTTCTTCATCCGCCACCAAAGGAACCTTGCCCAGAGGAGCTTCAAGTAAGTTTCCTCCATATCCTGTTGCTATCACAATGCCTTCTTTTATTTATTTATTAACTATGCTTCGTTTGATGTTCTGATCTATTCGAGTCCTCTTGTTCAATATTATTACTCATTCTGGTAGGTGAAATGTTTGTGTTTTTTTTGCTTTGTTGAGGGGGGAGCATTTGAAGTAGTATTTAATTCAACTGCCACTTCATTATTAAATGTTATCATGGTTGTATAACTTCTAATATCTGAAGCTGGTTCCCTATGGAAGTGCAGTGCCTTTTGAACCCAGAGGGTTATCTTTGGTCTTTCAGCATTTTTTTTGGTAATCATCTTTTTTTTTTAAAACTCGATTCACTCTTTCTACATTCCCTCACTGAAGAACAAATAATAATCTGAAAGATTGCTATGGAAATTGTTTACTATGATTGTTTTCCAAATACATCAGTTGCTAAAAAAGGGAGGAAAGTACTCATTTGAGCACTCTATTTTGTTGCTCGAGTGACTTCGTATGTTATCTTTTTAATCTAAGCAAAGTTGAGACTTTCCAGTACGTACTGGATTGCATATTAAACTGTGTTTCATGATTAATTTAATTGATTTTATGGCTATTATGTAGGGTGAATTCTTCTGTTCTAGCATCATAGCTTAGTGAACTATATATTCTCTGACAGTTCATTTCGTGTTCTAATATCTCGCTTGCAGAAGAAAATAAACAAATTTCTTGCTTTGAAGAAAGTTGGTAGAAGCTTCAATGCAGAAGTACGCAATAGGAAGGACTATAGGAACCCTGATTTCCTCTTGCATGCAGTGAGGTACCAAGATATTGATCAGATCGGGACTTGCTTCAGTAAAGATGTATTTGATCCTCATGGATATGACCCGAGAGACTACTATCTTGAAATAGGTTATTAACAGCTCCTTTTACAGTTTTCTCATTTACTTAGGAGATATTCTGGATCTTAATTGCATTCTTTATGCTATATAATGCAAGATTGCTTCCCTGTGAAATTTATTTATTAATGGCATTATTAATTGTTTCTAAAAGTGCACTGTGTCATGTCTGTAAAAGTTCAATTTTTTACTTAGTTTTATAACGGACTAGGAGTCACTGTTTTAAGGGTAGAAGCATTCTTATCTATCTTTGCTACAAAAAAAATTGAAAATTAAATTCTTTGAAGTCTTTTTTGTTGACCATGTGCAGAAATAAACACTTATTTTTTCCTGAATTATACTTGTCTTTCCTGGAGGTTAGATTACAAGAGATTTGTATGTTTGTCTTCTATCTCCTTCTAGTGCTTTCTGAACCTGTTATCTATGCCCACTGTCTCAGTATTTGAAACTAGTACATTATGATATCTGAGTACATTCTTGCTCATATTTTATTACATACGAACTGAAAGTGATCTGTAGTGTTTGCTATTTGATTTTCTCTTGGAATTTCTGGATTCTCGTTTTTATTTTTAGTGGTTAAATTTTAAAAGTGTCAGTTTTTTTATAGTTGCTTCTATGTGGCTGAGTCTCATGCCTTTAGTTGGGTAATGTCTCTGAATTTGTTACTTTGCTTTCTGTTCATATTTCAAAGTTTATCTTTGAAGCTTTACATTTTGCACTCTTGATTGGGCCTATCATCTTATTATGAGACAGAGGCTGATATGAGACGTGAAAGAGAGCGAAAAGAGCAAGAGTTGAAGAAGAGTCCAAAGGTTGAATTTGTTACAGGTGGAACACAACCTGGAGTGGTTCTTCCGTCATCCAAGTTTAGCATACCCATTGCAGGTCCAAATTGATCTTTTATGGTTGTAATTGATTTTTTTTCACAATGTTCGGTTTTGATGTTGATAATCTTAACACTGTGTAACTTTTTTGCTGATGTATCAGTTGCCGCTCCTAGTGTAATGCATTCTGCATCAACTGTAGCTGATGTAGTGCCTCGGGAGGGAAGACAGAACAAGAAATCAAAGTGGGATAAGGTTATCTTCTTTTGCTTGTAGCAAGAATTATTTCCTTAACATCAATGTTATAAATACCGGAATAGACTAGCCGATTCAACTGGATTGAACCAGAACTAGACCTGAGTCTAGTCCAAACATAGGTCCTCTGGTTTAAACGTAATTTTTTAAAAATAAATCTTTAAAATTTCTATGTTTTTCAATATACAATTTACAATTCATCTGGTTATTCCTTGTTATACTTAGATTCCCTAACCCCTTATCCATTCTGGTTAACTAATAGGTCAGTTTTTGAAAGCCTTACTTGATATACAACAAGCATTCAAGCATTGTCATTATCATTTTTGTTGCAGGTAGATAGTGATGGAAGGAATGCCTTGTTACCTGGTGGTCAAGATGCAACTCATGTAGCAACTCTTTCATCTGCTAACGTTGGCGCTGGATATCTAGCTTATGCGTAAGATTCATCAAAATCCTCAAAATTGTATATTCTTGCTCATCTTTCTGTGACCCTAGTGGTTCCCATTTCTTCATGTGCTACTTGGTTTCTATCTGCTTATTGTGCGTTGTGTTTCTTGCTTCATCATATTAAGCTTGAGTTTTGAGGCACGGACTAGTTCACAATAGTTTCAGCTTTCTTATATTAACTTAGCTTTTGGGTGGATATCGCTTATGTGAAGAAGAGAATTTTTTGTTGCCTGGGTATTTTCCTTAAGTTGTATGTTGGCCTACGGTTACTTACTTCATCTGGCTAGAGTGGTCCCACTCCTTGTCAGTTGCTCCATAATTATCATTGATGTTTAGATTTATGATCCTGAGTTATGTGAGTTCGCTGAAATCACATAATCTGAGCTTTACTGAGTTTCTGAATTATGCAACATATTTGGGCTGTTAGGATGGCCTGTTCTTTCTAAAAATCATGTCTCAAAAATTCCGATGTAGATGTAAAGGGCTTAAACCACCAGGATCTTCAAAGGCATTCGTTATTCTACCTGGGATTTTTTGAAGGTGCATTACTGTCTGTGCATACTATGATTTTTTGTCTGAATTGATATGATTGTAAATGTTATTGGGAATTTGATTAACGTATCATGTTTGTACTAGCCCAAAACCTTGTGCAAATTTTCTGGGTATTATTGTTTTTTTTTTGTTTTCTCTCTTCTAGGTATTATTGTTGTTTCCTGTTTCATTCATAATTCTTGTGCTAGAAGTATATATACTGTGATAGAGCAATCTGAAAATTTTCTTTAACGTTACTGTAATGCCAAAATAGTAGTTTCAGTTGGACAAATTTATGCTGTTTAACCATCGAGTCTATTTGGATAACAGGCAGCAGAAACGGCGAGAGGCAGAAGAAAAAAGATCCAGTGACCGAAAGTTAGATAGACGATCTTAAGTGCTTAAATTATGCTGATTGGCGAAAGAAATACTTGGCTCTGTGTTGAGCGGCTAAAGCTGTATGTTCACTTGACTAATTTCTATGAATGAGAGAAAAGAAATCTGAAAGATACCTTTGTCAAAATTTATAATTTTTAGCATGAGGTTCAAGCTAGAATATAGCACGCAGCTCGAATTTTAGTCCCTTCGATGGTGGATATGGACGCTGTGATATTTTCAGTTTGTACAATTTTTGCACTGGCCCCAAAGGGTAGTCCTGATGTAGATGTATTACTTGCGTTTTTATAATTTTGTCTCCCGGTACCTCTTCTGCTTTTTGGTCTTTAAGAGTGAAATATCATTATAAAACTGTTGGAAAGTTTGACTAACATTCTCATAGAAAGCTTGATGAATGTAACATATGGTTACGTGATTGTATCTAGGCGAAGCTTTGCTGTGCTTAAGAAACGAATCTCGGGCGTGGGTGTCCAAATAACGGTGAGTCCCCTCATTTCCCTCTGATACAAGTGAAATTGCCAAGAGGCACAGATGCCAAGAAAAAGGATCGCTCGTCACTTGCAGAAAGTGAACATTTTGGTTTGATTGTTATGTCGTAGGGTCCTAAAAATGGTTCCTCGTTTCATGTCGAGTTGTTTCTTTATGCGCACATTCCAAAGTTTTCGCCGAAAGAATGTCACATGAGTAAACAATTGAAAAGTAGGCATGACCACCCATTTTGTCACCTCCATAGCTGTATCAAACGTCGTTCTCTTCGGGATGTTATTGATATCTTGCCACTCATTCACTTTTACAGTCTTTTCTACTCGTTCCCATCCAAAATCTAGGTGCATTCAACTGAATTTTATCATGCCTCTCGAGTTTTACTCTATTTGCAATTGAAGAACACTGCGGTGTGTTTCATTAACAAGTCATTACAAGACTGCTGATTGTTCATGGAATCAAAATGTTTATTTTCATGATCTGTTGTCATAGCCTTCACAGATTCGGATCCCCAAATCAAGATGCCTCCCTTCTAAAAAGATCTTCTAGAACTACATGATTACAGTCAAAAGGTTACTCAATAGTAAATATTATGTTTCTTTCACTTTTATTTTGTGAAAGGACCAATCCAATCCGAAAGATCAATGAGCGTCTTTTGATTTATTTATTACTTTTAATAAAAGAAACAAAGTGGAGGGTTTCAAATATTCAATAGAAGTCCTTATTATTCATGATGGTAATACATCTATGATGTGAGTGAACACGTTACCTCTTATCCAGGGGATTGTGGCTTCCGATGCTGGTGCACGAGGAGAATATCCTGTGACCTACTAGGACTGTCGACAGTTGAAACCCTTCCCCTGGCAGCACATTCTCTTTGTATCTTTATAGGAATAAACTTTACTCTCTTTTTATTGGTCTAATCATCAAAGGAGACTACTTTTCTTAGTCAAATCATTTTCTGTGTCGACATGACTCTTTTTTCACACGTATCCCCCAAAGATATCTACCCTTATTTCCTCAGTAAACAGTAGAGGCTCTAGACAGCAAAAATGAAAATGTACTAGGATATCCAGTTTTCCTTATCCGGTAAGTAACAAGCATTCCTTCTTAATAAAATGATTTACTGTATTTTGAATCTCTTATGTTGAGATTGTAAAGCCTGGATTGTGTTTAATTGAGTTATTTCTCATAATAGGTCTCTACTCTCCTTGCTAATCGAAGATTCGTCATTAATGTAATGTAAAACTCCGAAATCGAAATCAAGAATTCTATCTTTAATTTATCTTTAGTTGGTATTTAAGATAGTACCCTCTAGTTCAAAAAACATAAATCAAATTGCACTTGACAACAAAGACAACAGGAAATATAACTAAAAAAGTACCACCCCAGACATAAAATGATGTACTAAGTATAGAAAGGCAGAAGTACTTCACCTTTTCCACGACCTAATACAAAATGTCATCAACGGGAAATTACAAATTACGAACCGTGTCTACTGACAGATTCCATGAAAGTTAACGCTTCAAAGTAAAGAAAGAAAAGGAAGTGAAAATTTAAAGCTAAATGTATCCATGCTTAGTATAATGAGGTAGATGGATCGATTGAGCTCGATTATCTAAGCTCTTTGTTTTGTCTTGGCATTGGAATAGAGACGTTAGAGATCCCGTACACTGTTCCTTCACACGTTGGGGCCTAGTTACCAGTCAGGCTGGTTGATTTTATTATTGCCAGTGCCTTTTTCTACTGCAAAGAAAATGGCAAGTCGAGGTAAAAGAAAGAAACTCTCAAGATTCATTAATGTATGGCAGATGGCAGGAACTATCTGAACGTAACTATTGCTTGCTTTGTCAAATTTGACTGAAACAGAGACTATACGACAAACAGAGACTAACAATCCAGCCTTACCTTTTCAACCCCATTTTGGAGTTTCATCACATGATAAGTGCCTTTCAGGGTTTGGCCTTCTCATTATTTTATTTTCAACCCTTTCTTAAGGCAACAACTCTGTCAAAGTTAAGTAAATTGTTAGAATTTATTAGGAACAGTGGAACAGGTGGGCAGTAAGCAACGGTAACATTGGGGTTTTGGCAGTTCCTTAGAGGGCAGTTTGGGAAACATGATAAGCAAAAGTTAACGGAAACTATGGTTTTTGCATTTGCTCGTCATCGCCTCAAAAGGCAAAGAAGCCCTCTTTAACTGTACAAAGCAAGCTTAGTGGGTGGCAACTATTGCCATTATTTTCTCCCTCCCCTGAGTCACTGCTTTCTCTCTTCGTTTCCTCTCTCCATTTGCTATCTTTTCATAGCCTTTTTGCTTTATCTTACCTTTTTTCCATTCGAGTCAATCAAGTTGCATTGGTTACACTAAGGGAGCAAAAGACTTGGCTTTACTTATGGACTGTTGCTGAGTCTATTCCCTCCTTCTCTCTTTACTTCTCCGGTGCTCCTTTCATTCCAGGATATCCGCCTTTGAGTCTTTGAGCAAGATCAATAGTTTTCAGCAAGGGGGAAGAGGCAATATGGCTGCTGCTCCTAAACCTGAAGAAATAAGTCACCCACCAATGGACCAGCTTCAAGGCCTGGAATACTGTATTGATTCCAACCCATCTTGGGGTATGTCGAGTTCTGTCCTCTCACTCTCCTTTGAAAAAATTTGTCAGTTTTATTTCATTTCGTTGTTCTTTTTTCTAACTCGTACGTGTGTAAGAGCAGGAGAGGCTATAGCCCTGGGTTTCCAGCATTACATTTTGGCACTAGGAACTGCTGTCATGATTCCTTCATTTCTTGTACCTTTGATGGGTGGTAACCACGTAAGTTGAGACTGTAACGGACGTTGTTTTGCTTGCAATTGAATGACTAGCCCTTGCCGCTTTTTACGTGTTCTTATGTGAATCAAAATGACGGACTCTTTTTTTCTGGGTTAATGTGTGACGGTTTAGGGGGATAAAGTGAGAGTGGTGCAGACCCTACTTTTTGTTGAAGGGATCAATACTCTTCTGCAGACACTGTTCGGAACGCGTTTACCCACCGTGATAGGAGGGTCTTACGCCTTCATGGTCCCTATTATTTCAATTATTCATGACCCTTCTTTGATGAAAATCGAGGACGATCATTTGGTAAGTCCCTGTTCCTATTATGTTTTGTTGCTTTCATTTCTTTACCTGTTTTCTTTTTCAACAAAGTCGGATGGATAAAACTAGATAAAATAGAAATAGTTGGACAGCACTGATACGCAAATCAAGAGTCTGTTCAGTCAATTTATGTGTGGCCCACTCGCCGTCTTGACTTTACCATCAGGCGAAGAAAGGCCTGCAGAGAATCCCAAATTTTCCAAGTTGCCTTTTGAAGAGTCGAAAATGATGTATAAGAACTTATTAAGCTGCCACATTATTTTGTTGCCATCTGACTGGAAACCCAATTTTTTTCCTCTTGGAATATCTAAATACAGAAAGATTATCACCATTAATAGGAAGGTTGATACTTATTTGTATTGTGGGTATTAGCATTATTAATGAGGTTGTATCTATTTGTAGAGATTTCTCAACACCATGAGAGCCGTCCAAGGTGCCCTTATAGTTTCATCAAGTATACAAATAATTCTGGGGTACAGTCAATTGTGGGCCATTTGTTCCAGGTACCACTATATGTAATCTTCACACTGAAGTGAATTTCACACGACCAATCACAATCGAAAAAGCAAATTACCGTTGTGCTTTCTTATTTTGGCACTTTCAGGTTCTTCAGTCCACTTGGAATGGTTCCTGTTATTGCATTAGTAGGGTTTGGTTTATTTGACAGAGGTTTCCCCGTGGTATGCTAACGCCTCTCTTAATCCTCATTTTTTTTAATTCTTAACTGTTCAGTTTCCTCCTGATTTCTCATCCTGAATGTGAACATTTACCAGGTTGGACGGTGCGCGGAAATAGGAATTCCAATGCTTCTCCTGTTTGTAACATTCTCCCAGGTGTTACTATTAATCCCTGCATCAATCAAGTTTGTTGCCAGATTCTAAAAAAAAATTAGGCTTATGAGAAACATCAATGTCAGGAGTTGGTTGTCTCAAACTGTTAATCTGATGAGTTTAGTTGGTCCACAGTACTTGAAGAATTTTCAGACGAGACAACTGCCAATATTGGAGAGGTTTGCTCTCCTTATATCGGTCACAGTGATATGGGCATATGCACACTTGTTAACAGCCAGTGGTGCATACAAGCACCGTCCTGACCTTACACAATACAATTGCCGAACAGACAAGGCCTACCTCATTTCTTCTGCTCCCTGGTTGGTACCCCACCTTTGCTTTTATCTTCCGATATTCATTTTGCCTTTGAAGTATAAAATTCTGATATTAAAAGCTATATCATCTTCAATTTTCAAAAATAAGAAATGGTGACCTCCATATATCCTCTTCTCTTCCTTCTTAAATGTTCATAACAATTGGAACCAGTGTTTTGGTTTTCCCCATTTGACCACCAATTTATTTGCATGCAGGATAAAGATTCCATATCCTCTCCAGTGGGGCGCTCCTACCTTTGATGCGGGTCATTGTTTTGGAATGATGGCTGCCGTTATTGTCTCTTTGATTGAGGTACATGAAAAAACTAGTTGGTACTAGGTAGGAGTTATCGTTCGATTAGGAAGAAACTGATCCCTTCTTTGACAGTCAACTGGAGCATATAAAGCCGCAGCACGCTTAGCAAGCGCCACACCACCTCCAGCGCATATTCTGAGCCGTGGTATTGGTTGGCAGGGCATCGGCATTCTACTTGGTGGACTATTTGGAACATTGACAGGGTCAACAGTTTCAGTGTAAGTTCTGTTGGTTTCACAACTTGAAATTCTCTTATCTTGCTTTTAGACTAATATTTAGTTGAAAACAAAATCCAGGGAGAATGTGGGGTTGCTTGGAAGCACTCGCGTTGGGAGCCGTAGGGTTATTCAAATTTCAGCTGGTTTTATGATATTCTTCTCAATGCTAGGTATGTGATTCTTCTCAACTTATTTGGTTATGCTTTAAAAGTAGAAAATCTCAGTCTAAAGATAATTTTAGACTGATAAATGGATTACTTGACCTTTATCTTCTACTTTATCTCATTTCTTATCTCTGGCAGGAAAATTTGGAGCCTTGTTTGCATCAATACCATTTAGCATTTTTGCTGCTGTATACTGTGTGTTGTTTGGTCTTGTTGGTTAGTGATCATTCTTAGTTCTTTTCTTTCCTCGAATCCAACTTCTTGTTTGTGTGTTTACCCCCATACACACACAGCGAGTTCTTCCACTGTTTAGTGACTGATTTTACTGTGTTGGTCGGATGCAGCTTCTGTGGGGTTGTCATTTTTGCAATTCACGAACATGAATTCAATGAGGAACCTTTTCATCACCGGGGTTGCCTTCTTTCTTGGTTTGTCAGTCCCTGAGTACTTCAGAGAGTATACTTTGAAGGCCCTCCATAGTCCTGCTCATACAAAAGCTGTATGGGTAAGCAAATACACATCATCTTGTTCAGATATTGATCTTTTCATATATTGGACATCATCGTGTGGAATTAGTTCTCCCCATAAGTTGTTTTCTTGCTTTGATGGGTGCAGTTCAATGATTTCCTCAATACCATCTTCTTCTCATCCCCAACTGTTGCATTAATCGTGGCTGTGTTCTTGGACAACACACTTGACTACAAAGACAGTGCCAGAGATAGAGGAATGCCATGGTGGGTGAAGTTCCGGACATTCAAAGGAGACAGCAGAAATGAAGAGTTCTACACTCTTCCTTTCAACCTTAATCGTTTCTTCCCTCCATCATGATGAAGCTTGTTAGTTGTTACCTTAGAAAGATGCTATGGAAAAAAATCATTTCCAGAAGAGGAGGAATGCGCGTGTATGGCAAATCGTCGAGTGTGGCAGAAGAAGATAGATATATTATATTTCGTAGCAGAGAATTGACTCCTCTCTGCTCCCCATTCCTCTTTTCATTTATTTTGTTGTGTAGAAGACTCGGAGTTCGGGTTTACTGCAATAAATAAAATTCATTCATTTTCATCTTTATCTTGTTCACCTCTTTCTGTTATGGATAATTGCAAGAAAATTGACCCAACCATTTTCATCTCTTCCTATATCATAAATCCTTACATCACCAACAGGTGGAGAGCAGAGGTTATACAGAGGCGGCTGTTGGCTGATGCAAAAGAATGCCAAATCAACTGAAAAACGAAAGAATCTGATGCTCCTGAGGGGTGGGATGAGGGTGGTGCTACCTTGAATTGCACATGCACTCTGGACACCGAGGTTGTCGATAAATGCTTCGGCCGAATCCCCTTACCCGCATCTTCTGGCCTTGTTCAATCATCTTTCTCACTCTCTCTTCGAATACATTCCATCCTATTGTGCTATTCTCTGACAAAATTGCAGCTAGCCTCTTCTTGTTTGGCCTCAATGAGGGAGCATGCCCACCTCCGTAATATGTCCGGAAACCAGAAACCAGCGATGATAATTGGCTCCCGGAATCAGTCATGGCAAATACATCAGATGTTGCACAGGCAATGAAGTCCAAAGCTGCAAGCTTCATCCAAAGCATCAACAACATCATGTAAGAACTCGCACTGAACTGCAATGCTGTAAGCTTCATTCAAAGCATCAGCAACCCCAAGAAAGAGTTTTCAATGCTGTTTAGGAAGTTCCTTACGATTTTTAAGTATGGTGAGTGAAATGCAGTGCTATTTATGTACCTGAGAAGAAAAATTCCTGAAAGGTGCAAGTTCACTGGGTTTGAGGAGAGTTTCCTTTGTGACTATGTTGGGATAGAGGCTGATGAATGGACGCATTCTAGAATTACCCCCGTATATATGAGACCCTGCAAGATAAATGTAAGTTCCACGTTTGAATCCAAGACCAGCAAGAACAAGTGCAGCCTCTTCTGGTGTCAATGGACATCTCCCTAACTTCCTTAGCTGCGAGGGAGAGATAGGCCTGCAAGCACCATTTATATAATGAATCACAAGTAGGCAAGTCGCTGTTGCTGAAAAATGTATGCTTAATACTTTATAAAACTTCGTACTTGGAGTTTTTCAAACGTTCAATGAGAAGAGGGAAATGGCTCTCTCTGTAAGTTTGAAGTTCTCTTTTCTCCTTCACTCCACCTCCAAAGTCACACATGGAATAGGCAATCATATCCACTTCAAACCTCAAGTGCAAAGCAAGATATTTTGCTGGATCACTCCTTGTTTTCGGCTTTTCCAAAGCAGTGCCAGGCATAAACTCGCCAAGAAGGTGTTTATCTATCACACTCTGCACATAATCTTGTTTTCTAATCCTTCTGGTTAACAATGAACCAGCTTTCTGAATTTTAGGCACAAACTTCAATGCATGAAAGTTACATTTGCACCTTAATGTCTGCAATGTGCATATGGTACGAAAGAAGTCAATGATAAGAGTTTATATAAGATAGAATTTGTACACAAACTAAAGAGATTGCCTTACAATTAGTATAAGTATCAGTGTGCAATTGCCATATTTTTCAAATGATCACAGGAACTTGCTCTAATAATTTCCAGAATTACATCTGTTATCCTTGTTTCTAGATTCTTAAGTCACTGGTTCTTTATTTGTAGCACTGGGATGGGTAGAGAATTCCTGGTAACATGAGCAACTATGTATTCTAAACTTCTTTACCTGAAGCCTAGAAGGAAACGGATCAAAGCCAAGCCTGTTCCCAAATCCTAGAAAGTGAACAACTTCATTCCGCAACAGGAGAGGCAGTACTTTCTCAATGTAATCGCTGGGCTTTGCCTCCTTCTCAATGTTGGCATCAGTAATCTGCCAAAAGCAAGGGGGAAAGATTGATATAGCAACAGCAAGCGTAGCATACAAAAAAGAGTAAGAAAACAAGAGCATAAACATACTAGACTACCAATAGCTTCAATGTCAGTAGATTTCAAATGAGATGGAAGTTCCTTGACAATATTTATGTCATTGTTCATGACATTCATAAAGTAGTCCTCCTGATAAATATCTCCAAATTGGCTGCATTTGCATAGAAATAAAAGCAGGTTAGTGTTCTGCTGATATATTGTCAAGAAGGGTACTCTGCTGTAACCTAACAGCCAAATTCCGTTGATGACCAGACTTGATACGACCGGCACAAACTTCTCGACAAACTTAGATGAAAATTGGCAGAACCAAGGATAACAGCATATAGCTCATTGATCTGTTGCTAGAAGAACAACAATATATACTTGTTCATACTCATTTTCATTTCTTTCTTACTTCAAAGTTGCACCGAGTTCTTTAAGCGTCAATGACTAAAACATTGATTTTCCTCAAACACAAGGAAGCTACAACAAACCAGTTCCATGGACATTATCAGACAGATATCACAGACCTGGGATCCTTCCACACGTTGCTGTAAAGAAATCTTGGAACAACCAGAGTTGCGTTTAGCAATGAAGCCAATGCAACAGCATTGCATATCTGCATGCAATGGAAGCTGTCAATGAAGGATCAACTTGAAATTGTGGCAGAGTGATAAGGTTGAGAAAGAAACAGCAAAAACGCATCTTGACGTTTACAGCTTCAACTCAATACTAAATCAAACATAATATCACTAAGATATAGCGTGTCAGACTTGGAATACTAGTGATAGGGATTATGAACTGTAGATGAACCGTAGACAGAAAATGACCAACTGGGTTTCTACTGAAAGCGTGAACTTTAGAAAGAATATGACCAATGTGTCAGAAGCTATAGTCCAAAAACTTGTGCAGAATTAGATTTCGCCATCAGATTTAAGTGCATAGAAGAAGTTTTCTTTTGAAGATAACATAGCAATCAACAATGCAACTTTTAGCAAATTTTTTACAGAGGAGAAACTTCCATATATGTAATTAATTCTGTAACAAAGTAAGCTGAGATTCCCAAAGCAGCAGTAACTGAGATTAGAACTTACTGCTACTCTCTGTTGATTGAGACCACCATTTGCACTGATCATGATATAGCCATTGCTCTTTTCTGGTTTCCCTGTAGCAAAAGGAAACCAAAAAAAAAAGATATGATCATTGGTTTTACTGCGTTTTATTATCATATCTTGTTCAGAAAATATAGGCTTTGTACTTTTGCAATATAACCTCGGCCCAAGAAAGCTCATATACCTATTTTATCCGAGTCTATTCTATCAGCACAGGGTTTCCATATAGAAGCTTTCTCATAAGGTTCTTCCCAGAATTTTGATATGTCGTGCTTCATTTCTTTCTAGAGAACAGTAGCAAGTTTCAGATCTGTAACATTACAACCACAAAAGAAAAAAAAAGATTTCCTGCTACAGTATAATATATATAAGAATCAATCCTGCAAACAAACCTCTGCCAGGGAGGTAGATGCCAAGTTTAGCAGCCGGCCATACATCCGCACTGGTAGTTTCTCTTCATGAGTAAGGACGACTGATGGTTTTTCTTCAAGAGTTGTGTAAGCGGTGCTGTACTCCTGCAATTCAGATGTTTCAGAAAAATACCATTATTCAGTTTTATGGAACAGGCATTTCCCTATATAGAAATTTAACAGATGGTAACTAAGAATGCGGTAGTTCTAGGAGTTGATCGAAAGCAATTACTGGAAAGTAACTCAAAAGGCGCCGTATTGTAATCCCAGCACACAAAGCAGATCAAATCATACCTCAAGACCATCTGCTTTCTTTGAGATAGAACTGCTATGGATATCTATTGAATCAAAAATTGATACCATGAAAGAATCAAGCAGGAAAAGAGCACCCATCACTGCTAACATAAAACCAATTGTCCTGACATGTTTACGAAACCATATGTGTCTCTTCCCAACATAAACACCCTTATAAGAACCGAGTTTTCCATACTCATTCTTTAGACCATGAATCAACACAATATTAGGCCTCCAATTATTATATCCTCCTGACAATCTCCTTCCAAGGATAGGATCAGCACCGCCAGCTAAAGTTTCCGTACTTCTCATCTGATAATCATTCATCACCGATGAAAATCCTGGCCGTGGACTCCTTGGGGATGTTTGTTTACCCATAATACAATCTCGAACAAAGCACGAACCAGTCAAAACAAATTGCAACCGGACGCCATTGTCTATAGTCTAAGAAGAGTAAGAAGAGAAGATGACCCAACAACAGAAAAACCATTTCTGAGACAATAAGGCCTCAGAAGCTTGCTTTAACAACCATATGGATGGGGACAGTAAACTTTGAATTGATAATTACAAAAAAATTGAGATTGATAAAAAAAAAGAAACTCAATGTTCCAGAATCAATGTCGCTTTCTATTCTGATACTCTTTCTCTATATGTTTCTCAAATTCCACTCCTGACCTACCGGCCTGTTAGTTCAAATGAACAAGATTCAAGTTTGGTATCATATTTTGACAGTGAGCCAGAAAAAATGAAAAACAACCACAAATAAACCATGAATTGGAAGTGAAGCTAAGAAGTAGGTGGTGCACTTTACATATACATTTTGGTTTATTTCATCCTTCTGATAAACAGTGACTCATACCAGGATAAGATGAGTGCACCGCACGAAATATTCTGAAAACTCCCCAACACTTTCCTAACTAACCTGAACAAAAATTCAAACGTCTGCAACAGCTACTTGCCACCAAATGCTAAAACAAATTAAGATCAACATCTGCCACGGCTACTTGCCGCCAAATAGAATATTCAAGGTGTTTAACTAACCCTTTACTGTTCTACTTCTATTAAGAGAAAATGAAAAGCTGGGTATGAGCGCAGTACCTTGATGAGATATTTAGGGATGGGAATCCAGCCATAGAAATCCTTGAAATGCAACCAAAGGAGAAGAGCCGCTAAACTCATGACCATAAACAAAGCAGCTCTTACCATCTTCCTTCTCAACCCTCTAAATTATTTACATGGTTGACTCTCGCAATGAGATTGGAAACGATCGATCGACAAACTGAAACGACGAGAAATACATAAAACGAATTATAGTTTAAATAAGGTTCCGGTTTTGGCGGAATAAAAGCTTTCCGGGCGATGGTGATTTGGGCTACATGGCATCAAATTTTATGAATAGTACTTAATGTGCAACATTGGGACTGCCAAGCAGGTGCACGATGACGATGGGAACGAGTCTCCTCTCCTGTGCTGTGATGTTACGTCATTCTGACAATCAATTCTATGGCATGTGTCTCTTTACTTACTGATGATCCCATGGTAGGAGATGTAGTTTCGCATGATAGTTAGAAAAAATGGTGTGATTCAATCAATGCTGGAAATAGAAATATCAAATATAGGTCGTTTTCCGTTTTCCGTTTTCCGTTTTCCGTGTGTATGTTTGATTTTCCTCGTATATTTTTTAACAGAAATTTATTTTAATAATAATTATAATCCAACTGAATCTCGTAATATTGTTAAGGCCTTCTTTTATATTGAGACTTACCAACGACAAAAAAATAAAAATATTAGTTTGTTATTTTCCAATTCAATTATTCTGAATGCACAAATTTTATATTGATAATTTTTTATAAAAAAATGAATCCAATTTTCCCAAATGCACTGTGAAAAAAATTCGATTTTCCAAAATCAAAAATTGAACCACTGTTAATATCATAATATTTAATAATCGGGTTTCGATTAATTGGGCATCGGTTGGGCTTTATGTTGCTTGGGCTATTGAAAGAATCCATTATAGACACTTTTACATAATGGAATATTCACCTCAACGTCTGAATATATTCCAAGAATCTTTTTATATGAAGAAAAAAGTTTATTGATAACTAATTAAAAATACAAATTTTAATTATTCTCAAGATTAAAATTCTAGTGAATTTTTTTTACAAAAAATCACTCGATTAATTAAGTATTGAATTATCTCACATAAGGGTTAGGGTTGATTTATTCTAATAATTTACCAAGATATCATTTTTAAACACGTGTCGCAATGTTGAGGATGACAGCGAAGCTTATCAAGTGGTCAGAGTTTGGTAAAGACCTACAAGCACTAGTTGCCGGATTTGAACTTTTTGACGCTAGTAAGGACAGTTGTTGTGGTCTAAGTAGAAAAACAGAAAATCCCAAACCTTGCTTGCACCTTTTGCCGCACCTCTGGGCTCCGGCTTTCTTAGGAAAAAAAAAAAGAAAAGGCACCTGCCCAAACCTGACTTGGAAGTGACCCAAAGGTACGGTAAAATATTACTTGACTAAAATCCCTACCCGGCCCGCGGAAGCTTTACGTGCTTTTCTTACAACAGGGTCGTGTACCGATTCCTGTGGCTCCCATCCCCACCACATTGCCCAGACCTAGACATGACCCCAACTAGCAAATAATTGTTTCATTTTTCATGGCAAAGTGCAAGAATCATGGTGTTCACATGCATAATTGGCATAGCCCTCTGTTCTACGGACATGTAAATCTAAGAGCTTTTGCAACTTTAAAATGTCTCTTATGCATGCGTGACTCGACAAAAGAAACACATCATTACATGCATAATTGGCATAGCCCTCTGTTCTACGGACATGTAAATCTAAGAGCTTTTGCAACTTTAAAATGTCTCTTATGCATGCGTGACTCGACAAAAGAAACACATCATTAACATCATCATCGCCATATCATGATCATGGTCTGCACTATAAACTATATTATTAAGTGTGACGAAGGCTAAGAGTGGTACAATGTATGCCTTAATACATTCATGTGTTGAATAGAATTCAAATTAGTGAATTTGTGGATTGAAGGGGCTATACGCTTTCCGATATGAGTTTGTGAATGAATATAAATTTTTTTTTCGAATAAAGTTTGTGAATATACATATATATATTTTTTGGAATAAGTGGATGTACCAATGATCCATAATGGTGTAATTAGGAGTGAGCAAGTGATCAAAATAATTAAAAACCCCAATAGCCCAAATACCCATACTGAATGATTATATATTTAACATGGATTTTTTAAAAAAAAATATATTGGATTGGTTTTATGAGATACAGTTTGCATAGAGGTCAAGTTATCAAATTTTATATTGGAAAAGAGTGAGAGAATTCTTAGATTTATATATGTTATATTTTTTAGACTATGTGATTATGAATCAAATTCAACGTTATAATTGTAATCCATCAAGTCTGTTGGGCTAGAATCCAGGTGTTTTGTATGTTTATCTTTTTTATTCAATATTGGTACATATTAATTTTTTTATAATTTAGATACCTGAAATTAGATATCCGAAATTTAATTTTATCCCATAAATAATTATTATTAATATATATAATAATATATTATATATTGTCTAGGTTGATTCTTTTGGAATATATTATAAAATTTAAAATATTCCGGTTGGGACCCAAATTCAACAATGAAAAAATTTGATTTGGTCCATGAAATCCAAAATTTTGGATTTCTCAAATATGAAACAAATTACAATATATATGGCTTAAATACCCAAATGTGTTTGCCCTAGGTGTAATGTTGTATGAGTTCACAATAAAATAGGGTAGACATGTGCTGATCCGAATCAGATATACTATCTACTAGACCACAATGCAATCTCATGTATCAAATTCTTTAAAATATTGATTAAATATATGCCGATATATTATTTATTTTTTTAAAACATGGTCTGTTAGTTGCCAAACACAAGGATGGACTAGTTATTTGCAGCGAAAGAAAAATATACAACGCATCGGGTTTTCATGTTAAATCATCAAGCGCGCCATCGTATATAATAATTATCTCAAAAGGATCGCATTCGTCATAAACCACGAATCATAACAAATGCTGTAAAAATATCAAAATAGATACGCAAGTATGAAACCAAAAGATAACATACTAAAAAGTGATGCAATAGTCCGGTGTCTAGCAAATAAACACTGGCAACTACAAGAAATGGGATGGGATGAAATCTCAAGAGATAGAATCACAATGTTATACTCAGTCCCAGGAGAATGAGGAAATCTAAGTGATAAATATATTATAAATATATTTGGGATCAAAATTAGTTATATAATCTAATAAATCTAAGTGATCAGCCATTCTCGTAACATATCATGTGTGTATCACACATAAATAATTAATTATGCACATATGAGTCCACTTAAACATGTTAAATCAATAAATAGAATCACATAGTAAAATACATCTCACGATACATAACACTCACGCAAATGGCCCAAATCTGTCGGAGCGGACTGGGAAACGCTTCAAAGACACATCAATCAATGAAACCCTTGAAGAGATCGAGCTAACCATCACTCGTACTTGTTCATATGTCAACCTAAATGCACAATTATACAATATGAAGATGATCTTATATGACTCCTAAAATTATATGTCAATGTCTTAAAAAATAAATAAAACAATCCCGTTTGGTACCTGTGAAAATACAATCTCACATCAGAAGAAAAATAAGATGATATTGGAGATTTAAATATATATGTATAAAATCATAGACGCGAAAATATTTTTTCATGGTAAAAACAGAAATTCAAATTATACATGCACACGTTTGTGCCATGGCCTGTTGGGCCGGAGTACCAACTCATTGTACAAATGAGTGAATATAGATGAATATATACATCATATATACTAATGTTATGCAATTATTCAAATATTTCAAATCCTCAAAGACATTCTCGGGGTTTTATTAAGCAAGTGTTTGAATAGATTTTGTAAGGTTTATTTTTTTAATTGGAACAAAATGGCAGACCGATCTCGCAACACTTAAAAACAAAATTCTTATTTTTCATTGCAATGTTTTGACCATTTCCCAAACGGTAACGGCACCGAATCCTGACGACGTTTGGCAAAAGAATAGTACAAAGAAAAGAAAACCCAAAACTCGTAATTAAATAGCAAATGGGAGGTCAAGGATCCTCCAAGGCAGTACAAACAAAAAAGGCCCCGAAAGGAAAAGCGAAGAAAGAGAAAAAAAGGGCAGAAAAGCGAATAGAACGGAAAGAGAGTGGAGAGAGAGAGAGGAAAGGAGGGAGAAGACAGGGGAAGAAGAAAAAGAAGAGTTTTGGGGGAGGAGCTGGAGTCACATGGCTTGTTGTTGATGTTTTTGTTGTTGGTGTTGCTGTCTCTGTCTAAACCTTATTACAACTATTAATCATATCTCATATTTCTATACCACTCTCTCTCTCCCCTTCTTCTCTTCTCTTCTCATCCGCCTCTGCCCCCAACACCACACCCACCCTTCCCGCACGCCACCATGACTACATGATCCTCTTCTCTCAGCCACCACCTCGCTCTCCTTGACACAAGCAAACCCATCTCCTTGTTCCTCAATTTTTTCTCTTTTACGTCCATGGCTGAGGATAAGGTAACAATCTCTCTCTCTCTCTAGGGACATTCTTATTTGATTTCCATGAAGTGGGTGTTTGCCGCTTTTTATTTTTACAATTTTTAATTTTGTTTAGGGTAATTTCTATTTTCATTCTTGATTTAATTTGGGTTTGGTTTAGATAGTTTTTCCTTCAAATTTCAACTGATGATTGCGGCTTTTGGTTTATTTCGGCTGTAATATGTAGTTTAGTTGCTGGCGATCTCAATGGAGCTTTAGACTAGTTTCTGCGTTTTCTTTTTATTGATCTAAAATATATTTCTCTTTTTGGTAAGCAATTCCTTTTCTTTAAAGATCTTCATTAAGTTTTCCTTTTTTTATTCAAGCAATTTTGGCTTCTCTATATTTGTTTCGTTAATTCTAAGAACCTGATCTTTCCTTGAGCTCTAGCTCTAGGGCTCTTTCTTCTCCCTCTGGTTTCAGTTCTTTTTAGCGGGTTGAATGAACATTTTGACCTAATTTTTGGCTTGAATTGTTATGTTTCTAGATCTTTAACCGCTTTCGCCGCAGGCTACAGTTATTTTTTTGGTTAATTTTCGAGATTCTTATTTTTTTTTTCATTTTTTCGGAGTGAAATTCCTTTCTTGTTACTTAGTCTTTTTTCTGTTTCTTTTTTGGCTACCTTGCTTGTTAATTTGTTGTCCTTTAGTTGTATGATATCCTTTGTTTCAATGAGTTTTACAGGGAATGAGTGCTCGGATGGCTGACGGGAATGATCCGGTCACCGGACACATTATTTCAACCACAATTGGAGGTAAAAATGGAGAGCCCAAACAGGTAATAACTCTTGTCAAAGGCTATTCTTTTGCTTTCTTCTCAAGTTTTTGGTTCTGAAACCTGAAAGAAGATTTGATTAGTACTATCTAAATTCAAGGATGTCCGTAGCTAACAAGGGGCTTATTTGTTTGTTCTTTTGCTTTATACAGACCATTAGTTACATGGCAGAGCGAGTTGTGGGGACTGGGTCATTTGGTATTGTTTTCCAGGTAAGTCAACGTGGGAATCCATTGCTGCTATTGTACCGGTTTGGAGGCTGACATGTTATTTTTCTAGGCAAAGTGCTTGGAAACTGGGGAGAATGTGGCAATTAAGAAGGTTTTACAGGACAGGAGATACAAGAACCGAGAACTGGAACTAATGCGTCTGATGGATCATCCCAATGTTGTTTCTTTGAAGCATTGTTTTTTTTCCACTACAAATAATAATGAACTGTTTCTCAATTTGGTGATGGAGTATGTTCCTGAGAGCATGTATCGGGTTTTGAAGCATTACAGCAATGCAAAGCAGTCAATGCCACTTATTTATGTGAAGCTTTACATGTACCAGGTGTGCCTTGTTGATTCGATCTGGATTAATTTGCTGATTCATACTGTTCGTTGAAAATAAATGCTTTTCAGATTTTGAGGGGACTGGCTTATATCCACACTGTTCCTAGAGTTTGCCACAGGGATTTGAAGCCGCAGAATCTTTTGGTATGCTTTGACTACTTCATTTTTTTAAGAAAAGATTGTATTCACCCTCTGACTCCAAATTGTTCGCTCTTGGCAGGTGGATCCTCTTACTCATCAGGTTAAGCTTTGTGATTTTGGAAGTGCTAAAGAGCTGGTATGTAGACTTCGCTTTTGTCTTGTACTAGTCTTTTTTCTTGTTGTTCATGACTGGCACTATAGTATTTCATTTTGTTAGACAGCTTTAGAATGCATATGGTTTGTTGCTTCCCCAGAGTACTTCACACATTGACCATTGCATTTCTGATTAGGTCAAAGGTGAAGCTAGCATATCATATATTTGTTCTCGATTCTATCGGGCTCCAGAACTTATATTTGGTGCCACAGAGTATACAACCTCGATTGACATATGGTCAGCAGGTTGTGTACTTGCTGAGCTTCTTTTGGGTCAGGTTAGTATATCCTTAATGTCATTTTCTATTTCCTCCTTGCATACAATTTAATTAATATTCCAGTTATTTGTATGTAAGAATTTGAAATTTTACAGCCCTTGTTTCCTGGAGAAAATGCAGTTGACCAGCTCGTAGAGATAATTAAGGTACTGCTTGCTTACAGATACTAAAATTAGTATAAATTTATATGATGAGATCATGGCTTCTCACATATGTTCTACAGGTTCTTGGTACACCAACTCGAGAAGAAATTCGCTGTATGAATCCAAATTACACTGATTTTAGGTTTCCACAGATAAAAGCGCATCCTTGGCACAAGGTTTCCTTTCTGTTCTTTTCTTACACTCATTGAATTTCAGCATCGGATCATGCCATTTTATGTTTTTTTCTTTGGCATTAAGGTTCTTATGGATGTTAATTGTTTTTTCCTTTTCAGTGAGATAATCGCAATAACACTATTTTGTTCCAGTTATATTCTCACCTGGTTAAAATATTCTTGGATTCAGGTTTTTCATAAAAGAATGCCACCAGAAGCAATTGATCTCGCCTCTAGACTACTACAATACTCTCCAAGTCTTCGTTGCACTGCGGTAAGGGTTTCACTTTATGCTTGTTGCAGATGACTTTATAATCGCCCATATGCAATATAGATGCAAGATGTAGAGTCTTATTTCATACTTGTTCATTAAAAATTTCCTGGCACATGAAATGCTCTTGTTTTTGTTTTAAGTTGTGATGTTTTTATATTCTCTTGTTATGGATGTCCACCGATTTGTGGTACATCATTCACCTGTTGCCTAGTATTTTGCTGAGCTCTTTTCTTTTGTTTCATCTATCTCTCTCTGTCTGTGGTAAGTTTTTTGTCCCTGTGATTAAGTGTATTTTACATTTAACTGGAATTCTAAAGTGTTTTCATCACTTGTTATGAATTATTGTTGCTCTTATCTAACAATATAATTTTTCTTGCTCTCAGTTAGAAGCATGTGCACACTCTTTCTTTGATGAACTCAGAGAACCCAATGCTCGTCTACCGAATGGTCGCCCTTTGCCACCTCTTTTCAACTTCAGGCAGGAAGTACGTTAGATTCCCAACTTTGTTTCATCTCTTAGTCTGGTAGTAAAATTTTGAGTTGATTGGGTATGTAGTTGGCATATGGTACAAGTAGATGTGTCCAGGGTTTCATTGAGTTGCATGTTGAGTAAGAATATGCAGCATTTAATTGCTCTGTTGTCCTGCTACCATTTTGAGCATCACTAAACTGCTATTTTTTTTAATGCTACGGTTTTTCAAGCCAAAGTCTCATTGTTGTTCACAATGTATCTTGATTGGTTTGCAGTTAAATGGGGCTTCTCCTGAACTCATCAACAGGTTGATACCAGATCATGTGAAACGGCAAATGGGTATGAATTTTTTGCACCTATCTGGGACATAGACCAAGGCAACTGTGTATGAAGGATATTTACCAGTTACTTTGCGATCCGAAGGGAGTATTTTCTTTTTTGTGTTTGACCATCTTGAGGCATGATCAGCAACATGTTCTCACTGCCAGGACAGGTGCAAAATTAGGCGGGACCGGATGGCTGCACTTCATATTATTTCCCCTTTTTTTTCTCTCTTCCATACCACCCCCTGTGTTCTCTTTACCCTTCAAGGACAGGTGCCTTTTTGTTTCTTTTCTCCTTTGTAATGTACATGTTTGATAGTAAAGATAGCCGGAGTAGCTACTAGCCAGAGGTAAGGCCGAGAAGTGTTATGTAGAGCTGGGTAGGAGGAGGCCCTGAATTCAGGAAAATTGGGGGTGGGGATGAGGTGTTGTTGGATGGCAGGGTGTGGTTCACTGTTGTTCTTGACTTGAAACACAAGACGATAGGGCATGGCCTATCGCGTTCTCTTATTCTGATCCTTTTCACATATTTCTTTTTCCAGCATTTCAGCTAACCATATCCTGATCAAGATAAGCGTCCACCCCAACTTCATCTTAAGAGCCTTATTGATGTCCGAAGCATTTTGCAGCTCCAGGCCACCCTTCATGTTTGGTAAACTAATTGTATCCCAGTTAACAAGATGCGTCTAAGAAGAATCCCACACAAAATAAAGCATTACTTACCCAATAAGACTACACAGATTCAAGTGATGCCAAAATGATAATAATTTGTGAATTGGGGTATCCAATACTACAAAGAACCTTCCTCAACAATACGACCTTTTGATAACACCAAAATGGTTACGTTGTCTAAGGTAATCTCATCTACAAAATTGGCGTTAATTGGTTCTTAATAATATATTTTAATAGTTGATTCTGAATATATAATATTATATAATTTCAGATTAATTGAACAAATTTTTAATCGAAATCTGTAGATTAGTCATCTGACTATTAATACTCTTTGATTTTTTTTTTAAAAATACAGCCTAGTGGTTTAGAGTAATGTATAGGTCCATTAGTTCATTTTAACTTGAAAAAGAATATGATTACTTTTGGGTATATATAGACAGGTTGGGGTTTGATTAGGGTTCACGCATCGAATATGGAAATTCCAGAGCAAGCAAGATATGTATTTTTATTTTGGGCTGGATACAACAAGGTTCAGTGACAACATGAGCAGCTGGATTCTCCTTTTAAGCAATCCGAATTCTAACCTCCGGAAGACACGTATATAAAACAAACATTGTCGAGAATGCGTCCTATCTGAAATAATGATACCTAATCAAAGTCGGAGAGATTAATTCTGTGACGGGGCATGAATACGGCAGGAATACGGCAGGAATAGTAACCTTCTATCATTTATAAAGATGAACGAAAAGAAACATAATATATAATAAAATATTTATCATTTCAGCGGAAAAAAACGAATAAGAGACCATTACGTTTGGCATCTTCCCTTTGTTAGAACATTAATCATTCGGATTTAAGGTTGGGATGATACTTTATGTGAATTTGCACTAAAATAAATTCTTATTTACTTTAAGAATGTCATGTTATAGAACCTATTAGACGTGAACACAATTCTATTTTTGTCAGCATTTTCGAAAAGAATACGAGGAAACTAATGACGTTTACCTTAATTAGATTAATAAAAAAGATGAAATAATAAAATAATGAACTTTCTTTGTTTGGATTAATCTGTCAAGATTCTTCAAGTGTTAATTTTATAAGTAGATACAGATATTCTTTTGCTTCTTATCCAGACAGAAGCAGGGCATGCTGTTTCAACGCCTGCAGCACAGTTGCCGTTTCTACCTCAACAATCTGAAATGTGCATAGACGCAACGATAATTAGCTGTTAACTGTAGAGACGGCAATTGAGGTGAAAGTGATTTCTTAATAAATAGTGCTAGTAAACGCTCAACGTTGAGAGTTGATTGGGGAGGTTATAAATGAAGGCGAAGTTACTAAATGGGGTAGGTAGGTGATGACCTGAGTCTTTGCTTTTTTTTCAAAGTGATAATCTTCATCAGTTTTCTCGCATTTTTGGCTTGGTCAACTCTTGGGTTCTTTCTGTTCTGTCATGACTCTAATCCTATTTTGTTTTTTCATGACTCTAATTTACGGAGTGGACTCGGTTGGTCATTTGGTTTGAGGGTTTTTTTTTGGATTGTAGGTTTTGTTTTGTGGTCCGTTGAGGAAAATATTGCTGTTTTGTGTGGATAGCTCAAAATTACCTTGCAATTATGCATAGCTGGTAATATTCTATCGAGAGTTTTGGAGGAGCGCAGATTATACAGGTAGGAGTGATGGAGAAAGGAAAGCATGAAACTTTGGCGAGTTCAGGTCAAGTTAATCTAGAAACAGGTGGGAGCTGTAATGGTTTTAATGGAAATTCGACCGATTTGAATGATGGAGTTCTGTCAGCGGCTGGGGCTGTGTTAAATTCAGGGGGGACAAAGAATGGAGGGGGCGATGCCGGAGTTTTGAATGTGAATGTGGACAGATTGAGTTCATGCAAGAGGATGGTGAATCAGGATGTGCAAGAAATTGGTGGGCTGGCGAATGGAGGAACTAGTGGGATCTCCTATGGTGGGGATAATGAGGTTGTTATTGTGGTGAATTCTGAGGAGCTCGCGAGCAGTGTTTACGGAGAAACTAGTCTTGCAGCAAATATACAGAAATCGATGTCAAATGTCTCTATGACAAACCAAGAAATGCATGATTATAATGCCCCGGATCAGACTGTAATTGTGATAAATTCACAAGATGATGTAGGTATGAGTGATGGGAATGGATCATCTGAGGTCAAGGGGAAGGAATTGGAGTTCAAAAAGGCAGCGGAAGATCAATCAAAGACAAAGGTCTCCGACGAGGAGAAGCCATCTTTCGTTACTGACACGAAGTGTGGCGGCGGAGGAAGAGGACTTAAGGACGACTGTGGTAGAGAAAAAGTTTGCAGGATTTGTCACTTGAGCTCTGATGGTTTACATAACGTCATTCTCTCCACTGATAATGACATCTCCACCTCAATAGGTTTAATTCCTCTCGGTTGTGGATGCAAAGATGAGCTTGGCATTGCGCACTCTAGTTGTGCTGAGGCTTGGTTTAAGCTAAAAGGAAACAGGTACATTTCTTTTCACAAGATAAAGTTCTACATAAATTTGAATGTTCAGAGGCTAATCTGATCTTCCTTATTTCATATGTACAAAGTCCACTTTGTTCTGCACTTCAATATTGTTTTAAGCATTAATAGTACCACTTTTCTGGATAGTTGAAATCACCTTCCATGACTGTTCTTATCTTTACCGAGAACTGCTGAAAGCCTGGAAGACAGATTTCTGTTATTCCTGTTGCTTTTAGTATTTCTTTCTAAATTAGATAACCATGAGTAATCCTTTCCGGCACCAACCAAGGTCGGGTCAGCCACACCCCTCAGGTTTACATCTAGTATTATTTCCTATCCTTTCTTCTTCCAACCCTGGACTCTCTCTGTTTCTCAATTCTTACTAAAAATATCAAATAATCCCAGAGTGTTTGTCAATTCTTTTCATTGCCGTATTCATAGAACACAGTTGACTGCTGATTTATCGACTTATGTTTTCGGAATTCCACCTTGAGAGGATACTTGAACTCACTTTGTTAACTTGATTACTTTTAATGCAGAATCTGTGAAATTTGTGGAGTGATAGCACAAAATATTACATATATTGGAGATGATAGATTTTTTGAGAGGAGATTTATTGGCATGGGAAGTGGTGGTGGTGATGGACTACCAAATGGAGGTGGAGGATGTTGGCGAGGACAACCATTTTGTAACTTACTGATGGCACTGCTGGTGATAGCTTTCATACTTCCATGGTTCTTCCGTGTAAATGTCTTCTAGATTGGCGATAATATAACGTTAAAAGTTTCTTCCTTTCCGTCAGCTTCTCGCTCGTTATGGTCGATTGATTATTTTAGTTGCAGAAATGATCTGTATAGTGGTGGTTTATATACGCATTTGGGTCTTCATGATTTGGCCAAGAGTTATGCGTTGCATTTCAGAGGAAAAAGGTTTTCAATTGTTTCTCTTGTGTCTATTCTTAACGCACACAATTGCTATTAAGGAATTTCTTCTCATGTTAAACTATGCCTTTATTTTGTTGACAGGAAATTTTGTTGCAAAGAGTGCATTTTGCATCATCTTTTGATTTATTAATGATGGATTGATTGATTAAGGTTGGAGGAGGTTCCATCACCTATTATCCAACTATATGGATTTCATCACCTAATATTCACCCAATTAGATTTTCTGAATTAATACGAAATGTTAATACAAAATTTAAAATTATTTGATTAATTTTTATTTAGAATCAACTATCAAAGATCAAATTTTTCATAGATAAATATATTTTTATATTTAATCATATTTTTTGGATTAAGATATTTTTTTAGTACAAAGATTTATATTAAAAATTCAGCAAATCTATTTATTCTTCTATTTTTAATGATTATTTTTAAATATTATAAATAATATATAATAATTTATGATTTATTAATTTTTTTTAATAATACTTAAATTAGATAGTTTTTCTAGTATGGTAGATTCGAAATTTCGAATTCCACCAATTCTTTTTATGGCCCTTTTGATTTGCAAAATTATCTGAATTATTTGGTGGAATAAATACTTTTCGACAAGGACAATTAAGTCATTGAACGTAGCCCTTATACTATCAAACCCTAACTCCTCTATCAAGCCCTGGGCACCTCTGGTATAAAATGAAGACATCCACCTCTGCTGCGCCTCCTTCCAAGCTTCCACTCCACCGAAACTCTCAGCTCTGATTTCTCTGTATATCTTACAATGGTAAGATCTCTATCCTTCTTATTCAAAATGTATGTTTTGGTTCCATGAACATAAATCTCTCATTCACTCTGTTTTGTGTGTGTGTGTGTGTGAATTTGGCCAAACGACGAATAGGCTTCAGAGAAGAAGCTCTCTAACCCTATGAGGGAGATCAAGGTCCAGAAACTTGTCCTCAACATCTCCGTCGGCGAGAGCGGAGATCGTCTCACCCGTGCCGCCAAGGTAACATCTGTTTCCCTTTCACTTATACTATTCCTTCGTCTTTGGTGGCATATAATCAATTTTTGATATACCGGGTTTACCCTTCAGGTGCTTGAGCAACTCAGTGGCCAAACCCCCGTCTTCTCCAAGGGTGCGCTTGTAACGCTCTTTGTATGATTTCTGACATTCCATTTCTGTATTAATTGTGTTATCATATATGTTGGGGTCTGAGCAGCTAGGTATACTGTGAGATCATTTGGAATCAGACGTAACGAGAAGATCGCATGCTATGTGACTGTCAGAGGGGACAAGGCTATGCAGCTTTTGGAGAGCGGCTTGAAGGTCAAGGAGTACGAGCTCTTGAGGAGGAACTTCAGTGACACTGGCTGCTTCGGATTCGGTATCCAGGAGCACATCGATCTTGGCATCAAGTAATGCTTTCGCTTTATCAGTTCTCATTGTTACAAGTGATTTATAGTTGTTTTAGGCTATTCCCATTATCTGGGTTAGTTGTGCTGATTGACTCAGTTTGGATGCTGTGCTCGTTTGTTCTGTATCTGTGCCCTCATTCTCATTCATGAGAATTTTACTATAGTTTGTTTAATTATTAAACAAGAAAATCGTTTCTTGTTCTTGTTCTTATGCATAGGTTGGTGTGTTCTATTGTCTTCGTACTCGTACTAGAACAGTGTCTGTATTTTAAATTGAAAGATTGGGGGAACTGATGTAAAAATTACCTCATATTTGTAGGTATGACCCTTCAACTGGTATCTACGGAATGGACTTTTATGTGGTTCTGGAGCGTCCAGGATATCGTGTTGGTCGGCGCCGGAGGTGCAAGTCCCGTGTTGGAATTCAGCACAGAGTGACAAAGGAGGACTCAATGAAATGGTTCCAAGTTAAGTATGAAGGTGTCATCCTCAACAAGTCCCAGAATATCACATAGTTTTGTTACAGATTTGGTTAAATTCAACCTTTTTTATGGAGCTCCGTTGCAGTCAGTATTTTTCTTTTACTAAAATTTTGAATTTGTAGTATCTGAAGTACCGTTGATTTTCATATGTTGGAATTTTCTGTGATTCGAAATGCTGTTGCATTGCAGTAGTTTGTGAGATTATCTGGTCGTTTCCGTTTTTATTTGATTGCTTGGGTTGAATTGGGTCACTATAAACCCTGCTTGGGGTTGAATTGGGTCACTATAAACCCTGCTTGGGGTTGAATTGGGTCACTATAAACCCTTAACGGCTTAACCTCAATTTGGCATCAGACCTAAAGCTTAAAGGCTTAAAGTGGGGCCGAGGGTCTCTGGTTTTTAGTGTCCAAAATCGTTTAGTTCTGGTATCAATCAGTTAAAATCGTTTATTTCTGCTATCAATCAGTTAAAATCGTTTATTTCTGCTATCAATCAGTTAAAATCGTTTATTTCTGCTATCAATCAGTTGAATCTCGAGCCTAAGCAGCTGCCATTTCATATATTAAAAGTATTACTTTAGGATCTTTAGCAACTATTGATTGCTCTTGCTTTGACCAGTTAAATACTTTGGCATTGCTTCACCTTTTCTTTTATGGGTGCTAGTAACCGATTCCTGCTGGCACTAGCGGTTGGTGCTATTGTTGTTCATTGATATTATAGAACTTTATGCATGGATTTATTAGATTTTAATAATTTTAATATATTAATAAATTTATTAAAATTTTAAAAAATTGTTAATTAATAACTGATAAAAGATTGATTTCTTAAAATTTGTAGGTATAAGTGGAATTTAACGATTAAAATTCGAAAATTTATTATTAATAGAAATATTTGTGATTGTATGTTAAAATTATGATAGAAATATGATATAATATATATTTCCAGATAATTTTATATATTATTACAAAAAATAAATTTTTTGTAAAAAATTATTAATTTGCTTTGAAAAGTATTTATCAATCATTAAGTTCTTATTTTTAAGTAACTTTGAATTAAATAATAAATTAATTAATTATATATATATATAAAATTATATAATATAATTATACTTTCCGGCAAAGTTTCAGATTCTCACACTACAAAGTTTCAGATTCTCTTGTATTTGCAGGATCAGAGGTGTGTTCATCAATTGCTCTGGATAGCCTAGGGGAACTTGCAACCTTTCTTCTGGCGCGTGGAAGATAAATTCTTGTTTTGCACTGTCAAAATATCAACGAGAAAAGACAAGAAAGTTGAGAGAAGAAAAGAAGGGGAGAACTCTTCTTTACCTCTGTAATCTGTACAAAACAACCATGCTGTTTGTTTTCCTTTGTTAAACCTTCCCATCTTTCCTCTTAAACACTGTCAATGTCGATTTTAGTGGCAAAAACCACACTACCGAACGCTTTCTTCCCGTCGCATGGACGAAACCAGAGACAAAACTCCGTCACATTCCAAAATTTACTCTTCTGTGGTGAAGAAAATGCAGTATTTATTGGTAAACGATATGCAGAATCTAGCCTTTTATCATCAAATCTGCTGTGTTCTTGTACCATGATGTCTGTTTCTGCTTTTATTCCTAAAACCAGAGATAGCAAATTGGCTGACTGTAACACGACAATCAGCGAATTCTGCAAAGCAGGTAATCTTAAAAAGGCCATGGAATTGCTTTGTACGTCACCAAAAACCAAACTGGAATCAAGTACTTATTGTACAGTGTTGCAGCTCTGCGCAGAACTTAACTCCTTGGAAAATGGTAAAAAAGTTCATTCACTTATCTGCACTAATGGGATTATGATAGAGGCTGCTTTGGGAACAAGACTTGTATTTATGTACCTCTCTTGTGGGGAGCTAAGAGAAGGGAGGCGGATGTTTGACAAGGTAGCAAATGAGAAGGTTTTTCTTTGGAATCTAATGATGAGCAGTTATGCAAAGAATCGTGATTTTAGAGAAAGTATATACCTGTTCCAGCAAATGTTGGATTTTGGGGTTGAAGTTAACTCACATACATTTTCTTGCGTTTTAAAGTGCTATGCGGCCTTAGAAAGCTCGAAAGAAGGTCAATGGGTTCATGGATATTTATTAAAACTGGGTTTCGGGACCTGTAATTCTGTGGTTAATTCTCTAATGACTTTTTACATGAAGATAGGGATGGTGGAAACTGCACGCAAATTGTTCGATGAATTGATTGACCGAGATGTTATTTCCTGGAATTCAATGATAAGTGGGTATGTGGCAAATGGTCTGTATGAGAAAGGCCTTGAGGTCCTTGTAGGGATGCTGTGCTGGGGAGCTGATGTGGATTTAGCTACGATGGTTTGTGTCCTTCCAGCTTGTGCAAATTGCTGCGATGTTTCATTGGCTACAGCTGTTCATGCTTTAGCAATAAAATCCTGTCTGGACACGGCGATTACTTTCCGTAATGCGTTAATGGATACATATGCAAAATCTGGTCGTTTGGATGATGCAGTTCGCGTTTTCGAAAGAATGGAAGATAGAAATGTTGTATCCTGGACTTCAATGATTGCAGGATATGCTCGAGAAGGACTGTCCGGTAAGGCTATTGGAGTATTCCATGAAATGACAAAGCAGGGCGTTAGGCCCGATGTCTTTACTATCACCACAGTTCTTCATACTTATGCCTGTAATGGTTCGTTAGAAAATGGCAGGGAGGTGCATGACTATATCAGGGAAAATGATATGCAATCAAATATTTTTGTTTGCAATGCTCTCATGGATATGTATGCAAAATGTGGAAGCATGGAAGATGCTAACTCCGTGTTTTTAGACATGCCTGTGAAGGACAATATCTCGTGGAATACCATGATTGGAGGTTACGCAAAAAATGGTTTAGCGAATGAAGCTCTTATCCTGTTTGCTGCAATGGTACAAGAATCAAAACCAGATAGTACAACAGTTGCACGTATTCTTCCAGCTTGTGCCAGCCTAGCTGCTTTAGATAAAGGGAGAGAGATTCATGGTCATCTGATCAGACATGGTTATTCTTCTGATCAATGTGTTGCCAATGCACTTGTTGACATGTACGTGAAGTGTGGGATACTAGTTAATGCTAGAATGCTCTTTGATATGATTCGTAAAAAGGATCTAGTCTCTTGGACGGTAATGATATCTGGATATGGAATGCATGGATTTGGAAGTGAAGCTATTGCTGCCTTTAATGAAATGAGGCAAGCGGGTACTGAGCCTGATACAGTTGCTTTCGTTTCTATACTCTATGCTTGCAGTCATTCTGGATTGACAGATGAAGGATGGAGGTTTTTTAACATGATGCGAAATGAATGCAACATCGAGCCACTATTGGAGCATTATGCTTGTATAGTAGATCTTCTTTCCCGCAAAGGGAAATTGCAGATGGCACATCAGTTTATCAAATCAATGCCAATCGAACCAGATGCCACAATTTGGGGATCATTGCTTTCTGGATGCAGAGTTCACCGTGATGTTAAACTAGCAGAAAAAGTGGCAGAACGTGTATTTGAATTGGAACCAGAGAACACCGGATATTATGTGCTTTTAGCAAATGTATATGCTGAGGCAGAAAAGTGGAATGAAATGAAGAAAATGCGAGAGAAGATTGGCCGACGAGGTCTCAAGAAAAACCCAGGTTGTAGTTGGATAGAGATCCAGAGCAAGGTCCACATATTTGTTGCTGGAGATCGGTCAAATCCACAAACCAGAAAGATCGAGTCTCTATTAAAAAGGTTCAGGGAAATGATGAAGGAAGAAGGTTACTTCCCTAAAACAAAGCATTCTTTGATTAATGCGGATCACCTACAGAAGGAAGTCGCTCTCTGTGGGCATAGTGAGAAATTAGCCATTGCTTTTGGAATTTTGACATCGCCACCAGGAAAAACTATTCGGGTGACCAAAAATCTTAGAGTATGCGCTGACTGTCATGAAATGGTCAAATTCATTTCCAAGACCTCCGGAAGGGAAATTGTCTTAAGAGATTCCAATCGGTTTCACCATTTCAAGGACGGAATTTGTTGTTGCAGAGGTTTCTGGTAAGGTAAGCAAGGAGGAATTTGAATGCAAAAGAGCGCTCATCCATGCGGTTGATATTATTTCCAAGTCGGTGAGATTCTTTTACCTTTATGGTTCCGGTTATATATTAGGTCAAATGAAAGATGTACAATTTCTTGATTCAAAATTTGTATCTGAAACAGACTAAGAAATTGAAATGACCACAAATAAGTGATAATGGATGCCATAATGGTGCTAGTTCTAGCAAGAGAAATAGCCGCATCTGAAAGGTAATGGGAATTGGTTATTAGCTATAGCAAAAGAGATGGCATTTTTATTATAATTTTTCATGAATTCTCTATTGCGTTGTTGGCCGTGAAGTTCCATTTCGTTTCAGTTTTATACAGTAAACCAATTCATTTTGGTTTGGTTTGTTTTTTCTTTTGATTGATATGTTTACCTTCCCTTTTGTGCATTGTTAACTTTTGTTTTCCTTAGAATTGCAGGTTAGTCGGAAATCCTTTTAGCTTGTGCACTGTTGTTCTCAAGATATTCCTGACAATTTTCCAGGCAGAGGTAACTATAGTTGACCTCAATGAGTAACTTGTAACACCGGCTTCCAGTTCAACTAGCTGGAACTTTGAAAGTGAGTTATTTTCTTTGCCTAGAAAACAAATAAAAAATATGTTTGGAGATGGCAGTAATTCGACTCTCATTTTCCCCATCTGTGCATAAAGGACTGTCATTCTTTGATAGCTTCCCTTATATTATTTGGCCATTTGCTTGAGACTATCATGATGAGCAGCCCTCCTTGCAGCTCAGAGAATCTCGATTGGTCGTGTTATGATTACTACCATGGTGAAAAAATGTTCCAGCGAGACTCTCATCGACAGATGGCAATCACTATATAGATTTCATTTTAAGCAACACATGCTAGCATTACCTTTTCCTTCACGATTGTGGTCCGCTTGAATGATCAATAAAACATTGTCAAAGGTGAAATAAAATAAAACTTCTTCCCCTAACCTCTTTATGGCCGATCTGCCTGAAATATGCTTAGTCTTTCCTGATCTCGAAGCAAAGATTTAAAGATTCTTATCTCCTTTAACTTTATTTGTTGAAAAGGGCATATTGTATTCTTGCACATATGATAAATACACTGATTGCAGGGTGGTTCTGGTGAAACCATCAAGAAGTCCAGAGACAAAAAGGTTTCGGGATGAACCATCCTTCAAGTCTTTTTATCTTTTCTAAAAGTTTATTTAGTGCATTCGTTTTAGTGCATGGCGAGCACTTTGCCCGTGGGAAGTCAATGTGAATATGGTGCTGGTTTTATCCTGTGACTGAAACTGCTGGTGGACTTTCCTCCAAAGACAAGCCCTGCCGCGTAACAGGGCACTAGGGAGGCGCCATTTTACAAGAGATAAGGTTCCCAAGAGATCTCTTTACTAGTATCCCATTAGAGTCCTGACTGCAGGATCTTCAAGCCTGGAAACTTATCTTTCAAGGGATAAAAGCATCACCCTGTTAAACATGGCAGTGTCATGCTAACAACCAAACTAACCCAGCAGATGAAGAACTACGCGGTCTTTTGGATTTCATTATTACTTTTTCCAAGCGTATTTTCCCATCTTGGTTTTCAGCTTACAAACTCATCAATCATCGCAAACTAAAGCTGCTAACAAAGAGACAACAGCTCTGCCCACAGGTGTGTTACAGCAATATATCAGCATCGCCTAAACCCGTCATCAGCGGCGGAAAGAATGAAAGACATTTCGATGGAAAACCAAAACTGCGAATTGGATGAAAATGAGAAAAAGACACCGGCCAAAGACATCAGCAAGTTCCTTAGACGTTGACAATTGGTAGACAAATGGATTATCTACCAATTAGGATTGTCTTCAAAATTGGCAAACATCACCATTTCTTTTGTTATAGACTGCCTCTTTCCCATATCTATGAATAAATGAAGCCACCTACATCCATTTCATTGGGTTCTACGCACTCAATAAAGTACAAAGTAGGAAAACCTCACAGATTTCTTGACATCAGCTCCATTATCACTTGCAGACGATAGAATAAGGAACCTGCGAATATTACCAACTAGACAACCAAATCCGAGGCTCATAAATCGCCGGGCATATGGACAAATAGATATCAATGAACATAATGAGCAAGATAAAATGCAAATGAACTGTGAGCTGAACTAACTGGAAGCCAGCACAAAAGTTGAAACCGAAAAGAACTGTAATGAAACAAAAGTTGATGGCCTCAGATACAGAGCTTAGACATAAATATCAATATCAAACACTTCTCTCCTCCTCCACAGAATTCAATTGAATGATACACCCGTAACGAAATTAAAAAATAACACACCGATGCAGTGACTCCCCCTTGTTCCTCCTCCTCTCCTTTGCTCTTCTCTACCGGTTTTTTTTCCTTTCTCATAATTGAGAGTATAATAACAAATTAAACAATAAAAATCATCCCTACTAGACACTAAAAAAAGTTTCCCTAATCTCGACCATGATCAAGCAACGTTACCTTGTAATCAACTGCACCTTCTTGAGATAAGAATAAGGAACACAATGAGGAAGACCAAAGAAGACAGCCCGATTGCCACGCCAAGAACAACCTTGTTAGGCCCATGGTTATGCTCTTTCTTATTACTTGTATCATCTTCGTCATTGTAATCTGATGAATCACTCTCACTATCATCTCCTGATGAGTACCCATCTTTAGCTGGTGGCGGTGACATTGGTAATCCATGCTTATCACAAGGAGCAATCCCAAGCTTCAGTTTTGATGATAATACTGTACGATTGTAACACAGATCCCCGTTGCCACCGACCTTGAACACTTCCAGTCTCTTCATGAAAGTAAGATTGAAAGGCAAAACACCATGGAACTGGTTGTTCTCAAGATTTAAGTACCTCAATTTCTTCATTTCGGTAAAGAAATTTGGTATTGTCCCATTGAGCTGATTCGAACTCAAATCAAGATGTACCACATCTGGCATAGCTGATATGGAATGCGGGATCGACCCAGACAAGGAGTTTGAAGCCAAAGATACATTCTTTAGCGAAATCAAGTCACCAAAATTGGAGGGTATTTCACCAGTAAGAGCATTGGAGGATAGATTTAGACTTTCAAGGTTTTCAAGCATTAGAAAGGAACTGGGTATGCTTCCTTTAAGCCCGTTGCCCGAAAAATCCACATGGGTGAGATTGTAATTAAGGTGCTTAGTAATGTAGCCAGTGACATTAGCATTAGAGATAGTAACAGACTTAAGCTTGTGCAGATTACCAAGAATCACATAAAGACCACTAGCAGTTACAGGTACATTGCTTACAGTTAGATCGGTGAGGTTGACAAAACGAGAGATCCACACGCCAGTGAGGTGTCTGAGGGAGCGAATGCAAGTCAAGGAGTGCAAAGACAGGGCAAGATCTGCAGGAAAGCGAATGGCGGTGACCGGGCAGTTGATGAAGGATAGAGATGTGAGAGTGGAAAGTGATTTCAGGGCAGTGTAGGTAAGAGCGAGGTCAGAGGAGCAGTTGGCAAGGCGTAGAGAGACCAAATGCCGAAACGGGGAGGCAGCGTCGCAAACAGTAGCGTTGTGAGGCGAAGGTTGAATGCAAGGGTCCTTGGCAGTGGGGATGTCAAGTGATTGGAGTGATCTGAGCTGCTTAGGGTCCAAAGTGGAGTGCGTGGAAGAGGAAGGAGTAGTGATGGGAGCGTTTGGAGTTGGCGAGGAAGCAGGGGAAGGGGTGGTGGCGCGGGGAGGGTTCGGAGTTGGGGAGGAGGTAGGGGAGGGAGTGGGGATGAGAGCTTTGGTGGTATTCGTGGCTGCTTCGTTGGCCATGGTAAGGAGGAAGAAGAAGAGGAGAGAAAGTAAGAATGGTGACTCTGATGGCGGGGACGGCATTGTTGTTGTAGCCAGAGGATCTGAGTTTGGGGGAGCGTGAACTGGTGAAGTATGTGAATGTGTTATAGTGTTGTCTGCAAGTGAACAAAAGTGAGTTCGAGGGGAACACAACAAGAACCCAATTCAGAAGAGGATTGGATTGAGAGCGAGGAAACACGATGATTTTCAGCCCTTCGATTTCTTAGTTCATTTCCCACATTCTTTTTTTATTTTTCAAGTTAACAAAGCTATTTAATTTTGTTTAACATGTGAAAAATTCTAATATTTACCTAGACTCGGTAACGATAAGCTATATTACAAAAGCCCTCCAATCTGATGTAGGGGAAGGGACAGGCGTCAACTATCCAAGGTTGTCCGCTCATTAGAATAGGATCAACTGGAAGCTTGGCAGTGTTAGGTCGTTAACCCACCATAATCAATTATGTCACAGCAGTTGTCCGTTGGAAAGTATAAGGCCCACCATTTTCTAGGCTGGACTTGGATGCCTTCCAGCTTCCAGGGTAAACTCATATCAGAAACTATGTTTTACGTTATACACCTACTTTAATTACATTTTGACCGTGTGTGGGTTCTTAGTAAAGTTTAGAAATGCAATATCGCAAGAGCTGCTTTCTTCTTTTTCTTCGTTTGTCCACAGTCACAGACTGACCATTTGTGTAGTTTTATCTGGTTTCCTTGCTCCCACGCTTCCCAGAGCTTTTAAGCCGCAAAGAGGCAAAAAATAAAAGGCGAAAGAATGGCTTTGCTCGAAATGTAAACTTACACAAGGTGTATTTATAAGTAGTTTGCCTTTTTCGTGTCAGCGATGAGGTTGTAATTACCCAGTTGCTTGCTCCTTTGGGTTTTTTCTTACTTGAAAACCAAGAAAGAGGGGACTGTCCTACCACAAGGCTAGTAAGCTAGCATTTAATTGTATTTTCTAATTGCTCATGCAGAATCAGTAGAGCAGCATTCAACCAAAGAATCAGAGACAGCAAGTTTTCCAGGGAAACAATTCCCCTAACTGCAAGTTTGGCGCATAAAATTTGTAGTTATAAGAATGAATTTATGAAATTGAATAGAATTATTTAGTATGATTGGTAATCTATATCCAATTACAAATTGATTGATAATAATAAAATGATTGGTATTTTGATTCTATTAATTATAATAGACAATGTGCTTAAAACTATATATTATCATTCTGGCTCTCAATATTTTCATAAATATAGTCTATCTTTATCTTATAAAATTGATATTTATTATTATTATTATTATACAGATTGAAAGGAAATTTCATGACTATTAATCAGTTCATTTAGAGCAAATAAAATTAAAAAATTTAAAAATTAGGAGTTTTTATGTGTACTAATAAAATTGTTTTCCAATATCATAGGGAAACGTACATCACATGGAAAACTGAAGATTTTGACAATCTCTAGATGTGAAGTCTAATCATCGGTCATAATTATACCGAAGAGGAAGTCTTATCCTTTTACTCAACTACAAGAGTTATGGTTGGTAGTACGTAGTGTCAAGTTTCGAAGACTGAAAAATAGGAATAATGGAATAATAAGATAATGATATAAGCAGGAAAAGAAAAACTGATATAAAATAAATAACCAGATACTTATGAGTGTGACCGATGTGGACCAATGTGACATATAAATATAAATAAAGTAATGCATCCATCAACAGAGAAATTTCTAGGAAATCGGTGAAGAGAAGGAAGTGGGACACGTAAAATGATTAACCATCACAAAATGGAGAGCATTATGATGCATCATCCATCCCTTCATGTTGACTTCTGACTACTTAAGCAAAGGCATTTATTTGTCTTTTGTATGGACTGATGAAAGTTTTAAACCTTGTGTTGGGTTGGGCTACCTCCTTGTCACTTGAATCCAGATCTCCAGTGAGAGTGGGCTGGGCATATTTGAATTGGGCCAAGTCGGAAACTAGACTGTTTACAGCCCAGATTAATTATTAGGTTTTGCCTATGTTTTTATGCCCTTGATAGGTGTAGCAACAGAACTTCTTTTGGTCACTAATTCTTGTCGGTCCTGTTTCCTTTTGTTGTTTACTGTCAAAGAAAGGTGAAAGTCAAGGTAAAGTATCATTAAGGTTGGCATGTGATCCAACTTCAGCAACACTTTGTAAAAGGCTAGGAGACAGAGAGTCTTCTTTTCAGACTGGCATAATCCCTTATCCAAGCACAAGTCAAAAAGCAATGGCAAAGGAAAGAAAGAAACGATAAATGACGAAGGAAATGACCACACAGGTTCTGTTTTCTAAGGACAGGAGAATCTGCCATTCTGATTTATGACTGTGTAATATCGCTGTCACGGGCTCTGGTAACTTTATTCAGTAAAAAATTCCATCCCCGATTTTTGAACTGTATTAATCTTAAAGCCCCATTGTGAAAGACAAAACTCACAAACAACAGTCTAGACTCGATCACAAAGTAATGATTTATAACGTTGTTGCTTTGTCCTGCTAAATTCTTAGGTGAATTATGTTAATACAATTCAGTATTATAATTAAATGGTAAAACTCCTTTATTCTAGTCTCAAATATTTACTTGGTGTGGCCAAATTATATAGGTGAGATACTTATTCATTTAATAAAAAACTTTTATTGAATCAGATTATTTAATAAAAGCTTTTTAGTAGAAGAGTGATGGAAAATTATAGTTTGAAATCTTGGATTATGAAACTGTAAAATCCAAAATTCAATTTCCAAAGATTATTTTTGGTTAATTTCTATTACCAAGAATGTTTCAGTCACCGAGATTTTTATTTTTGCTCTTCTAAGCAATAACACCGATCTTGGCTTGTGACCCCACATCGAAATTGCACCAGTAAAGCAAAAAGGATTGGTAGCAAAGATGTTCTAAGTCCTAACGTTGAACCTGGAACACCAGTGAAAGATGAAAGATAGAAAGACATAAGTTTTGAATATTATGGAATTAGTACGCATCCCATTGACCATACTACTTCATTAATTACATTCTGACAAAAGGGAAGAAAATAGATAACTGCATCCCATGACCATACTACTTCATTAATTACATTCTGACAAAAGGGAAGAAAATAGATAACTGCATCCCATGACCATACTACTTCATTAATTACATTCTGACAAAAGGGAAGAAAATAGATAACTGGGTAAGATTAGACGAAGAAGGTTAGCTGAAAAACCCGGCCCCAACACAAGTAGACACATTTTCATCTGACACTGCAGGCGACAGCATATGCCCAAGACTTGAGATGCTGCTTCATGGCCATACCATCGTTGAGTGGAGGCATCTTCACTCGACAAGGCTGACCTCCCCAAAACCCGCACCTGCATGTCTCCTCGTTAAGAAAGAACACAGAGAAGCCATAGTCCCTGTAGTTGTAACTACCATCAAAACCGGAGTCAAGCTCTCCTAGTATCTTCCTCTTGCTCTTCCTCCTCCTCTTCTTTCTCTCTTCTTTCTTTGCCGGCGGAGTTGTAAGTTCCACTTCCTCTTCCACGGTAATCGCCTCCGCATCCTTTTTCTCAACTTGAGCTGGGAATTCACCACATTTCAAACTTTGAGGGGTCAGTATCTCATCTTCCTGGGGCTCATTGTGCTGGCTTTGAACAATTGGGCTCGACGGTTTTGGTGTTTCTTCTTCTATAGTCATGTTTCCAGGACAACAATGACCCACAGCTCTAAATGTTGACGAGAAGACATTGTTTAAGAACCATAGATTGTCTAAGCTCTCAATGAGCTGCGAAACCTCCATGGGAAACAAAACCGGAGACTTTGACGGGCAGAAGAGCCTATTCACATGTATAAAACAAAGGGGAAACACAATAATTAATGATAGTGGAAAGAGGAGAGAGGCCCATTGCGTCTGTTTCTACGTTATTTTGGACGTACTTAGATTATTTTAATAAATAAACTCTATAAGAATGTGAAGGCCATCTTCTTCTTTGTAATGTCTGGGGAATAACTTAGTAAGGGAACGCCATCAATAAAAGTCAGTGGGCTGCAAAGGTGGGGAAAAGTGCATAAACGGTCGAAAATCAACGGCATAGGGTCAACATGAATCTTGTGAGTCTATTTAGTGTTTATAAAAGAGGATATTTTCTGCCAAAAAAGGTCTTAATTAGTTTCCCAACATTGTTTAAGATTCTTACAACTGGAACCAATTCCGGTTAAACAGAAAAAGATAAGAATCCATGAGAAGGTGTAGTTTATCACATCCTTCAAGTAGTATTGGACTCATCACTATCATTCATTACCAGCAAGGAAGCATAGAGTTAAGTTTCAGGGTAAGGTTCTGCTCTTTACAGTTTTCCTATGGTAGAACATTGGTAGTGGAGAAGCTGAATAAGCGCTTCAATTTCTTGAGATCCATAAACTCCTAAATTAACATCACCTATACTCGTTTTGGGGGAATATAGGGCACCCGTGCGTCGTCGCATAAATTCTGCAACCAACCAACAAAATGATCAGTCTAAATGTGGAAAATAATAGTAGGATATGAGAATTTTGTAGACAATAAACCTACCCATAAATGAGGAGATATTGAGAATTAGACAAAAACTAATCTGTTTCAACATCAAGGCTGGCTCACAGCAGAAAATTTAAGCAACTGTTTACAACTTCTCTCTAGGACAGTATTCCTTGAACGATGCTAACAGGGAAAGAAGCAAGAGAGATTCCTAGGACAATCATACGCTGTCTGATCATTAAGAACGTTGAATACTTAACAATTCATGGTCAACCCTTCAAGGGATGAATTTACTCCTATAAATCACAAGTCAGACTGGTATTTTGGATTTTCTCATACCAGGAAGTTAACTTTGCCGAAGAGACACTAAGGTTTAAACAGAATAGATTTTTGGGAAGCCAGTCTGGCTATAATATCATGTCCCTCTTGTTTATATCCTCCATACAAAAAGTGATGCTTGCTCCTAATGGATTTATTAGTCCAAAAACTAGCTCTCCAACCAATGGAGGAGGAAGTGCAAACAAAGTGCAGTTCGCAAGTTGAGTGTACAGAGAAATAAAAGCGCAGATGTAATGTGGATAAACTAAAGACTGGTCCTTCAGAATTTGAAACTAGTATCAGGTCGTATGCAATTTTCAGTTCCACCTATACAAATGATCTAACTGGATTGACACACATCACACAATCTAATTTAGAGCACAAAAAACCCAGTCACTACAGATAAGCATACATGCATGAATAAACTAAGAATAGAATATGATGGTAAGTCAAACAGGTCCAAACTAACTTCAGTAAGTCGACAACACATCCAAAACATGTATTGCGCTTGGTATGAAAATACTAACCTGCAAGTCCTCTGGAAGTGCCTCTGAGACAGCAAGGGTGTAGCAGCCAGGAACAAATCTTCCTGCAAAAGATAATAGGCAGAAATTTAAGCAAAAAGTGCTAGTTCCATGGAGAGTATTCAGATCATAAATTTTACATCAACCCAATGTATATAAAGAAAGCATATAAAAAGAGAAACCATATGATCATGACAATTGGATTACAATGAGACAATGAAATAACAGAAATATTGGTGATGATATGCTTTGTAAGGTTCAAGAAATGTGTACAAACATTAGGTTTCATGTATAAAGACCAGCCTGTGCTAATAGCTTACCTATAAATAGAATACCTGCCAAAATTTTCATCAGTCTGATTTTTAAAAGTGAAATCAACGAATCCTATGCATTGAAAGATGAACTATATTGGCATATACTCAGAATGATAATAGCATAACTTCTTAAACCAGGCTACAAGTGAGAGTTTTAGACTTCACAATGCAGTAGGTCTTTCATCTAAGATGCATTATACTTCTCAAAAGTAATATTATACTAAAAGTATATTAGTCCTTAAATGATTCTTCCACTTCATACCAATTATTTTTCTTTTATGAGAAATCTAACATCATTGTCATATTCATTGTTGCCCAGATGAAATGACTGCTTTCCAGGATCCATCAACTCATGGCCAACTTGTGTTCATGAATTAAACAGTAGTGGCAACAAAATTCTCACAACAGATCATTAAAAAACTTCACCTATATCTAGATATTTATATTCTACTAAAAGAATGCCATCTAAACTTACACAAGGCATAGGAAAGATGATCATAACAAGTTCATCAACCTATTTTTTTCAAGGGTTCAAAAGATAGCCGCTGGAAAATTAACTCATTCCTTGCATTGTTCCTCTATTTTTGAAGGATGAAGACAAAAAAATTTTAATAAAAAACTGTAACAGATTGGCAAATTCCTGAAACATGCACCTGTAGCAGGGAAACCACGTAAAAGAACCAGGGAAACAGTTCTATATATTTCAGGCCACAGATTGACCATCAGTGATTATTGGAATCTATGATAGGGATTTTTTATTTTTATTTTTTTAATGAGGAAAATCCTAGTCGCTACAACTGATATGGAAAAAACTTGTAAGACTACTGCTTGCTTATGCAATCTGACAATTTTGTTCTTCCATGCATAGCATGTAAAAGCACAGAAAGAAAATTTAAGAACTGCAAAAAAGGATTTGTTTTGCAGAATGGATTTGTCCATCAAAAGCAAATTTAAGAACTGCACAATGTATTTGTTTTGTAAATTGGATTTGTCCATCAAAATTCATTACTAACCGCACAACATCCCCTTGCTTCTGCTAAATTTAATTGATCAACCCAAATTTTGTTGAATATAACAGGGAGAGATAAATAAGTGAATCCCTGATTGCCTAAAACAAAAATAGAAGCATCATGTCATCCCTAGTACATCTTTTACCCTTGGAAAATAAAATTATCCTCAAGAATTACACTGGTTTTCCTGATAGGCATATGACAATCAACTATTTGCATTTTAAATCCTATAACTATCTCAGCTAATTTTACTAGGATATAGAACATCAGCACTAAGCTTCCAAAATACACTTTATCTAGCCTCTGCCAAATACTTGTGTAGACTCCAGCGAGCATAAAATTATCACTTTGTAAAAGACCAGAAAAAATAAAGTATAGAAGTGAATCATGAGCAGTTTTTATGTTTAGACATGCAAAATTGTCGCCAGATTCTCAAAGTAGGAAAACAAATTACAGAACTACAAGGATGGTAACAGAAACAAGCACGGAGCAGAATTGTTGAGAATACCAATTCTCAACCATCGAGCAGCCCAGCTTCTAGTTGGATCCATGACAGAGATTATCCTGCATAATCCAACACAACACAATAACAACTCAAAATTTGCAAATTTGTGAACCATCCATGTTTAGTCACTCCAAGAAGGAAATTGAAAGCAGTGGACCAAAAAAATACCCAGTAAAGTTAGGAGTCGTGCAATCAGCGACACGCTCATGATCTTCCTCCATCTTGAAAAAGGGGCAATTCTCGCAACCTGACTCTCTAAACTGCAAGCAAACATACCAAACAATCAAAAACAAAACAAAGCTAATGCCTTTGAATATAGTAGCATGTAATGCTATCGAAGTGGTTTGAATTAGAGTGTAAACCCTAATCATGGGAGGCAATTTTGAGAAGACAAGCCTTAAGAAGATGGGTTAACTACCTGGTCGTAGGTTTTAACGAGGCGGCATCGGAGACATGCCCGGAGTTCGTGACCAAAGCTGGTTGGAATTTGTGCCGGAGCGCTTCCCATCTTACTGAGGAAAATATTTTCCCTTTCCCTTCTCTTCCGCTGGGGGGAAGCCCAAACTATAAATTTGTACTTCTGTCGGTTAAGAACAGAGGGTGTTTTCAATAACTAAGAGATTATTATATATAAATACATAATTAATTCAATTTATTAATTTTAATTTTTTTACTTATTATTAACGTCAATAAAGATGAGAATTTTATAAGTCTACATGTAAATTTAATAAAGAAGGATAGGATGTTAGTACGATGAAAATAAGTTATGGTACTCCATTCTAAAATTAAACTATAATGTATATTGTATGACTTTAAGTTTTGAGTATGTCTTCTCTTCATAAATTTTATCGGCATTAAAAAAATTTAAAAATATAATATAATATATATATATATAATATAATATATAAAAATATATATCATATTTTAAGAATATACAGATTTTGATAAATACTAATTTACTAAATTGTATATGGTTTTCTGTGGTGACAGTAAAATATTTTGAAAGTAAATGCATCCTGTTTTAGTTATTAAGTTTACATATTTATGTAACTTCACTAACACACTGATTTCATAAAAGACACGTATTTTATTTTTTAATATTAAACATGTTAATTTATTATGAGAAAATTTTAATTTAATATTTTTCTATATTTTTTCCAGCATTATTTTAATTTTCACTGTAAGTTACAAATTTTTCCAAAAATAATAATTTCCAAAATACTAATAAATTTTTAAACTTTATAACAAATTAAATATAAACTTTTAAATATAGATCTGAAAAAAAAACTTCTATCAAACTTAGAAAAAATAATTTAGAGCGTTAAAAAAGGAGGAACAATTTTTTTAAAAAAAAATAAAAATAAAATATACAGTAACTACATAGCCATATGAATAATAACAACACCCATAAAAAAATTATGGTGGCCCATAGACCTCGATTATGGGTATCTTACCTAACTTGCGAATATGCTTAACCAATCATATGCGAACATCAACTTTTATGCACAATGAAAAGTCTAATTTCGAGTTAAATAAAACATTTACTTACATTTACAATGAAAAATTCAAAATGATAGAATTACAAAAGTGAACATAAAAAACCTGGAAGCAAAATTTACATGAGAACAAACAGGAAAGGAACTTGGAATCATGAATCTGAATTCTGAAATCTGGAATGTTATCTAACAGAAGATGCAACCGTATGTGCCCACAATTTTAGACTATCCTTCATTTTAACATCACTGTTCGAAGCAGGAATTCTCCACTTCATCAATGGATTTACTTCCCTTTTCTCCGAGGCCTCCCACGCTTCAGATAGGTAAGGCCTAGGGACTTTAGACTCTTCAGCAAGAGTCTTTTTCGTCTCGGATCCATCTTTCTTTCTCATTCTTTGGAGCCCTGGTATTATTGAAACCAAAGTTGAATCCTTAGCTTCCTCGGAGAATACAAAACCCAAATCCATAAACCCTTTTAGCTCATCATATTCCAGTTCCGACAAGCTCTTGCTAGCAGTTTTCCTCCCTCTGTTCCACCTTCGGACCTTCTTTTTAGACGATTCTTCAATACAGGCTCTTTCCATATTTGATATTGGTCCTCCTCCTCCTCCTCCTTCTTCTTTGCTTTCTTTGCCTGAAAGGATGGTCGAGAGCTTTGGTGCGAATAGTACCGAGTCTGGAGAGGAGGCAGAACCTGACTTGAAGATTGTTTCGATGTCCAACTTCTCGCTCATTGACCTGTAAATGGTAGTCGGGACTCTCGAAATCTCTGGTTCTCTTGATTTTTCTAAATTCTGGAGATGGGGATTTGCCTCGGAAACAGACGGTTCTGATGCAATTGACCGTTTCTTCAAAATCTCCATCACGAACCAAGCGGAATTGTAGAGCTCTAGGAATTCTTCTACTTCCATTAACGACGACGGGTTCGGGAGCATGATACAAGAATCTACAATTCGTAGGCGGCTTTGCAAGTTTGGTTGAACAAAGGGAAGATTCTAAAATTTGCAGTGTTGTTTAGATACTCGCGTGTGAGGCTTTGAGACTTTAATATATAATGAAACTTAATCACCGAATTGCCCTCCAACTTGTTTAATATTTCAAAGCAAACTTTTCAAACTCCACCATCCCACCTTTTAGGTCTTTTTCTATATATATTGTTAAAATTTCTGGTCGGCCCGTAGAAATTACTTATTACGTGTTTTCCGTCAACTAATAAAGCTTAAGGTGGGGAGATCACATAAATAATGATTAATTTATATTGAGCATAATTTATTTTTAAAAATAAAGTAATAAAATTTATGCATGACAATTGTTTGATATCCCAGAAAATCAGAATTAATATCGGAAATAAATTAATGAATTTATTGATAATATTTATTAATAATATTTTACATATTTACACTTAATTATTTTATGGATTTAATCTATTTAAGAAATTTTTGGATATCCAAACAATGATTAATTTAATTAGTTAAAAAATCATCTTAATCAAATATTTCAACTAAAACAAACATACTGTATGATGTCATTGATTAAAAAAAATTACAACATGTAATATTATGAGTCTTAATATTTTATAATAAAATTATTTATAAATTTTAAAAGTGTAATTGAATGATAAAATTTATTTATTTTAAATTAAATTTAATAATTTGAATTTATAGTTTTAAATGTAGAATATCTTAAAATAGTACAAATCTATCTCTGTTGACCGTAGATATTTTTCTAATTAAAAAAAATAAAAAATCTACTTGTATGCCTTTATGATCATGAAGGGAGGGAGCAATGGTTTTATTACGTCTCTCCTTTTAATTGCATACATTTTCTATTTATCATATGGTACGTTAGGTAAAAATCACGTGAACTTTGACAGTTTATCAATAAATAAAAAGCATCGTTGCTATTGCTTCTTTTTTCTGTTCCCATTAATGATTGGATCCCCGCATTAATGTGGATAAAATTTAAATCATTGTCAGTATATCTTTTTTAAAAGGTACGTAATCCTAAGCTTGCCAACCATAGATATAAAGACTCTAATTTATGTAAAGAAATTCTAATTTCCCACTTGTTGTATTCTTATGGGCAGTTGAAATGACATAATGAGAGAAAGCTAAAGAAACCCAAGTGCACGATTATATATCCCAACCCGATAAAGGTTGACACAGAATGAAAGCAGACATCAATAAAGAAAAAGGGCTTCAGAACTAAAGATGCTTATCGGCTTGAAAGCAAGCTCTTTTTAGTTTTTATTATTCGCTCAAGCGCAGACGGAAGTCATTTAGGGTGGAATTTTTAATTTTATGGGTCAAGGGCCCCCATTCCACCCTCTCTTTACGCCTTATATGCAGTGAGATCCCCCGTGCCAATGTTTGCTTCTCAATGTCCTGTCTCTCTGTCATTAGTGTTTCTTCCTATCATTGACTACAGAAAAGAAGATATGGGAAATCTTTAGTGATTAAGCTCCCATTGCATGAAAAACAAGACTAAAGTAAGATTTGATCAGTTCATTGGTCTTGGCGTTATCCTTTCACTGTCACAGTTATGTGAGATGTCTCATCAACCGAGCGAATGACATGATTTAGAAATAAGCTGCAACCCAAGCTATGATTAAACTAAGGAGATCGATTGGTACATAGAAAATTGTCCAAATAGAGTCACGGGTTATGTTTATGTTGCAAGGGATTGCGATCTTCAGAAAAATCGAGAAGCATTATCGAGTCAAAAAGAGGCGACTGATTTTTTTAGTAATAAAAAATATCTTTGTTGATAATTCGACTGTCCAAGCGATGATAAATCTATACTAAAATTATACATTATCGTGAAGCCTCCTCAAATAAAGTATATTCTACTTAAGATTAGACAAATAGTTGTTGTTTAAAATTGAAATAAATAATTATTTAATTAATTTTATAATAAATAAAAATATTTAATTAATTGTTTAATATTAAAATATAATATTATATTTCTTATAAAAAAAATTCATACAACAAATCCAATGATAAAGAACAAAACAAGGCCTTAGGATTTCTAAGACTAATTTTGATTCAACTATGACAAGTTACTGTTTAAATTGATAAACACAAATTTTCGTGTGACTCTTGAACCAACGTAGGAAAGTTACCTAATGAGATTGACATGAAAGTTAAAAAGTTGGGTTAAAACGAAAAGTCTTGTTCTTTGGTTGTTCTGCAAAGTAAACGGAAAATTACTACTTTCTAAATTAAAGGTATTTATGATTAATTATTTAGATTATAATGTAAATATCAGCTATAAATAAATTTAATTAATCTGAAAAAAATTATTTAAACAACTAAATTATTATTTTTGTAGAAAAGCCATCTCCTTTTTTTATTTTGTATTTTGTTTGGTTACATGATAATTTATAGTAACGAGTTTCCCAGTTGAGACTTTTTTCTGGCCCAAAGTGACTATTTTATAGGCAGAGGACGTGGATGACTCTATCCAATTATGTTTGGCTAAATTAAGTCGTCAATGATGATATTAAAAAAATGTGCGCATCATCCCTGTCCAAGGCGATATTTTTTATATTATGAAAAGATGTGTTTTTGTTATAATGTTATAGTTTTCATATATTTTTTTATATTAAATAATTATCATGCAAACTGTGGTTATACTTAATATCTCGATGGATTGGTATTAGAATTTATTTTTTTATCAATCAATTATTGATAATTAGATACTTAAAATTGATCGTCGATTTTCAAATAACGAATGTGAAACCCAGTTTCGAGCGTCTCTTTACTTTAATTTAAGTATTGGGCTCAGGATCAATTTATTATTGATGGTTATTTATTGCTTCTATGGATTTGAATTTATTATTTGCAGATTTGATTAATTAATAATTTTGAGATTGAAAATTAAGAGAAAATGAGTATGAAAGGAGATAAAATTGGACATTTATGACTTTCAGAATATTTTGATTTTAAAACAAATTTTCTTTGAAAAAGTAAATTTTAAAATAATTTTAATTTTTTTAAAAAATTAGAAAATAATTTAAATTATGATTTCTAAATATTTTGATAACTTTATAAAATATACTATTTGGAAATAAAATAACAATATGAAGAATTTAGTTTAAAAATAAAATATTTATATAAGTATTTACCAAGTATTTAATAAAAAAAATTATTTTTGAAATCATTAGTTTCTAACAAGATATATTTTTGCTATATTCAGGACAGGACTCTTGAGGTTTATAATATGAAGCTTCAGAACTCCTAGATTTCAGGATTATAATAGGAATGTCATGACATCTTCAACTTCGGTATTTTGGACTCATTTTTAGAGGGGTAATATATGGGGTAATATGTGAAACCTTATCACCTGAATAAAAATGGTCATGGCTCTATATTTTGTGATTATTTTGTTTAATTTATTCATATTTTTATTGTTCTTATATTCAAAATTAATAATGATTTAATTTTTAATTTAAGTATAAAATACCTTAAAACTTTGGACTAGTTAGTCATATAATTAGGTTATGGTTATGATATAACAAAATACATTATAACGTACATTTGGGTACATTTAATTTAAATAAATTAGGTATTTATAACCCTAAATATTATTAACATAATCTTTTGAGAATATAATAATTTCATTCCTTATATAATTGGGAACATCCATAGAAGACTAAAAAAATAATATAACAAAGAAAATACATTTTTCTTCAAATTAAACAGAAAATAATATCTTAATTCTAGATTTTGATTTCTCCTCGAAAGTTAGAATCTATCTTTTAACATAAGCTTGTCAAATTGCTAGCTAAAAAATCTGAGGTAAATATCAAAAGATTGCTCCACCTATTGATCATAAAGTAGACTTGTTCCACACTTATATACCATATATTTCTCTTCTTCTTTTTTTTTGGGTAATATAGCTTTGAAACAGATGACAAGCTTTAATATCCATCCAAAAATGGACCATACCATCAAGTTCTATTGGGGAAAATTGCAATTGCTTGGCTAGATGACAATGTAGATAAGAAACAGTTATCGACAATAGTCTATAAATCATCTTGTTCCACGCATAAAGATGTTTGAAAAAACAATGACAAATCATGATAGAAAGCCAATTTCAGAAAAGACCTATGTTATATGTCTGTCAGAAATATCCACACATAGAGACATATACATCCCAATTAAGAATGATATATATTCATAAGATAGGTAGATGGAAGCATAAACAGAGATTAGTTAGTGATGGGGATTTTTTTTCCTTAAGAGTTGAAATCATCTTTACAGTGAAAGATGAAGAGAAAATGCAGAATGCTGGAAACTGGAATAGTGAAGAAAAAAAAAGAAATTTCTCGGAAAAAAGTGAAGATAAGAAAGCATCGCTAGTCAGGCATTCATAGAAGATAAAGGTCAAATATCATAATAGCAAAAATCAGAGCAACGGGCAAAGCTAAAAAAGCAACGAAGTGGTAAATGTAAATAATATAAAGTAACTGACAAACCCTAACATAGGATGACAAATGAAGACCACTGAACATGAGATGGCATATATATAATGATTCATGGTGCAAATACAGTTATGCTTGACAAGAGAATCTCGCACGTGCATGTCCCTAACAAGGACAAAGTGCAAGTTTCTCATTTATCCTTACTAAACTGGGTGTTAAATAGTACCCTAGCAGGCATAGTTTTGGCGACTTGAGGCGTGCACAGGATGCATGGTTTTTCTTCACCCCACTATACACAGTACAGATGAATGGCGGGGCAAATCTCATTTGGCAGTAAGCCTACTTCCTCTGCGTTGATGAATTCATTATCTGCATGCAGCCGTGTGTAGCCAACTGCCAAAGGAGTAATTGCCCAGCCATGCATCGACACACACTGCTGATCAAGTTGCCCTCTAAGGGGGTTCTGTTCCTGTAGTATTTCTCGCAAACCCACTCGGTTGATGAGCAGTTTGAGTGGTCCGTTGGTATATATAGATGAAGAGAAAACTCTGGTATTTTCCATGCAAACAGCATATTCGTAGCACATCCACTACCGTGGTAAGAAGAGATCAACAAAGTGGTCCAGTAGATTTGATTCCCAACGTCGCGTAGTCCCTTCAATTCGTACTAGGTTTTTCTGCAAAAACCAGTATATGTATGGCAATGTTCTCAATTTCATTTGCAGGTTTTCTATGCGTATTTTCTCAATGTATTTTTCTGAAAATTGGATATCCACTGGGATCAATGGCCGGAAAATGAAATGAAGAGCGTACATTCGAGAAGGATCCCAGGCATATATATATGCTCTATATTTTCTGTCATCAATTCGTTCATTCGCTATCTGACCTTGCTGTCACCAATTTTACCAGTTTGTCTGGTACTTTACACATACATTATTTTAAAATTAATAATGTCTTAATTTGAAAATTTTTCTTTAGGAAAATGGTTTTGTAGGTGAATAGGTAAGTAACGCTTAATGAAAAGGAGAACAGATCAGCCAATGATGGCGTGAAGGACCATGTAAAAATATAGGTGGAGAGAAAGAAAAAATGTCTTTCTATCGTACAGTGGCATATTCTATTATTTTACTTTGGCATATCCACACTCAGACGCGATCGAATGGTGGCATATTAATTAAAGGCCTCATCATGGTTGATTTACTATAGCAACTCATCATAAGGCAATATTTGATTTTTGTTTAAATTTTAAAGATATTTATAGTTTATAATAATAATCATCAATTTTTTTGAATTTTTTAATTCGACTGATCTGAATTTATTTATGTTTTTCTTCTACGCGTCACGAGGAAAGGGGAAAGCAGATAAGTCAATTTTTCCAAGGTTGTAGCCGTTCTAAATGATATTTACTTGGGTTGAGAAGTCTTTGGGGATTCAACCAGTGTTTATCATTTTGATATTTTTGTTTAATTAGAATATTCTTCATCTATGTCATATTTATATCAGTGCACACCATGCTACATTTCTAAATTGTTTATACTGATATATTCCTCTCTTGGTTTTATTTTTCCACTGCATATTTTATTTTTGGGTATGTATTTTTACCAGGCATGTGCGGTTTCTAAATTTTAATAATGCTTTGCCTTACGTAACAGACACATTTGTGTGATTGACACGGTTCTCCAAAAAAATTTAGTTAGTTTATTTGCCTCTTAAAAAGATAAGAAACGTGACGTCACATAACTCATCGTTGTTGTTTGAAGTAAGTCTTTTTTTTTTTTAATCAAAATGTAATAAACTTTTTGCATGCCTAATCCCTTGGGCAACAATTAAGGCCAAAAAATAAGAAAAAATATACATCTTCCAAGCCTACATTAATTGTTCTCTCCACCGGAAAACCCCAAGGGCAGCAGTTCAGATTGTTGAACTCTGGTTGAAAGTTGTCAGCTGTATTATAATCACAACTACACATGCACGCCACGACCGGAAATACTAAGCCTGGATGCTTGCAGTGGCCTCCCTTTGAGCGCCTTCAGCTGTCGTAACTTTTTATTAATATTTTGACGGCGCTGATTTTGAACTAGTATGCCACGAGCTCTAACTTCTTCAGGGTCAATCTTAGACTGGGGACGCACCACAAAGCCCAATGATGTTGCTTCTGGCATTGAAGCATGTTGCCTGGAAGAAGATTGACCAGAGCTACGTTCCCGTGAAATATCTAAATCAAGGTCACCATCCCTAAGTTCCATTCCTCCAGCATTACTCACTGCCCTTCTCACTGTTGGCCTCCTAAGTGCCCGATCCTCATCCATGCTTCTCATGCCCTCAAATCTTATACTATTATTGAACATTGGTCGACTCCATTTATGGACCAATTGCTGGGCAAGCTTTCTGTTGGTCGTGGTATCCTCATTAGACTTTGACAAAAACATAATAACCTTCCCAAGACCACTTTTCTTCAAGTGTTCTCTTGTATCGTACTGTTCTAAATTAATTGGCAAATCAGTCAGAATTTGTAAGATTGCAGCACGAATGTTTATGTTTGGTAAACTTCCATCTGGAAGAGGTTCAAGCCAATTTTTCAAGAGTGGCAGTGCACCGTGGTCTATAAATTCTTGCTGGAGTTGCTTCTTAGAAAGAACGTCAGTAAGAAGAGGCAACTTCATGAGTTTATTAATGGCAGGCTTCCCCCGCCTGTTAAGTTCTGCATCTTCTTCAGCTGTGACCTCAAGCTCAGCCATGACATTCTCAACCAACAATGCAACTTCCGCGGGACTTTTCTCAGTCTTCTTCCTTTTCTTGCCGACCATGAAAAGTTGATTAATTTCCTCACCCTCCTCTGCCTGAGGAGCATGAGTGGGATCATCGTCGCTACCATAGAGATTGGCAGCATCCACACCAGTGTCATCTATGAAGTTGTCATCATCCAAAGTCCTCACACCCTCTGTATCATCCTCGGAATCTCCCCCCGCAATCATCTCCCACAACTCCTTAACCTCCTCATCATCTTTCCCGGCTACTAACTTTCCGGAAAACCCCCCTCTTGTTGACATCCCAGGTTGCTTCTCTACACCACCACTGGCACTCCCAGACCTCTTCTTCCCCGTGCCACCACCGCTACAAAACCTTTTCCTCTTCTTCTCTCGCACCAACTTTCCCCCCCTTTTCTCCTCCACTCCATCCTCTTCCACCAACACATCGTCCTCCGAGAAATTGTCCTGATGAGGCTCCTGAGACCGGCCTCCGTCCGACTGGATATCATCGTAGTCCATCAGCGGCTCTCCGTCTTCATCGCAGTACGGATGATCTTCGTAACGCATAGTGATTGATCGAATAGAGATAGGAAGCAAGGCTACCGATTTGGTGTGTGTATATGTGTTTTTTTGGACTTAAAGCGATTTGGTGTTTTGAATACCCTAAGCCGATTTGGTGCTTTATCTTATTTGGAAATTTAAGAAAAGATACTTATGAAGTGGTAAGACTCTCTTTATATTTCTAAAAATATTTTGTAGTTTTTAAAAATAAAAATATATAATAAATTCTGTTCAGTCCTCTAAATTTTATTTTTTAAAATAATAAAATAATAAAATTAAAAAAATTGATATAGTTAATGTGGATATAATTAAAAAATGATCAAAGACCAAATAATGTACATGATGCCAATGGAAACAATGTGGTTGTTCGAAATCTTGTGCAAGTGATCATGTAAAATATGATTTATCATTGGGATGTGAGTGACTTGATTTCTTTTCTCCTTTCTCTTCTTTTTCAATTTTTGGTGTTCTAGGTAAGAGATTTGGAAGTGTAGAAAGAATCATAACATTATGGAAATAGTGGATAGCTGCTAAGCTGCAATGCACGGTGTATGACTTCTGTATTCTTCCTTTATAGAGAAGAACAGTGTTGACGTGAGAGAGATGGGAAGTACAAGAAAAAATAAATGTTTGGTTAACATGAAAACATGTAAAATAAAAAGAATTAAAAAATGTGGAAGGAAGTCTTAGAGAATCTTTAAGAGATTTTGGTTCTTTATTTATACGGATAAGCAGCCGTCTTTGTGTAGTTTTGTATAGTATATAATTATAATTAAATAACCCTGTAGTTAAGAGTCACAAGACTCACAATTTGTTTTTTAAGTAAATACCAATTTTTTTAAAAATCCAAAAAATATTTATGTCGATAATGATAATTAATTTCTTCAGCATAATTACCAATCAGATAAAGATAAATATAACTAATCAAATAAAGCTCTTTTCCATCTGTCAACTAAATCATATTTATTATTATTATTTTTCTGTAGATCGACAACCCAATCTCATTTACTCGGGGTCTAATCCGGGACCACGAGGTAGTACAGTAATAACTCCACACCTTAGGAGAACCTGTGCCGTTTCAATTTTTGTCATCGTAACAACCTGAAAGCCTTTCATTTTTTTTCTCACAATAAAGGTTTTCATATTTTTTTTTTCATTTTAAATAATTATCATGCAAACTGATGTTATGCTTAGTATATCAATGGATTGGTATCAGAGTTTAAATTTTTACCAATCAATTATTGGTAGTAAGGCGCTAAAAATTGATCATCGATTTCCAAATTGATCATCGATCACCACCGAGTCTTCCCTTGGCGTGCGCTGCTTGCTTCCTTGTTGCCCATCTTCTTTCCGTTTCTGCCACGTCCTATTGCTTCACGGTTCTGTTTTTTGTTAGCCACTCTCGTGACTTGTTTTGTTGGGAAAAAGGTGACCGCTGGTTTCATTTGATTTTGCAATTAATATGTGGGTTAGGGTTTATTATTATGGATTGTGGGCTTATTGTATATTGGGCTAGCGTTATATATATGAATGATATATATTCATAAGATAGGTAGATGGAAGCTTAAACAGAGATTAGTTAGTGATGGAGATTTTTTCCTTAAGAGTTGAAATCATCTTTACAGTGAAAGATGAAGAGAAAATGCAGAATGCTGGAAACTGGAATAGTGAAGAAAAAAAAAGAAATTTCTCGGAAAAAGTGAAGATAAGAAAGCATCGCTAGTCAGGCATTCATAGAAGATAAAGGTCAAATATCATAATAGCAAAAATCAGAGCAACGGGCAAAGCTAAAAAAGTAACGAAGTGGTAAATGTAAATAATATAAAGTAACTGACAAACCCTAACATAGAATGACAAATGAAGACCACTGAACATGAGATGGCATATATATAATGATTCATGGTGCAAATACAGTTATGCTTGACGAGAGAATCTCGCACGTGCATGTCCCTAACAAGGACAAAGTGCAAGTTTCTCATTTATCCTTACTAAACTGGGTGTTAAATAGTACCCTAGCAGGCATAGTTTTGGCGACTTGTGGCGTGCACAGGATGCACGGTTTTTCTTCACCCCACTATACACAGTACAGATGAATGGCGGGGCAAATCTCCTTTGGCAGTAAGCCTACTTCCTCTGCGTTGATGAATTCATTATCTGCATGCAACCGTGTGTAGCCAACTGCCAAAGGAGTAATTGCCCAGCCATGCATCGACACACACTGCTGATCAAGTTGCCCTCTAAGGGGGTTCTGTTCCTGTAGTATTTCTCGCAAACCCACTCGGTTGATGAGCAGTTTGAGTGGTCCGTTGGTATATATAGATGAAGAGAAAACTCTGGTATTTTCCATGCAAACAGCATATTCGTAGCACATCCACTACCGTGGTAAGAAGAGATCAACAAAGTGGTCCAGTAGATTTGATTCCCAACGTCGCGTAGTCCCTTCAATTCGTACTAGGTTTTTCTGCAAAAACCAGTATATGTATGGCAATGTTCTCAATTTCATTTGCAGGTTTTCTATGCGTATTTTCTCAATGTATTTTTCTGAAAATTGGATATCCACTGGGATCAATGGCCGGAAAATGAAATGAAGAGCGTACATTCGAGAAGGATCCCAGGCATATATATATGCTCTATATTTTCTGTCATTAATTCGTTCATTCGCTATCTGACCTTGCTGTCACCAATTTTACCAGTTTGTCTGGTACTTTACACATACATTATTCTAAAATTAATAATGTCTTAATTTGAAAATTTTTCTTTAGGAAAATGGTTTTGTAGGTAAATAAGTAAGAAACGCTTAATGAAAAGGAGAACAGATCAGCCAATGATGGCGTGAAGGACCATGTAAAAATATAGGTGGAGAGAAAGAAAAAATGTCTTTATATCGTACAGTGGCATATTCTATTATTTTACTTTGGCATATCCACACTCCGACGCGATTGAATCGTGGCATATTAATTAAAGACCTCATCATGGTTAATTTACAATAGCAACTCTTAAAAAACACAATATTTGATTTGTTTAAATTTTAAAAATATTTATCATTTATAATAATAATCAATTTTTTTCATTTTTTTATTTAACTGATCTGAATTTATTTATTTTTTCTCCTATGTCACAAGGAAAGGGGAGAGCAGATAGCTCAATTTTCCAAGTTGTGGCCGTTCTATTTTGTAAAGAAAAAAAGAGATCAGGTTTCCGTCTAAATACATTGGCCAACTACTGCGAATGAGCATTCTGGTCCTTTGCTTTGTTAGGAAGCACGCTTTCATAAGTTTGCATCAGAATACTGATGAAGATAATCTTTTATCATAATTGGAAGTTTGATACAATCCCAAGGTCTCTATTGTGCCCAACATGATAAAGACTCTACGTAATAAGTTATTATATAACAATTTGCCCACAGGGGTCACAAGTTAACAGTAGAAGAGTGCAAAAGAAAACTAGTCTAAGTTTTTTGCAAAGAGGTCACATTTAATTAATGCCTTATTTAAATTAATTTTTTTTAAAAAAAATTCAATTTGTATTGAGATATAACAACAATAAAATTATAATGGGAGCAAAGATCTTTGCATCACCATTTACAGAGAGAATATCTTAAGTATCTTAGATTTTATATCTCCTATTTCTGTTGCTGTAACATTTCAGCAAAATCACCAACCGGACTTAATCTCCACCAATCCTGACTCGCATCTTTCAGGTTAGCTATTGCCCAACTAATTCCATATTGATGCCCTGCCAAATACATATCCATCACATCCTTGGTTCCTTGTCTGAACACACGATCATTTCTTCCAAGCCATGAACTCCATATAGTTGAGAACAGCATTACGTACCAGAGATTTCTCAACCTCCTAGATATCACAAAACCTTCCAATTGAATGAATAACTCAGCAATGCTCCTTGGTTGGACCTACAAAAATCCCCATTGTTTCATTAATATAGTCCAGCATCTCCAGGCCGTTCTGTAGTCTAGCAAGATATGGGTCGAAATTTTTTTACGAAAATTCGATTTGTATTGAGATATAACAGCAATACAATTAGAATGGGAGCAAAGATCTTTGCATCACCATTTAAAGAGAGAATATCTTAAGATGCTACGCAAAGATCTGTAGTATCTTAGATTTTCTATCTCCTATTTCTGTTGCTGTAACAGTTCAGCAAAATCGCCAACCGGACTTAATCTCCGCCAATCCTGACTCGCATCTTTCAGGTTACCTATTGCCCAACTAATTCCATATTGACGCCCTGCCAAATACATATCCATAGCATCCTTGGTTCCTTGTCTGAACACACAATCATTTCTTCCAACCCGCAAACTCCATATATTTGAGAACAGTATTACGTACCAGAGATTTCTCAACCTCTTATATATCACAAAACCTTCCCATTGAACGACTAACTCAGCAATGTTCCTTGGTTGGACCCACAAAAACCCCCATTTTTTCATTAATATAGTCTAACATCTCCAGGCTGTTCTGCAATCTAGCAAGATATGGGTCGAATTGTCTTCAGATTTGCCGCAGTTCAAGCAAATGACTTCTCCGGCGTTGATGATCCCCATTCTAGCAAGAATTCCTTTACCCGATATTTTTTCCAAGGAAGCTAACCACGGGAATGCTTGCCATTTGGGAGCCCCATATCTACTCCACACATTCGGTATCTGTCTACACGATGTTGGAAAGAAAGAAACTTTCTAACAATGTGTGGCTATTTTTGCTGCTTGTGTGTGTGAATTATGTACTTGCAGTCAGATGGCAAAGAAATTGACTAGGGAACATTATATTATAATCATGGTTCAATATTTCCAACAAATGTTGTGTTTAGCCCAGGACATGGCTGCTGTTTCATCCATTAATTTGTGGAATCAGAACAGCTGGCCGTTTAATTGCCAGTCGATTATCATAAACAAACACACACTACAGGTAAATGGGGATCTAGTAGCTTAAGATAGCGGCAGAAGAGAAGATCCTGTATTATGTTCTACTTCCTGTGCGTTTCTCTTTCGTTTAGCTTTAAACGCGGTTAACAGAAATGTCACACCTTCACATTCGCAGAAACCCAATCGGGATTTCATAATCTTTTGTAATTCTTTTGGCTTTTTTTTTTGTTTTGGTATCCACAGATCCAATGAACTTGATTATCGTAGATGTCAAACCATGTCTTCTCGACCCCTCTATATATGCTTTGTGTTTTGTCGAGAATTAAGACCTTATTTATATTCCACCTGCCACCTTCGCATAATCTACTAATGGGATTATATGCTCATAATATCATGATCATAATGCATAAAAAAGTAGAAGAAAACAGATATAAGGACGGAAAGTAGACAGTTCTGCAAATACACATAAGGAAAGCGCATGCTCTCTTTATACTAGTATTTACGTGTTATCGTATGAGAAAAGACGTTAAAGAGGATAGCTCTATCCAGAGAAGGGGACCATGATGGCAACTGTACTGGGAGAAATGGAGAACACACACTAGAGTGGAATGATTCTTGGCATATGCCAATGCATTTTGATCGAATATCCATACCTATGTGCGAATCATGCAGAGATAAAAGTTGCGACTCGGGTTTCTGGAAATTCAGGCAAGAAATGGTGCTAGGTCATGTGCTCATGTAGTGAAGAATAACAGTGCATTTCTCCTCTGGCAGGGATATACAGTGCTAATTCGCGCACCTGCATTGCTTACTGCCAAAGGAGAATTGCCCTGCCATTCGATTCTGCTACAATCATTCTTTCATCACCCTGTCACAGTGTCATCTTCTCACTAGTTCTGCATTTTCTCTCTCCAGCTTATAAAAGGTTCTCTACTAATTTGTTTCTCATTATTATCTATTATTTTAATTGATGTATACTTCAAAAAAGTATAGCTAATATGACCCACTTCAATGTTATGCAATGTCTGAGAAAAATCAAGGCCGGGAATTAAACAGATAAGGCAGTCTCATTATCGATGTTGCAACAAATTGATGCAAATGCAAATGGATGTTCTACTTCTGTGAAGCTTCTTTTCGCCTTTCGCCTAAATTAAGAAGGAACTACCAACTTGGATCGAAAAGCCGGCTGAACCTGAATCTATCTTACTGCACAGCTCCTGCTGTAATTCCAACAAGGTTACACTAATTTGAACTTAGACCTGATTCTAGTTCTGTGCAAAATCATCCAGCTTCTGTCACACAAGCTCAACGATTCTGTTGCTTGAATTGAATGTGTATATAAACCCTTCTGTATTGCTTTCAAGAACTTAAACTTTTAGGTTGGGAAGCTTTTTCAGCACTAGAGTGAAGCTTTGATCAAATGGTTTTCCAGACAAAGGTTGCCGTTATCGATCAGAGAAGCGGCGAGGATCCATCTCAAGTCTCCTGCTGAATGAATTCCAAGAATACCTGTTCATCAGCTGCATTTATCTGAACAGATATCTGTATTTATGTTTCCCGTCCCTCTGCACTCGAGGGAAATCACCGAGCTATGCTCTAATCTTTTCCTTGTCTGAAAAGAATACAAGTTGCTATTCACCTCAGTGTACCCAAATGTTATGCAGCTACTCTTTTGTATAGTTCTGGTTTTGGGGACAATATATTATGAAACAGAAATGTTTGGATACGATTTAAGAAATAGAGATCATTCTGGCTTTTCGAATGACACTAATATATCAAGTACTGCACTCATTTGTCAAAAATAAAATATTTAGCTCATGTCCTCTAACCTAATTTTCACTGAACATCATCTCTTCTATTCTGTCTTCAGAAAACCATTTAGTGATCTCTAGATCGTTATTCACCTTAATTCAATTGCTTCGAAATCCCAACCTCCTTGCCACCCGCAAACACACGATCTCATTCTGTCTTTCTTGAGCTGCAAACAGAAACAGTACCTAGCGAAATATATAGCCACTTAACCCGTGATCACCCACATCACGAGTAACTCTTACTCTCAGACCTCTGGATCGCCTTCGCTAGTCAAATTAACAGAGCTTTTCCGAATTATGTGGTTGGTTGTAAACAACAAACTTTCTGCTAGGGGGTGTTTTGATTTGTACATAATCTTTTTACTATAACTATTGTTATTGCACAGGATTTTGTTATTCATTATCTTTTGCTTTCAGGCCTTTCTTTTGATGAGCACAGATACTAAAATTTCAAGCTTTTTGTCATACAAACAAAAGAGTAAAGTTGAACCATAATTGAATTAGACCACGTAATCAAATCTTTATATTCATTAATTCTTACCTTTGCCAAATATATCTCTGTAAACCTAAATGTAATTGACAGCTCCTTAACAGTAGTAGTCTAGATCTTTAATACCAGCTAGTGTTCATATGATAAGCGCAAACGGACATTTTCTCTATTAACCCATTTCAAAGGCATTAAGAATCAGTTTCAACAATTACAGATCTCGATGATGAATCCATTCTTCTTGATGTTTTCAGTGCTTTGGGTAACGCTTTAGTCTCAGCTTCATCGGCTATAGAGTTTGATGCTGACAAATCCTTTTGACTCTCTCAGGATTCCGCCGATACCAGAATGCTGACATAATGCTTCATCAACATTAATCGGGCTTTCAGATCTTTGGGTTCTCTAATTAATGCATTGATATAAAAGCCCCCGTCACCTTTATAAATTTTGTATTACTATTGTAAATATTTTTTGGAGTAATTAAATCTGCTGTGTTTATAGTACCTTTTAGTCATTTCATATCGTAATTGATACAGAATGCAGGAAGCAAGTATAACATAGTTTTTACAAACGATAACTAACCTCATTAAGAACAATTATAATTATTTAATTATGATTAGGATGGTGATAATATGAATAAAAATTATTTTGCTTGTAATTAAAGTGTCCTCCTTAATACCAACAAGGAATATTGGTTTCATTAGATAAATTTATGATCTCATTCGAATCCTAGAATACAAATTTATTCTGTTGGTAAAATATATGTTTAAATATGTGTCAACCAAAATAGTATTTACAGAAAAAATATTTTAATCATATAAAGTTTGCAAATGAATATTCTCTTAATCAACTAACACCAATATTTTTTAAAAAAAGTTCAAACTATAATACAAGAAATATGAGAATGAAAATCGCAGGTAAATATCATAACTTCCCTCTACAAATTTGTTCTTCCTTCTATAGACATCCACCATAGTAAAATCACTTAAATTTATTTCAAGTATTCCATTTACTACAAATGCAAGCTCACACTATTACTACAAACTTGCACGGACATAAGCAGTCCGTCAAGTTTTTCAAACATAAACTGTTTCAGATGAAGTCATGAATCATATCTTTGTGTTTATGAATTAAATTGAAGACAAATAGATATAGAGTTAAAAATGAAATTTCTTATTCTCTGAGAAATTCTAACTAATAATATCGATTCTATCATATCCCACTTCAATTCCTAAACTTATTGATAAACTCAATGATCACTGAATATTGACACAAAAGAAATATGATTAAATCATACAATCGTTAGTCTAACAAAGAGCACACGTTATTGTACTATATCTGCATGCTTTCATTTGGAATGTCTATTGACCATTCGATGACGAGATTGCTCTGTGAAGCAAAATGCAGAAGAATTGCGGGGCAAATCTCCTTTGGCAGAAGGCACACTTGAAGTAGAATACCTTACTAAGTGGCTGCCTGCCAATGGAGATACTGCCCGGTAATGCGACTGCACACCTATGTGCCCGATTTCCGATATCTTGAAACTCATTATTTATATGCTACCCAGCGAAAGAATATCCGATGGGACAATCCCTTGTTGTGTATCGATAACTGTTCAAAGACTTTCTAGCACTTTATTCTCTTAGCATGATCGAGGGAGCATAAGTTTAGGAAAAAGATTGCTTTGTTTAAATGACCAAACGTACACATCGGATATATTCTCCTTTAAACAGTTGATTCCTTGCATGATCTGTCCGTACTAATGATAAATCCTAATGAAGATTTGACTATTGCGAATAATTAAAAGAAGGGTTCTGATTGAGGGGACACATTCTGTAGTCACATTACCTTATACTAACGAACAAGATTTCTAATGAGATATGGAATAAAATTTCTATGTCCCTTGTCAGCAAACGCTATGAGATAATTAAGCAAATGCAAAGAATGAAAAGCTGATGAAAAAGGAATGGCTAGGCTGTTAAAAGGTGCTTTTGGAATTGGAGATACGGAGCATGTTCTTCGAACTTATATTTTCAACAGGAAGTGCGTCCCTTGGTTACTACCAAAAGCTGATAAACGAAATCCAGCATTTGTATCGTGTCCAGATCAGTAACTCGGAGGAACTTGGCCATTCCAGTCAATGAAACCGTGCTGGCGAATGTTCTCTATCTTCTCTTTTTTTTTTTTCAAAAGAACTGGACCAGCGGTACATATAATTGTAGATTTAGTTTAAAGCTACATTTCGTGATTCTCCAATTCGCAGAAACTTGACGCGGCAAGAAGCAATTGGCGATGGCTGAGATTGGTGGTGCAAAACTTGAGCTTGACATGACCAAATGGTGACGTGATTCTTTTGGAAAATCTCTTATGATTTAATGGGCTAAAAGTCCACTGCTGAGCCCCTGATAATTGGAAACAATTTTGAAAGCTTTGAGGCCTGGTTTATGGGCCCGAGTTGAGACCGACATATTAATCACTTCATTAACGAAAAGGAATTCAAGTCCGGTATTTGGGGCTGAAACTGGAATAATATAAAACTGAAATCTGGCTTCCAGGCCCATCAAAGCTAGTGTCTTTTTATTGGTTCCTACCCGTTATTTAAAACACTCTTAACCCAGAAAAAATACGGAACAAGAATTGGAAAATTTTATTTTTCGACATACCACTAACCCCGACAATGACGGGATTATCTACGAAATTGATTCTAGTGTGGGTATGGACTATGGAAGTGGAAGAACCGGACGTACATATATAGGACTTCCCAGAGTTAAGGTCTCGTTCGGTCCTGTGATCGTCCGGCCAGATTCCACAGCCCTGAAGATGAAAGCAAGAGCTTTAAACATGTGCAACCCGACAGTAACTTGATAGATATCAGAGCCTGTGTTCCAAAACTGAGAGAGAGATATCAAGGGGAAATAGACAAACGAATACGGAAGTGTGAGGGTTGTTGAGGTTGTAAAATTGAAACATCAGGAAGGAAGGAGACAATAAAGATAGCTCCTAGTGACACTCAACAATAGTATACCAGTATAGCACCAGTGCCTATAAACAAACAAAACTAATTAGAGAGATTTAAGGAGGTAGCTGCTACTAAATTCCAACAGGCACGCCCTTTTTGCCATCTTGTGTTTGTTTCAGTATATGCATATATATATTAATATCCGTGCATGCCTGGCAAAGAATGAGGAGAAATGGGCAGGTCTTGTCATAACGCAGGCACCTTATGTGCTTGGTTGCTTCTAGCAGAAGGGAGTGAGTCACACCATCATCCCCTGTTTTTCCTCTAGTGGTTTTGCCTTTGGGGTGAGGGAGCTTTTCTTGTTTCTGAAATGGCCAAGTAAACACTACGTACACAAAATCTGTAATGTGGATAGAAGTTATTAGCTAGTTAATTATAGGGTGAAACAGACAAGAAATCTTCGAAAGCGAAGTAATCTTTTCTTGATGGAGAGTAGAGACATAAGTAGATACAAGTGGTTCAAAGATGGAAGGCAGCTCGCTTTTGTTTTAAGTGGAAAAGCTGTTGTGATAGGAAGCATGTTCCAAAATTTGGTGACCCCAGAAGTAGAAAAGAACGATAAAGAATAAAACATAACAGTAGTAGGGTGTCAGGGCATGTGACCTACGGACACTGGCATGATGGTAGACAAAGTGAAACCTAACGGGAGGCCCGTGAACACTGCAATTTGATTACTGATTCTACATACTTATACTTTTGACTGACTCAAATCACTGAATCTGACAGTGACTATCACCACTCTGAACCCAATTCCTGCATCCATTCCCATGCGAGAATACACTGATTATGCCAATCATGTCCTCTCCTCCTTGTCTCGTTAACTTGTTTATTGAGCCCTTTTACTTCATTTTCTTGTTCAGATTGCATTTTAGACCCTGCAATCCTTTTCAAAATCGCTTCTTATGTGCCTTGCAGAATTTTTTATCCGTGTGATTCATCCTTGAGTGGAAGATTAAAGTAACCTCGAGTACCCGCCTGGGGTGTAGGACGATTCAGATATTGTACTTCAGTTTTCAATAATTATCTGCATCATTCTCAACGAGCGTTGGCTTTTTCCAACTTTGCTACCCCATGCCCTATGGTCTAAGCAGGTTAGGATACGAATCATAACTTTATACTAGACTGTTCTTTAAGAAAAGATAATCCCTTTTCTCTCATTGTTTAGTTCCAAGTCCATGTGAGACAAGAAAACAGCAGGGAATCCTAGATCCCATACACCACAAAATCCTACTAAGCTCCCCCATTCTCATGCTATAAAACCCGAGGTTCTGTGTTCCAGTCCTGGAAAACAGTAAGCCGTTTATTCGCGCACAAAGGAAAGAGATGGCGTCTAGGCTGCAAAGAAGAAGAGCATTGTGCAGAAAGCTTCATATTTTAAGAAACCTCACCAGCTCCAAATCTGTAATGCATTTAACAACCTATGCCCTTCTCTTTGTATTTCACCTTCTCTTTTTATTTTCGACTCGTCTAAGAACTGAAAGTAAACTGGTCTCTTTTCTTTGTGAAGGTAAAAAAGAGGTCCATCGTCATGGATGCTCTCCTCCATATTTACCAGCTCCGACTCAAGTTGGAGGCATTGAAAAGAGAACTTTCCAACTTAAACGCTGTCAAAATAGAATATTTAAGCTTTATGAAACAAGTGCAACTTCCTAAGGTTCCTTTCCTCCCTTTCTGCCTTTCTAAATGTTTTTTTCCAAAAATTCTGTTTTTCTTCTTTCTTATATGATTGTAATGCATTTATGTCGGTCTCTGGTTTTGTGTTCATCTATTATATGAAGCAGGTGAAGGTGGAGAAGTCAGGGAAACTAGTTGCAGTAAGGGTCATCTGCAAGAAAGGAGGAGATAAGCTGGTTTCAATCTTGGAGGTGTTTGAAGAAATGGGAGTTGCTGTCTTACATGCTAGGGTGTCAAGCAACGTCTTCTTCAGCATGGAAGCCATTGTCGTAGCTCATGAAAAACAGGCTGTAGATGTAAACACCATTTCTCAAGCTATTCTTAAGGCCGTTGAAAGATAAAAGGTGGAGAAAAGGAACAACCAGTAGCTAGCTCACAAGTACGCCGGTGGAATATATTAACAAGCAATCCAGGTTTAAAGACATTGTTATCTTCCATTACTACATCCTTGTTACTTCCATTGAGTTTATTTTCATGTTCGTTGATCTTGCTTCTGTTTCCATTTCGTTTATGTTGGCTTACATATGAATACTTAATCTAAGACAACGGCGATTAATCTCTGTATTGTTTCAAAAGCAGATTCGGTCAGATTACAAAATTACAGGTTTAGGAAGATAATAAATACAGATAACTAAGGCTCACAAGAGAGAGGCACATATATAAAATGGTAAGGCAAGAAATGAGGCGATTAAAACAGAGCCAGGTTTACGAACATCTGCATGTGGGTTTGCCCATCTTCTGATATGCAATAACCAAACGTCCACAAAACTAGGTGTTTCAAGAGTCTATAATGCGTTTGGTCGAATTCTCTTCCAAAGGTTAACTAGTTTCAGAGCTTTTAGAATGACTAACAGCTCTGAATCATTAGAAGCAGTCCTATTCTGTCCCTTCAGGATTTCTCAGAACTCCTTCAATACCTTACATGCCAGGTTTCCACTCTATCCAGCCCAAGTCAGTGGCGACTTGCAAGCCCATAATTTGACCTTGTGGTCAGCCGATTCAGCCCCGTGAGCTAAACAATGGCCCACGTTATCTGCAAATCTACTCCGCATGTCATCAATGTCTCAAACGCCCATCTTTTTGTTTCGAAACAGCTCAGACACTGCTTCTGACGTGACCTGATATAAATTCAAACATAAATGCAACAATTTAAAATTACAGAAAAGTTAACATGCGAGACTAAGAAATGGTAAATGGTGAACGGGCCGTGGCTGACAAGAAGTCTTCAAAACAGTATTTAAGCCTAAGTAAGATATGGTAGTCAACTTTTTCACCATTTGCACAGGAAAAGATGGTGTAAAGAGACTTGTTCTCAAAGGAAAAATATTTTGTCAGTTAGCTTTGTGCATAGTTATTCGTAATATACCAAATTGTAATGGACAAACCTCAAGAAGCAGATACTAGGATTGCTTTTTCAACTAATATATAAATGACAAAATCGAACTTGAAGGTGTTTCATGATATTTTTTTTTTTATGAATGCGTTTCATGATATATAGTAAATGTATCATAAGTAAGTCGAAAGTCAACATAACAAGATTGTCTACATTTCGGTTTGTCTCTATCTAGATATCGCAAATTTCCATTCTCTACTCTTTGTCAAGGATTTCTCCTCTAAAGTTTGCACTCTTCTTTCATAAATAGAAAAAGAGAACAATTATTTTTTCTAATTCGTACATACCAATCAAAAATAAGATGTAACTTAATCAAAATAGACATATTTGGTGAAAGATGAATGAATATTATTACTAAATCATTTTTTTTGGAGTTTTTTCACTCTTGTTAAGATGGTATTTGTTGGCATTTAGGTTGGAGGAAATTCCAAGAAAGTATCACTCGAGAGGAAGAAGTTAGGATGTTTCTTTGGACAAAAATTGTATAGGAAGAAGAGCAAGAGGGAGCCATGAAAAATGCCGTGGTTGATGGAAGTCAGAGATGGGAACAGTATGTTTATGTATTAGTTGGATTTAATAAGTCATTATCCACAACTTGTCCTCACACGATTGTCTGGTGGTGCAAAAAAATAAGGTCGATGTCACATTGCTTGACGCATCCATTTATCTAAGTAATATATTAATGTTTTTGATATTTTTGATGTAACAGATAGACCTATTAATTAGCTCTTTCAATCCCTTTCTTTTGAGATCACAAAAATGATCGAATAAACGAGAGTCGGACTAGAGATATAAAATATGTATAGCCACATAAGCCAAACTTGAAGATAGTTTTGGATCCAAAGGTCACAAGACATGCCATTTATGTAATAATCCTCTCTCTCTATATAAACTACTCGTCATCCATTTCTTTATTTCCCTTAAAAAACTTGGAAGAAGCATTCAACTTTACATAGCATTAATTCTTCAATTCATATCATATAAAAAAGCCTTGAAGGATATCATATTCACAGTAAATTAGCCTAGCTAATCGATAAAGATGTCATAAACGTCTTAAGAGAATATTTTATGGGTTCGGACGACTAATTTTTTTCAGGATTTGAATCAATCTTTCTTATTTTATCATAAAGAATTAAATACGCTATCCAACGGAGAAAATTCTACACGAAGAATAGGTCAAAAAATCACAACAGTAGTTAAATAACAGGGCATATTTGGGTCAGATTGTCCCCTAATGTGCATAATAAATAACAGCATAGATCGGGGTAGGTTCAATTTGACTTGAAATTGAAATCTCAACCGTTGGATTAATTAAGATGGCGTAAAACTTTAGCTTACCATTGAAAGAAGGTAAATCAAAAATATTATAGAGGTCACTGACGTCTAATCATAGTCTAGGAAGGAAAATGTTTATCAATTGGGCTCATTAATTAACAATTAACAATTAATGTATATATATATGGCTGCGTTATTTTAATAGGTACCTGCATAAAACCAATTAGCCAAAGGATTAGTAAATGTGTATTCGTAATCGAGTTGGATAATGATGTTGTATATATATAAGTGTTCATCAACCGAACCAAGAGAGGGAGAAGAATGAACTGGCATAGTGGAGCTCCAATCGGTGTAGGTTTGGAAATGATCAAACGAGGGTCGGGTCCTTTTCCAATTGCGAATATAATAACTAAGCTACGAATATAATTAAATTCAGATTAACTTGCACGTCCTGTATTAACTAATCCCAGAGGCTAATCTGTCAACATGGCGGCCAAATTTTAAAAGGGCCAACACCTCTATTTCTCCACCTTCTCCCGTATCTTTTTAATTTCCTCTCTTACCATCACCAAATAAACCAACCTACCTCTACCCTTCTTCTCCTCTCTCATTTTCCTTGTTCCACACCGTCGTCAGCATCTTTGCACGGCTTCGACGGTGGTGCGGGAGAGAAATCAGCGGATATATAAAGCGTGGTCCTGTAGAGAATAACACTAGAGTCTAAGAATGGACGGCAAGTTCAATATCAGCCCAGTAATCTATGAGCGAGAAGGTCCAGATTCACCTTATTCAGATACGAAGATGACTTCTACTTCCTCCCCTAGAAGAAGGTAATCTCTCCTCTGTTACAACTTCTTCTGCCTAGAGCTCAGTAAATGATCACTAACGTACTCTAAAGAACATGCATGTGGTAGCTAGCTTTACGTGTTCATGTCTATATTTCGTGCCGGAAACGGCACTATTTGACTGAGATAAACAATTAATGAAGTTGCCTTGCTTGTTCAATGAATATATTAGAACTGAAATTCATGATTAAGTTGGTGTGTGTCTGTTACTATATACCAGTAAAAAAGGTTTGCAAAAAAGAGTGATCTCGGTGCCGATCAAGGATTCCGAAGGCACACGGCTGAAGAGCGAGAACGCTCCACCACCATCCGATTCTTGGGCTTGGAGAAAGTATGGCCAGAAACCGATCAAAGGCTCTCCTTACCCCAGGTAATTTTAACCTTCATGCTATGCATCAATGCGTGGAATACAGTTATTTCTGTATAGCCCGCAAGTCATAAATTCCTGCCGACATTGAAGTTTTCTGAAAGCCCATACCCGAACCTGCTCTGTTTGAGGATTTAGACTAATACATTTAGTCACTATAGAATCCTGCACATGGAAAAGATGAATGCCTTTTTTTAACGTAGACAACCATGTGAAGATATTAATGGAGAAACCTTATCAGAAAAATAAAAATAAAAACAAAGAACGCCTTTGTTTGAACGCATTAATGTCTGTCAACTCTACCAGAATTAGTCTGTATGAAACTGTACTAAGATAGTGAGAAGCTTGAAGACTTCAGCAAACTTACGTTGGTTAGTCAATGTTTTGCAGAGGATACTATAGATGTAGTAGTTCGAAAGGCTGTCCAGCCAGAAAACAAGTAGAGCGGAGTAGAGCAGACCCCTCGATGCTAGTGATCACCTACTCTTGTGAGCACAACCACCCATGGCCACCACCGTCAAGAAACCACAACCATCACGGCCACAACACGATCAACTCTCCCAAACCCGCCACCCCAAAGCCCGAAACCCCCACAACCCCACCCGAGAACCAAGACCCCGAACCAGAAAAAAATTTCACCGACCTCGGAAGTGCTCAAGACTCTCTAATGAGTTCCATAAACCCTAACAGCTCCGAGTTTCCTTGGCTTGGAGAAATGGTGACGGCATCTTCCACGACTATACTGGAGACCCCAATTTTCGCGGAGAGCAGAAGCACCCTCGACGCTGACGTGGAGGCGGCGATGTTTTTTCCAATGGGAGAGGAAGACGAGTGGTTGTTTGCGGATCTTGGCGAGTTGCCCGAGTGCTCGACTGTGTTCAGGCACCACCGGAGTGGTGTGGGACCACAGGTACAGATCTGCTAGACCGCTAACACGTCATCCACATATACAAAGGAAAACTTGAATTTTTATTTTTATTCAGAGTTTTTTAATTTATTTTTTATGTATTTTTTCCCCTCAATTTCCTTGTATTAAGTTAATAAACAGTCGAATCTGATGTCTGTCGCCATGCTCCTATTGTAATTAATCAAAACATAATTTTCCGTCTCAGAATAGATATTTTTATATTGAGATGAGTAGTCAATAGAGAAAAAATAATTTTTTTTATATATTATATGAGATATTATAATCTAACATATTATTAATACAAGAAAACATGTTATTTTCCAACTTCCATATCAGAGAATGAAGGTATCATCAAGCTAAATATTCGAATATTATCATCTTGACTACAAAATTAATTTTATCTCAATTTTAAATTCAATACTAGTATAATAAAAATATCTAATTAATTATATCTGTTATTTATATTCATCGGTCCACATTTGAATATATTTTTTTCATCCGTAAGCATCGGGATTAGCATAATATGATGCCTAATGGACCCAACTCTTTTTCATTTTAGTAAATAGGTTTTTATTTGAAAAGATAAGGAAATTCTTAGATCCAATTCGACAAGTGGACATCAGGCTTTTGGGTGCAAAAATTGCTTCATAGAAGAATTTATAAGAAAATAATTGATTTGGTTTGTATGTATATTACTATGTTAATAAAACAATGCCTTTATGATGTTTGAAAAAATTACCCAATGATTGGCTTTTTGGCTGGAGGAGGAAATGTCAAATGAGCAACTCAAAAGCTTTGACTTCTAGGTGAATAATGGCTGGATAATCTTCTGCAAGTTGTACCCTTATCCTTGTGCTTATTAGTCAAGCGACTTGTGTGCAAGTACCACACTATTTTGATTGAATTCATTTATTTTTATCGATGATTTGTGCAAATACCACTGTTCTGTATGTTGATATATAGCCTCGAATATCCTAACTTTGCAGATCTCGACGTCACATCCACATAAGCACAACGTCACCGAATCATTTGTTTAATAAACGTTTCCCTGGTTCTTATCCATGACTGACCTTAAACATAGGAACGCAGCATTGGGGTTAAAGTTAACTGTTAATGAAAGCAACAGGAAAGCTCTGAGCTGTGGGTGATAAGAAACTAGTCAAGACTAACTAATTCCACTTAAAATAGTACTAAGACAGCTTATAGTATTGACTTTATCTGCAATTAGCCATGGGATCCCTCCCCCTTTCCTCCTGGTTTCATGTTTAAATAATGCATACTTTTTGCCAATGAGCCTTAGTTCAGATAACATGACCTATGAGGTTTAAGGAGATCCTGGATTCAAATCTCCGGTAGATAGTTTTAGGTGATTAAAGGATGGGGTGAGGAGTAGACTAGGTGATTAAGGATGGGGTGGGGTAGGTGATTAAGGGAAGGGTGGGGTGGGGTATGGTAGTATCGTATGTATTAAAAAAAAAAATAATGCATACTTTCTTCAAGAAAATCTCTGTCGACATAGAAGTAGTCTTCTACTGTTTATCAACGTTTTGTTTCGTTTTCTTCTGCACTTCTGTTTACATATTTATGGTGTTTCACACTTTTGCGTCCTTCTGCACTTCTGTTTTACATCATTTTGGTGTTCCACATTGTGTCCTGTTCTAGGTAAGAGAGATTCTCGTTGTAGGTTTGCTTATAAATCTGAGTTTGCAAAATCCTGTACATCAAGATATCTTTAAAACCATAATGACAGAATCCCAGCACAATATTACATCTCTAATTCTACATGACTCACGTCTGGATCCATTTGACTGTTCTCATGATCCACATCTTTCCTCACGACAGATGATGCAACTTGATATGAGGGGATCCAAAAGACAATACTGATAAGCAGACACTGTTTCAGACTAGAACCACCGAGTTAAGATTACCTTGACAACAATAATGTAATATGGCTTTTCCAGTAAAGCTATTTCTTTTACTAGAGATAACAGTCGATGAAAACCTTTGCAATCAAAACGAAAACCTAGCTGTTGCACCTTCAGAGAAAATTTTACACAACAATGGCTGACACAGAATTAGATGCAGCAAAACAAACCCACCACATCTTTCTAAGAATCGATCACAACAGACTAAAATCCTAGCTAGAGCAGCACCCCACTCTCCTCATTGCAGAAACATCTTGACCCACATCAATTTTCTCTCCCTTGGATGGGACGGCTGAAGCTGCGGCATCGTCACCTGTTTCCATAGCCTTCTTGCTCACGACCCGGTAGATCTGAGTAAGCACTTCAGCAAAAGCGTTGTCCACGTTTGTGGCTTCCAGAGCAGAAGTCTCCATGAAGTAGAGGGACTCCTTCTCGGCAAAGGATTTTCCATCTTCGGTTGAGACAGCCACAAGATGGCGAAGATCTGATTTATTACCAATGAGCATAACCACAATGTTGGGATCTGTGTGATCTCTCAACTCCCTCAGCCACCTTTCAACGTTTTCAAATGTGGAATGTCGAGTGACATCGTACACAAGAAGTGCACCCACTGCTCCCCGGTAGTATGCACTCGTTATGGCACGATACCTACAAAGATGAAAAAAGATAGGAAACTTTATATGAGTAAACCACGGTTAGCAGAAAAAGTAGCAATGTGCTGAACGAACAACATGATATCAAACAGATTGGAACCCAAATAGCCATTGTTTTGTCATAGGTCAATGAATTCAGTATCAAAATAAAGGCTCACAGGTAACTCTCCAATAGAATTGAACTCAGATACCAATAGTTGCCAGAAGACCAGGCATTAATCCCGTGTAGACAAGTCTATTCAATTTTCATCTCCAAAATCAAGAATAAACCATAGACACACAAAATTAACATTCTTGAATATGTATTTTCCCATTAATCATTTTTCAACAAGGTAAACTCTTCAAGTCAGCATCACTCGAATTGATATTCTTGGAGATATCAAGCATAAATCATAGACGTACAAATTGATATTCTTAGATTTTGCTGTACAGTGGGTGCTAACTTATAGCAAACTAGCATTTTAGATTCAAATATTTCCCAAATGCAGATGACATGTTCAACCTTCAGACTGGGAAAAACAATGGATCTAGCAAACAAGATGCAGCCAGACCCTCCTTCATTCACTCCTCATATTCATTTGCAATGGCACAGTGTAAGTGCATCAATCTTTCACTATACACTAACACAGAGGCTAGATAACCATATAATAAAATTCACCTATCAGGAAAAAAATAACAATGACATGTTAGGATGGTTGGCCACAATCCAACTTTTACCAAGTACTATATGAAACCGATACTGTTATATACTAATATTGTTACCAATGGTGGATGCCCTTTTAATTTCAAAAAAAAACAAAAGATGCAGAACTTCGAGATTCTTACAAATGTTTTGTTGTGCATCAGTTCTAACACTCGTTACTTACATGGCAAAGTGGAGCAAAATCCAAGGAAACGTTAAGCCTGGTTAGAGTTTACCATGCAACGGCATTAAACAGAATTAAGAGACATTTTTTTCAAGGTAATTTTTAATTATATAACATATATAACATGAAGCTTATGCTCCTATCTGATATCTAAATATAATATGAAAGATATCCAGTCTGGTGAGTTTAGTTCAAAATATTTACTCATAGGTGGAGCAAGTTCTTATACTCTGGTTCATGTTTTCTCTAGGCTACATGGTTTATTCAGGGGATCAATCAAGCTTCAAGAAAAAATGAATGGTATTATCAATACATAAATATATAACTCCACAAGAATTTTAATTATATTTATATTAAACAATGTAGAAATTTGGTTCAAGCTTTCCCCACCCTCTTCTTAACAATGGACTCCTTAAGTATATGAAGGCTTGTTGTTCATTAGAAAAATTTCTGACTCTATCTATCTCTGAGAAGCTTCCATAGAGCATTTTCATAACAAGTAATCCAACATAACCTTAGAAATTAGATAAAGTTAAAATATTGCAATACCGTGCAAGGAATATGTTTTGCAAAGTCAATAGGAAGCCATCTAGAACTTTTAGAGGTCTAGTATTACACTACAGTTGGGTCACATAAACATTATACATGAAAAAATAAAATTGCGTTTGTTAATGTATAGCAGTCCTTACAAAAAAATAATTTACCAGGAATATTTTCCAAGTAATATCTTAAGCTTAGCACAGATAGTCACGTTTGGCACTGACTAAATGCCACTTAATCAAAATGAAGTTTATAAATGTGTGTTTCTGCAAATAGAATTTTCTTCTGACAACATAATAACAAGTCACAAGTCGACTACATTGATATTTATGCATATCAACAGATCATGTTAGTTTATTATCAAATAGTCTAGAAGTTCTAGCTCACATCACCAAGCAACAATAGCTATCAGAGATGGCCAATAAAATAAAACATAATGCGAAAACCGGGGTCAAAATCACTCTCTAATGGCATACATATAAAGTTCTAAGCAAGGTGACATAACTAAATTTATAAAATTGCATTTTAATCTCTAAAATTAAACAAAACTCAGACAAAGCAAAAGAACCCTACATCAGCAAAGAATCACAGGAATCAAACAAAAATTTTATGCCTGAAAAATACGTGCATCCTGTCATGACATTTCAGAATTCATACTAAAATCAATGAATTTGAAGATCCAGCACCTCCTTTCTTGCTCTTAAGTCACGTTAAACACATAATATAGTCTTTACTTGTTGCTCTCTTAAGCTCCATCTAGCACATCCCTAGTCAATACTCTGCCTTACTATGCTTGCTAAAGTCTGGATCACAACCTTAATCATGCTAGTATCAGTAACGGATTATTATCATCTCTTTATACCCTCTCTATATTCTTCAGAATTGTATAATTAGTGTAAAATTCACATCTTCTATCTGTTTTCTGATTGTCTAATCTCATACTGGAATCCATTTCCAGAAAATTTTAAGAGCTTGCAGAGGGAATCAAATTGAGAAATAAGAGCCTTAATGTATCCAAGGTTAGAGAAGGAGTCATGGATTTTCCAGTATTCAGAAGAGAATCTCAATATGGCCAAGCCTAGCAATCAAATCTGATCCTTTTTCCAGTATTCTGTTAAGAATCTTATTATGTCCAAAGGCTAGGGAACAAATTTGGTACTCTCTACAGTGCTCAATAATAACCTTTATATGTCCAAGACTAGCACACAAATCTGGCTCCTTTTTCCAGTACAAGTATGAAATTGAGCAAAGATTAATATGTACTGAGCTTTTGTTATAAAGGATAACGCAACTAAAGGAATCCTCTTGGACACAATGAATTAAACTACTCAACTGTGACAGCCTTCTCCCATTAACTCCCAGCCACTCTGTACAACAGACTAAATTGAATCCCAGCGCTTGTCCAGAAGAAGCTTAATAACTAAGCTAGCTGGTAGTCTGGTACCCGTCCATTTCATAAGAAGAATCATAAAATGAATCCAATTCCGAATAATCATGCAAACCTAAAACCTCAATTCCCCAACATCCAACAAGGAAAATTAATGCAGCGCCTCAAATAAAGCGCAGTAATACATTCAACATCACAGTGACACAGTCAAAAGCTTACGCATGTTCATTCATTTACAATCCCTTGTCAAACTAATGGTAGAAAAGCAACATATACAAAAAATACTAGATATTACAGCAGAAAAATGACAAGATCTATCAGTTAGCCTAGCAAATCTAAGTAAAAAATATCAAAAACTGAATTTTATTGTGGCATGAGAAAAGTAAAATTTATTGCTACGTATCACTAACATCAACCTGCAAGATCCAAACAAAAATTACCTATCCTCCCTAAACACTCGTTAGCAACCGCAAACGCAACCGCGTAACAACTCAGAAAAAGTAGCTGAAAAAAAAACCAGGATCTAAAAAGAACTCGGATCACGAAATCCTCCTACTCAGGCATGTCACAAACAGCAGAAACACAGCAAAACAAAAGCTAATGGAACACAAACCTCTCCTGGCCAGCGGTGTCCCAAATCTGGGCTTTGATGACTTTCCCATCAACGTTTAAGCTGCGAGTAGCGAACTCGACCCCAATAGTGGATTTAGACTCCAAGCTGAACTCGTTGCGAGTGAACCTGGAAAGCAGGTTGGACTTGCCAACGCCCGAGTCCCCGATGAGAACCACTTTGAAGAGGTAATCATAGTCATCTTCAGCTCTGTAACCTGCCATTTTCTTTCTTCACCCAACTTTCACCTCCCTCCTCTGCTTTTCCTTGCCTTTTGCCTCGAAGGAAATGAAGAGAGAGTGAGAAAGAGATCCTTCGGAGAGGTGAAAACGAAAAGCTTTTATTGCGCGCGTGCCATGTGTGAGAGCGTGGGTGGGGCGTTCTTTTCAATAATTTAGTGTGGAAATGAAGGAGACTGCTGTCTTTGCCTTTGTGCTGTCAGCTGTTTGTGTAACTCTGTAAGTGTCTTTGTTGGGCTGGACTGCAGCCTCCGGAGACAAAAATCAGAGAATGTGTGGGGCTTTAGGCTTTGGTCCTTTCGAGGTCTATTCTTAACTGACCAGAACGGGCCTTCTTTGTGAGTGAGTTGGTTTTCTCTAGTAGGTGGGATGTAATAATTTAGGTCGCATGTTTGTTATTAATTAGAATTGATTTTGCATTTGATAATGTTTCTACAAATATTAAAATAATATTTTTAAAATATTAAATAAATTAATTTATTTAAAATTAACTCAAATTTTATTATTATAAAATTAATATAATAATTTTATATTTATTAATTTTCGACTTTTATTCTAATAAAACAAACTGTTTACGTATACTCCATCGGCATTGTCGGCGACGTACAGAAGCGGGGAAATTGGGCATGACAGGACAAAGAACTGTTGAGCTCGGGCAGTTCTCCGATTCATATTAAGGTTTAACTTCTGTTTTTAATCTTTAATGCCTTACTAAAACAATATTTTATAATGTTTAACCGGCCAATCCGGTCTAGTTTTGATAATGTTGTTTTTTATAATAAAAAACATTATTATAATATAGATCATGAAATTTATATAATTTAAAATTTTTTAAATAATATATTTTAATATATAAAAACAAATAAGTAAAGTTTTTCTATAATACACTATTATGTAAGTCAAGGATGTTTTAAGATATAAAGAGAATATTAAATCTCAGTCTAGAACACTCACTTACTATTTGATTTTAATTTAGGAGATCTCTCCCTTTATCTGGATAATTTTTTTTTTCTAATGTTCAGTTGTATTGATAAAAAAAATCTAAAATATTAATATTTTCTCCGGAGGAAAAAAAAGATGCTAATATAGCCAAGAAAGATTGGTCTTAAGAGAAATTTTAAGCTCTCACAGTTCCTTGGGCAAGGGGCCGGTGAATTCGGTCGCGGGTCTTTTCTTTACCGTTGTTGGTGAAGGGTCATGAGTCTATTTTCAGTCCCCCCATAAGTAGAGTAAAGATGAATGTTGCGTGATTGCAGCGGAGGAAGAGGAGTAGTTCCTTAGTTTTTAACGAACTAATGGTGGGTTTTGTTTGGTATACTCACTTACATCAAAGAGGAAAAAGGGAAGAACCTTTTTCAAGTCAAAAGGCCATGCAATACTTGTTGACTTTTGAATAGGAGGGTCCTTCAATATATATACACTCACAGAATTGCAATTGATTGTGTAGAGTATTCACGTCCTGATCATGATAGAACAGGTCGACCATGGAAATACGTGTCTCGTACCTATCAAACCCAAAAGAGTCTCGTTTGGATAAAGAAAACTTTGTGTACATACATCAAACATGTTACCAACCCAAAATGTTCAGATTCCTCCAAAATTAAGGTACAAAAGTATGCAAGGAAACATTAGTTATGCTAGCCCATCACATCTCCATGATTGCATACAGCCATACAAGTCTTTATCATGCTTGTCACCCGTGCTTACATTAGCCCCCTCTAAAAATGTCGTCGTCTCCTCCCTCTCCAAAAACTCACCAATCTCAAAAACGGCTGTCTATTATCTTTCCCATTCTCTCTTCAACTCTGCATTTTAAACTATCTCAAATGACCATCCCTAGAGTCGTCTCCACGGCTTCATCTTCACCAGCATCATTGTCGTCCCGGTTGTCCGCTCCTCCTCAAACCATTCAACTGGTGCCAAAGTCTGTATCCGATCGGCTTCTGGAGAAATTCTTTGATGCTAGTGAATTTGATTTTGACTATACGCAGAGTGGGTTGTGGTCTCCTCCTATCAGAAGAAGCGTGTTCTTGAGCTCGCCAGGAAGGATATTCACTGAAGAGAAAATGCTTGAGAAGCTAAGAAATGTAATGGGTGCTCGTCGTTCTTCTAGGAGACAGAAAGCCTGTTCCAATGTATGGTATTGCTGAACTGCTGTTGCTTCTCCTGTTCCATTAATGTTTTCTCATTCAAGTACCTTCTCTTTTAATTACCTGTAAACCAAAATGATATAGCCAATCGAACAGGAACTCAGTTTCTTACATATACTTTTCTTGGAACTTGCTAAATCTCGCAGGTAGCATGTTGCTTCTGAAGGGATATAGAGAACGTTGAAGTCACCCTCATTCTATCTTCCCTTAATGGGTGTTTCATTTTTCAGGTCAACTAGAACACAAAAGACACGACGAGACAGAAGACAAAAGGCAGAACTTAATTTTCTCTCAACTGTGTTTCTGTTCTTTGCTTTTCATGAGATGTAAATGAGGATTACTGTCTGAAAAGATATAAAACAGGCAACAGGAATACTTGCATGCAACAGTATTTTTATGCCTTCTTATTTCTCTTTTCTTGAATTTAGCTTAGCCTTGATCAAGAAAAAAACTAAACTTTTCCCAAGCAACATAAAATAATAATATCAGTAAGATAAATTATCTAGTTTTGGGTTAAGTTGATCAAGACAGATTAAGCACATGGAAAGTCAACACAATTAAGAACGTGCTCAGACAACAATTAGATCCATTCTTTTAAAAAATTAAAAAAATAGCAAGCAAACAATAAAATTATATATTATTTTATTAATAGAAGAGCATCTTTAAAAAATCGAGATGAACAGGAAGGTAAAAGGAAAACTACAGAGTTAAAAAAAATTAACAGCAAGCAAATGGCATACAAGACAAGGTACAGATGTACTTTCAGAACAGGCAAGAGAAGAAAGAAAACTCTATAATCCAACAGGACCAGGAGACAGATCCATCGGCCCAATGGACCATCTCTTATCATTGTATTTGAATCTTTGATCGGCATCTCTTCTGACATGCCGTACTTTCAGAACAGTTATTGCAGATAAATCCTGCTGATGCTTGTCGTTATCAGACTGGAGTTTCCATGGCTCTCTTTCATTCGTGATACCTGCAAAAACCATAAAAATAATCAGCTTCAAGAATGAAATTGTTTAACATGTTACCATGGATGGAGCTCACTTCAAATGCTTTATTTGATTCCATTATACCTGACGAGAAGGACGAGAATTCTCGGAGACTGACAGGAGCTTGAATCATTGAGGTGAAGGGAGCGACCACTCAATTTTAGGTGCCTGTGTTTTTTCAGCAGCTCTGTACCTTATTAGCCATTCTGCTGAATAAGATGAATTGATAAATAAGGAAAAAACTGTCTGCCCACGCCATTCTTTCGATATCTAAATATTAGCTAGTTTAGGTACTACATCCAAATTGAGAGATCAGAATAATATTAGCTGTCAAATCTCCTTCTCTCTTCTCTTTTTGGTGTTTTCCTGATAGTAAATGCAGACCATTCAGGAAGAATCATAGATAAATATAGAAGAAAACATTCGTTAAAACCCCCGCCATTTTTCAACTATTTGAACACCAAGTCATCCAAATGATAAAATCTATTCAGTAACCATATAAAAAAACAATAAAAAAAAAAGGTATTGGTTGCATCATTTGAATGCTAAGGACCACTGTCTGCTTAATTCAAACAAAAAAATAAAAAGGAAGGTGCAGAGCACTATCAGAATCAATAAATGCCTACGTACCACAATTGGACAACATTTCTCCACAAGCTTCAAAGGGCGCAATCATTATATAAGGCAGAAGAGGTAAAAGCGGGGAAGGGTAAAATGCAGAGAAGAGTCTTCTGCTGTTCATTCATCTGCGACGAGTGATTGTCATGCTACAAATGAATGGAATTACAGAATCCTGAAATCAATGAAAAGCCATGCAACTGATAGCTACTGTCGTTCTTTAATACCGTGGCCATCAGTAATCCATCACATGCCTGGGTACCTATTACCTTTTTGTTCGTCACATTCTACCCTCGTCATGCCAAGAGAGCAAAGCCATATATCACGTGACTGCAACGTGCAAATAAGCTGTCGTTCTAGTTTCCTGAAGGAACTCCAGATTGCACATGGAAACAGATTTGTGGATCCAATGGAGTGAAACCTTTATAGGTTGCAGAGGTTGTTGAATACAATAATATATTGAATGGAATTCTTATGATTAAGCCCAAAAACCAGTAAAAAAGCAATTTTATATTCATATAACCGAATTAAATCAATGAGGCATGGTAACTGTTTCTGTCAAATATGCTCCTGACGTTTTACATTTGTTTTTTTAGGAATAAAGGAAAATCTTTAAGACTAATCTCTTTCCGGATTTCAATTTGAACTCGATTCAGATTTCACATTTGTAATGAAAGTAAAAGATCATTGAAAGACAAGAGTCGATATGTGAGTATGAATTTGTGAGATGCATTCATGATAGCAGAGATTCAGTATATGTACAACAAGAAACTCACAAAAAATGAGTTTTAAGGTAGAGTTCTATATGTGTTGCGGGACCGCAAAAGGGCAATTGTCTCAGAATCCACCATTTTAGTTAGCCTTCAAACACTACTAGAGAGTCTTGAATTTCTCTTAGAATTCTAAAAATCTGCCTTGATTTCTTATCGAAATATGATCTGCAGAGAAAAACAAAATTAACTGTTACGGCTAGTATTGAGGCAACAAGGCAAGTGGAATTGTTACAGATACTTTTACATCCAGTTCATGTCCTGCACTTTGTTTCATCTTCGAGGACAACTATGACAAGATATTAATGATTACCACATCTATCACATTCGTGGAGTCAATGCTGGAAGTGCACCTGTTGTATATGAGCATCAGACTGGAACAGGGTTTTGTTCAAGCAATTCTTTCCCTGTGATGCCTTCCTTCAAATTTTTGAAGTAAATGTTGTAGTCCTTCTCCGGAGGTGGGTTTTCTGGATCCACAGTAAAAGGTTCACTGAATGGAATCACACTTTTAACCTGCATAAGAAACATAAGTAAACTGCTGAATCGATTGTGCAAGGAAACATATGTTGTAAATTAAAACTAAAAAAAAAAGGACATAAGAGTTTTAATAATGAATCATTCAAATTCTGAAGAATTATAAAATGTTCATCCAAATGGTGTTGATGTCTATTGATTGAAATCCTATCGTATTTGCATACACAACAAAATCACCAGATGGAAACAACTAAGACAGAAATAAGACCTCGAATGTCTTGTCACGGGCATAAGGGCTTTCGAGAGAAGCCACACATATACGGGCAACCTCTTCTCTTGATATTTTGCCCTGCATATATCAGAAACATTAATAGAGAACCTTGGCTTTACTAAACATTAGAACTAAATCAATATGAAACTTGTGATCAGTAAAATTGTGCAAAATAACCAAGCATTTGGCAAACAAAAGAAAAAATGTTATCCTTCCAAGTTGTGATATTACCGTAATGTTGTCTCCTTGATCAAAAATGAGATCGGCTCCAGCAGGTTCCTCAGTTAGAGCACAAGGCCTGACAATTGCATACGGAAAACCACTTTCACGGATCAAGTCTTCTCCCTGTGCTCAAGCTGGATAGTGTGAGACAATGTGCTAGAGAAAAACACTTGGTAATTAATTCGGGCTGAAAGTTTTGTTTAAGTCTCTTTACAGAGAGGCATCAACTACCGCAAACTAATCACTTCTCTTTTCCTCTTAATCTTCGAACCCTTATTCTTTCCATAATTCAGATGTGATGTATCCTTGATTTCATGTTACTAAGCATGTACGAGAGTTTCTTTTTCTACACCACCCTGTTCAAGTCTATGTTCTCCATAACTTATCAGATTTTTCTTCTCCAGTATAAGACTTCTAATCTTATGACAAATAATAGACATTCTTCATCTTTAAAATTCATCAATTACTTTTAAGTTTTATAACATACAGACATCATTAAACTACTTGGTTTGTAGAGGGAATCCACAAACTACAGTGAATAGGTAGCAAGCAAATATAAACCAACCTTCAACTTGAACGTGAGGATGAAACCCAATTCCTTGTTTAAACGAACTGCAGGAGGCTGTTTACTAAGATCAAGACCAGGCCTGTCTGGTCGGGTAACTCCAGCAGAGCTGACATGTACAAACCTACAAGTCACACCACCCAAAGACAAACTGACCACTTAGCTGACAATTGAAATACAGAGAAAAAAAGAGGAAAAGAGCCAACTGCTGAACCTTGGAGTCACGGGATCCTTTATGAATGCCCTAACGCTTGATATGGGCAGCTGAAATGTGCCCTCAACAAATGTTGGATTAAGTTTCCCATCATATTCAAACTTGCTGAACATGAGCTGAAATTATTTTCATTATATTAACCAGAAGCAGAAAACTATTGAAAGAGGGAACAACTAAAAAATATCAGAGGAAGCATACCTGCAGCGAGATGATATTGCTTGGATCAAATGGAGAAGCATCTGTGACAGTGCGAGCTCGGAAAATAGGCCTCAAGGAAGAAAATGGAAGACGTATCTAGAAAACAAGTCCCAATAGATGATCAGATTATGTAATATGACTAGCTATCAAGGAGATAATGATGTCACTTACTGATTGCCATTGACCTTCAATGGTATCAAAGCCTGCTGTATAACCAACAGTGTCCCAATCACGGCTAGTGCGAACAATAAGTTTATACCTTCGCCCATCACCTTTAAGGCGCAGTTCCAGTCCATCATATGCAGAAAGATCCTCGGGTACTGAGAAATTCTGAAAAGAGATTCTAATACACTTACATTCTGTTACAGAATTGATGACTTTATTTACATGTGCGGTACATATATAATTATTCTTCACCAAACTTCTGTTTAAAACCACGGATATTCATAATTATTAACCATGCTAGCTATTTACTGTAGTTTGTGGATTCCAGAAAAGAATTGTCCATGTTTTAGACTAAATTGAAGTAGATCACTGCATACAGCAAACAATGTACCACGACAGTGAGTAGTAAAGACAAGAGGTTGATGTCTACCTTTGTTCTGCAACTAGCAAAGCCACCGTTATTTGCAGTAGAGACAAAACCTAACCATACACAAATGCCAAGCAAGAGACAATGAGAAAAAAGTGAGTTTGAATTTTGAACATGAAAAGCTACTTGATGAGCGAAGCTTAAGCATAACAAACCTTTAAAAAGGCCTGTAGGACCACCATTTTCACCCCCAGTGGTATCAATTACAAATGTGCTTTCACTAACTCCCCCCATTACAACATCATCTAAAGCACCCCAAATGAGATCTTTAAAGGTATTATCTGCAGAATACATGTGAGAAAAAAAAGATGTCAATGAGTCATTCAAGCATTTACAGACTGGATGGAAGTTCCCAATGGAGATGAAAGTTTTTTGTTTCCACAGCCAAAATTCTTTTAAAGATTTGGAGAACACAACAGAATAGTTCCGTATTTATAAATTTATCACTCTTGTATCCTGAAAAGCTATTTCATGCAAATAGGGAGAAAATGATAAAAGAATGTACCTTCAATTCCAAATAACAGCTTTCCATTTTCAAGTCCAACACTCCCCTTAACAGCATTAATCAAATTTTTCATCCCAACATACTCCACCATTTCAGGTGAAGGACCTTTAACCTGTTTTCATCAAGCAAAAGAAGCCACATGGTGACAAAGCACAAAATGTTTGATGACCATACAGATGTGGAAAATAACATAAGAACTTTAATGTGAAGAAAGTAGATTTTTCTGTACATACTTCTGGTTCAAAGAACTTGATTCCCTGCATCACACCATAATTAAAAATCAAAGGTCAATATGAAAATGACTGAGTTAAAACAATGAGAAATTTTAAAATAGTTCGACAAGAAATTGATAGAGACATGATGAAAAACATACTTGGCTGTATTTCGCTCTTTCAGGAGTGTCACCTTCCTTTGGGCCAATAATGGTAGAAGCAGCATTAATAACTTTTCTTACTCCTTTGAAGTTATCAGGGACCAAACTGCTCTCTACAGTAATGTCTCCGACAATCTGCCAAACAATTTTTTTTTGAAAGAAAGAGAAGTAAGCATTACAACTAGGAGCAGAGAAACCATTGGCTTTCTACAAAGAATATCTGCCAGATGTAATGGTCAAAATACTACAACCAGAAACAAGACAATAAATAATCCCGAAAGCTTCAGATGAAGGACTATGTGATGGATAGAAATCCATATTGAAAGATCCAGAAGGTAACAAGCAGTTAATGAGCTAGGTGCAGCATTTCATAAGAAAATGTTACTAGATGCTGCAGCCACTTAACAGTTAACCCAAGCAGATATACTGTTGCAAGTCAGATAGAACTAGCTAAACTTCCAAGGGAATCAAATATTAGTCACACCCTCCGAGGTTTCACATCAATTTTGGATGTATCGAATTGCTTGGCATATCAGCTGATGTCCAATTGTTAAAAACACTGACAAAAAGTAGTATCAATCATGCAACCAATCCTAGTATTCTAAGGCAATATTTTGGAAAGGCTGAGAGCTTTATCATGTAGGAAAACAGAAGACTATAAAACAGTAAACAAAAGCGCAGTACAAATATCAGGATGCCTTATTTGTAGAGGTAGCCAGCATACCAAGTCAATATCAGGGCCAAGCATCTTTCTTGCCTTTTCTTCATTTCTTACCTAACATAAAAGCCAAAAATTAGTGCAAGAATACAGGAGCAGAGTTTTCTGTTTGCTTTTCATTTCACTGAAAAGGGATTGCATGCACAACGAAAACACCCAAAAAGATATAATTGAAGGGAATGCAAGAGCAGGTACCAAAACTCGGACGGGCAATCCTTTCCTACGCAAGACATCAACTACGCGTCGGCCAACACCACCCGTAGCTCCAACCACCAGGACGATGCCAGATGTTTCCATTGGCTTGCTTGATTCACTGGGTACCGGGCCGGATAGCTTCTCTATTAGAGACTCAAAGAACTTCAAAGAGACAAGGAGTTACCGTTAATTCAGGCTCCAAACATAGACAAGGACTAAAGAAACTGATCGATCTCAATCGAAACTAGAAGTAGAACCAACCTTAGCAGGAGACGGTGGTCCATTGAAGAAGTACAAAGTCTTCAAGAATCTTCCCAAATCCCAACCCTGTCTCCCAGCTTCCGCAACTACAGGCCTATATCCTCTAAAATAATCCGACTTTCGACTATGTTTCAGTCTGTCATTGAGTTGAAGAAACGGTTTAGGCAGAGTAATCGAAAGTGATTGATGGTGCACAGAAATTTTACAAAGTCTTGAAGAAACCCCCTGCAGATTCAGATATTTGAAGTTACAAACAGCGAAAACAATCTTCAACCCGCATGCAACAAATGGTGACTCATCAAGAACTCGGACAAACTCGAACATAACAAGCATTACAATCATAAATGAACCGAAACAAACCATGCATGAGCCCAGATATCATTTACCTGGGGATTCAGGAGAGGAGATGTAGTACATGGCCATGAAGACAGCTTCGTAGAATAACATCGCTCCATTTTCTGATGGAGTAGTAGAAAGAAAAGACCCCGGTTTCTTACAGAGTTGCGTGCTACTAAGTAGTGACTCACAAGTCACAACTTGCTGTGGTTTGTTCGTTAGATAATTGAAGTAGAGGGCTTCAATACCCACCACACACGTACACTCACACTCCCCTCCTTTTCAACTTTCAACCCTCCAGTATGGAACAATCTACTACTCCTATTCAAAGCAGTAACCAGAAAATTCTTGGGTTAGTGATTAGATAAGTTAATATCATTAATTCTGAAAATTTAAAAATAACATTTATTCTAGAGAACTTAATTGATTATTAGTCCTTAATAAAAAAATATATATTAAGGAATTGAAGCTAAACTATCTTAATTTTTTAATACAATCAAATCTTAAAACCTGGTATGTTAAGATCTTTATAACATAACAGAACCCTCATTTGTTGTCAGGATACCAAATAACAAAAACTGCTCTTAAAATAATTGTTTTTTTAATAATAAAAAATATTCTAATCGGGACTAATCTCTCCCCGTACTCTTATGATAATTATTAATTAGTTTACAAGATATAAGAAAAACTCCGTAAAGCAGAATGTGCTTGTACGGGCTGGCCAAGGAATTTCGCACTCTTAATATTGGGTTGGGCTCCAGAGAATTTTTGTTTTGGGTTTTTCAAATTATTAGTGCTAGAAACTTATATTTTTCTCCCCGTCGTTTCGATTGTCCTGGGAAACTGTGCAGGCGAGAGAGATGCTTTTTGGGCTACGTGGCTTTTTTTCCTGACCCAAAGGATTGTCCTAGGCCCAGACTAAGACTTTTAAATTTTATTCTTATTATGTCAAACAATTACACATAGTACTGATTTATTTTTTATATTAAAAAATATTCAGAAGTATTAATATTTTTAAAATTTTAATTTAATTATATAAATTAAAGTATCATTTTAAATACTCGAATCTAGTTAAATATTTGAAAAATAAAAATCCCAAGTGTCACTATCTCTGTGGTTGCTGCTTTGATGTTTTATCACAGTGCAAGATCCTTTCGTTTTCATTTAGCAATCATTTCTGTTGTGTAGTTTTTTTTTTTGCATTTCCAATGTGTGTTTGCGTTATAAATACAATCAAGTCGTTAAGTAACTTAATATGACGCTAATAAAATTTATCAGAACCAGCCAACTAGGTGGTGTCTGCGTATTATATATGCTGAAAATGACAATTCATATGGAAAATGTGAATAGCAGGCAAGATGCATGCATATGCATGTATCTTAAATTATTCTTCTCTTTTATGCTTTCCCGAGAACATTGTCCGCCCAGCCACAAAAATTGACCCACAAAACAAATTCCGCCACTTCAATTCATCAGCACGAGAGTCTCGTATATGGGAATGGACGCAATTGTCGATTCTCTGGCAATTTTTTGGACCTGGAAATCTTCATTTGCAGCTGAATATGCCTTTCTTGGCTGACAGATTCCTTTCTGCTGCTAGAAACTCCTTTATTTCGACTATCCATCCATATCGTTATACACTACTGCTCTGAAGTCAAAATTAAATCTGAATTCGTCAAAGGAATGAGCCAGATGAGTCGGTGAAAATTTCCGGATGTTATGCCCAGCCCAAGTCACAATCAATGTAGGGTACAAATTACAGCAAGTCTAATGCATAATTCTTCTTATTTAAAAATGGGGAACCAACCATTGAAGTAAGTGATATATTTATTATATTCGTTTCTTTATTGTTTCCCCACGGAAAATATTGATTCTGATTAGAAAGACATATCTTCTTCATTCATGTCAGGCATGTGCGGAGTATTTTGGTCTCTGTAATAAATAGGCAGCGTTGATGGATAATGCTTGTCGCAGGGAAGTCACCTCAGCTGTTGACAAGGGTGCATGATTCAGGGGCCAATTGTAGGCGTAAAGTGTTGCAAGTTCTCCTTTATTGTTATGGTTATGAATTTCATGCCTGCAATTCGTCAACCTCTGCACCCTTTCATGCCGGCAGTGTAGCCCATCTGTGGGGAATTTTTCAGAAATTCTTATTCATTTTTTTCTGAGGATATTTAAACGGACATTTATATGACCTGTTTAATATAGACTTGTAGACAGAAGCATAAATAGAATATATTAATTATGTAAAAATATAAAACTTGATTAAATAATTTAATATAGATAAGGAATTTGATCATCTTAGATAATGATATATATCATCTTTCGATTATGTATAAAAATGTATGGAACTATTGTTCATAAAGATAGAATTGATTAGTAATTATCTCATATATAAGGGTTGTGATCTTTAGACTATTATCTAGATTTACGAATCTCAATACAAATACGCTTACATTGCATGTTTATTTCATTAGATCAGATCGAAATTCCTATTCCCATAAAGTATAAATTTCATCATCCCAAGCTAAAATTTGCACTGTAGTGTCCTTCGTCCAATATCATAATCTGCGAAGAGCTATATATAATGTTTAAGCTATAGGACTACTATATCAAATGGGCATAATTGAGCCTTTCCCCACAAGCAGCTGTTGGTTGTTAGCATGAATCAGTCCAAAGGCTGCCGTCAATAGAGGCCCGTGGCTGTGTAATCGATGGTTTAAACATTTCACTACTTTATTACAATGTATTTGCTTGATTATTTGAAGCTTCAGCTTTGGAACACATAACCGTTGGTTCATCAATAACATGCCAATAGTGGCCCATATTGTAAGAGTAAAATAATTTTGATTGTCTAGCTTGTTTTCTTATTATATCTACATCATTGCATGGTGTTACTTAAGGATTAGTATTTTTAATAATTGTACCACCTTCCTATACATATCCGTCCATCTTGGTCTTGTCATGATGGGGGGTTATTTTGTTCGATTGATCCATTGCTCGTGCATTGGAATACATTTGTGCATGAAAACGCATACGATTAATATATTATATCCATATATAGATATCGTGTCACAACAAGGCTGAGCCTCAGATTTTATATAGGATATAATTAAATTCTTTGTCATCAAACACACATTAGCTTTCATTCACACGCGTGATTCTATTGAACAAAGAGGCAAATGTTAGAGGAATGTAATAAGCCAACTACAATAACTAACACAGAAAAAAAAACACGGTTTGTTCCAATAATAAATCGATTATTCGTGTCTTGAACTGTACAATTAATTTGTTCATAATTCGTACCGAAAATCAAATTCAAGTCAATTGAAGTATGTGCATGCATGTAAACTTCCTCAACTTGGTACATAAATTAAATAGCTTATTTAATCTAATGTCAAACCTGACATTAATTATATAAATAGTATCATAGTCAACCATAATACTACATTCCTAAACTTATTGTATACATTATACAAGGTAGTTCGCAATGTGGAAGATTAGCATTTGACTCTGAAAAATAAAGATACCCAAATTATACACTTCTCTCCAATAAAGATGAAGATTTATTAATTAACCACACCATACATCTACTCCGACTGTGACACTCATAATTGTGGAGTTACAATAAACCTATATGTATATTCAGTGATAAAAACTTTCCCTTGGAACCGGGACTGTCTCCCTTTTGTGGTATCAACGTTGTTTCGGGACCCGCATGATGTTATTCAAGGCCAAAATTTTTGACCATGTATTTGCCAGTCACATTCCGATTTGAGGTGAAATCAGCAGCCTCGAGCAATTAATTGGGTGGTAGCAATATTTCCGTATGATAAGATTCGCCAGAAATCTGGGTCCTTGTTTCCGTGGACGGCTTTTGAAACTGCGATGGTGTGATGGCGCAAGAAAAGCGGTCAGAATTTAGAAAACGGAAGAGAGATTAGTGAGTTGACCAAATTAGACTAATCATTTCCAACAACGTTTCTTTAATTAATTCGAATGCTGAAACTAAAATAAGTAAATCAGTGGAAATCTTTTCGTCTGAAACAGACACAACTAGAGCACTAATCAAATAATTAATAATATTTTAATTACAGCTAAAAAATTATTGATACTAATATACTTATCACGATCGAAATGAAGCCTCCTGACGGTGTGTATGGAAGTAACCAGGGAGAGAAAATGGCGGCCGGCGCGCGCTATCAAGCACCTACCTACCTAAGACTCCATACCACGCGGCATCTATTCACTCCTTATCTTTGGCAACAGAAGCACAGTTGTAATTAGCAAACCCACTTTTCCCTGGCACAACAACAAAAGCAGCATTCAATAACATGACTCAAAATTTTCCTCTCGGATAAATCTGGGGCCTTCGCCTCAATCTCTGTCTCTCTCTCTTAATTTTTCAACCATCTTAATCTTTGACTTGCCTCGCACCAAACTTGGAATCCACGACCTCTAGCCGTCACCACGCGGTTCAGTGTATGAATTCCCTCTGTTTGTGGTTCTATGCTTCTTATGAATGTCTATATATAATAAACCCAACACACTGACTCTCCAGAAAACATATGCTCATCAGCCCATCTACGTACCCTACCTACTTTTTCTCTGATTCTCCTTGCTAGCCCCCTGTTCTATCTTCTTGAATCCAATATTTTCATCAAGATTTCTTCTGCTCTGTCTTTATGGCTCGTACAAGTCCAGTAATATTGCTCATTCTCTTGCTGGTGTCTGCTACATGCGTGTCCAGTACCGAGGGAAGGAAACTTCTAATGAGTACTCATACTACCACCAACTCTGCAGCTGTTACAACCCAGGAAACTACAAAGATCGAAGGTAGCAGCATGAGTTCTTTTGCGGCGGGTTTGTTTCTGAATGCTCTTCCCAAGGGAATAGTCCCACCTTCTTCTCCCACCAAGAAGGGCCATGCTTCTATATATAATGAAGAGCTCATTAAAAGACATCTCGCCAGCATCGATCGTATCCTACGGTCTGTTCCCAGCCCTGGTGTTGGAAATTAGAGTTGTTTTTTCCCCGTCGATTAGTTGTGAACAGAAAGTATATAGACAGAAATTGTTTGATGCTGTTTTTTTTTTCCTTTTGTCATACGGGATTGATCTATTTGTACCAATCAATCCTTCTACGTGAACGAGAATTGTTTAGTTAGAGAATAATGAGAGAAAAAACAATCCGATCGAGGGTGTCTTATATATATCATTGTACGTACTTCCGGTTATATACTTTTTTCTGATTGATGAAGAAAGCTTCTTTATCACCATGGTCTTATCTTCCAGGAACAATTTTGCATAGATCTACTTGGTTTCATATTTATCGGCAATGTACTTTCAGATAGATAGACAGTCAATCTTTTGAGTTTCATTCATATTAGCACTGGAAGGCCTGAAAGACAGATGCAGTACTTTAAAATTTTACGCTCAGAACTTAAAAATGATATTCGGGAAGACGAAGAGATTGTCTGGCTAGCTTGTCTTGGGTTTGGCTGTCAGGAAATGGTAATTGTATACTATTTGAAGAGATCCCAGAAAACAAAAACGCGTTTTCAAGACTTCTTTCATCAAATCCAAATTGTCTACAAAGTATGGTGCTGTTTGTTACTGGAGCTCACGTTTCCATACAAATGAAGCCAGGTCACACAGTACATCCATACCTTCATCTTCAACATGCATGTTCATGACATGACAGTACTTCATTGACCCATGAGTCATGACGACACAAGTATGAGATTCAAAATTCTGTTTTGGAGATACATATAATTGTGTTTCAGTAAATTCTCTGATATTATACAAAAGCAGCCATTTCCATTATTGACTAAGATAGCAACCTCCGACAGCCATCGCAGTTGACCACAGGTTATTTCCAAAAAAATCTCCCAGTTGCTTCTCCTAGCCTGATGGAAGAGAATATAGGCCTTGGACTGAGTTAAACTCACTCAAATCCACTTTGAGAAATTTTCTAGTAAACTTTTAAAAGTGATGATATTGGGCTGTCCAAATATTCGTAGAAAATTCATACTTTGTACGAGAAGTTGACATGTGACCGTAGATTGTATGTGACTTTCATATTATTATTATAATAAAATTGGCAGGTCATGTGTGGTGTTGGAAAGGCGAAATACGAGTTTAAATAATAAACCTGATTCAAACCAGAAATGGTTCTAAAATCATTTATTAGACACGTCTTCCTTCTTCATATATGAATAGTGAATACTAATACCAAATGTTGAAGTTAAAGGCATGTCTGGTAATACGCTAGTAACAATTAATGTACTATGGATGAATCTGCAACGAGTACGCCGTAATAGTCCTGTATGTTTAAGACAACAATTGGTTCGGGACTAATTGGGTTGAACCGAATTCCATGTTAGGCTTGTTTCAGCCATGGGAAAGCTTTGCTGAAAATTCGAAGCAAAAAGTATACTTTTGCTGGTGGGATAAGACAAACCTGAAAGTGATCTCAAATTAACATATCAAATTTATTAAAAGATAACATTACAGTAATTTGATTCATCAAGATAATATAAGTATTGTTGCTGCATATTATTTTTTTTGGATCATATATATGACATCAAGTCAATGGATGCGAGAGACATGAGTGAATCAACTGGACAATATTAAAGCTGCAAGCACAAATTTGCCTTGGCCTAGGCATTAGGCAACACAAGGGCTCCACAAACCGCCCGTAGCCACACAGAATTTTCAGAAACAGTGCCGAATCAAACATCTTGCAACAGTGCTCGTGGCTCCGTCGGCCTTATTTGTTACGAATCTTAAGTCTGAGACAAAAGTGATGACAAGAACAACACACTGCATAGTTGATACTTGACTCCCATTTTTATTGCAGGTTTGGTATGTTAATTGATCACTTGACAGGATCTATCACACACGGATCTCTCATGCCCAGCTTGGCCAGCCATGCCGTGTCTCTTGTAGATATGTTGAGCTAGCACAGTCTCTCATACCCAATTTTCACCTACAAGCTGAATCTTTATTTAATTGATTGATGTGAAATCTCCCATTAGAATTTCAAATTTAAGAGTTCGGAGACGGGAGTACTAGCTTTGTTCATGTTCATAAGTATTGTGACCAAAGAAGATGATAAATATAAGGGAACAAAAATCACTGAAATAGAACTAAATTAATTGCGACAGAATCGATCATATGGGTTCAAAATTAATGAAGTATTTAATAAGTTTTACTGTTAACAAAATATTTCTTTTTCCATTACCGCTACATGTAAGTGAATTAATGGGTCCAGAAAGATCTTTTCTTTGGCCTTTTTATCAGTGAAATTTCTGTAATTTATTTCTTTACCATTTTTACTTAGACAAAATCAATTAAATAATAGAAAAGTCTCTTTTTTTGGTAAAAATAATAGAAAATTCTCTGAAATTGAAAATTTCCACCCTTTACCACATTACATTGAAATTAACGAGAGCAAAAGTCTCCCAAGAAGGAAAATCTTAAGATATTTAATGGGAACATGATTCGATGTTTACTGCGGTCCAGTTATATAAAATGCATTCAATTCGGGATCAATTACCAAATATAATTCTTACTTGGCAAAAATAATTACCAAGTGGATTGCTATATTAGAATCAAGATACGAGAAATTTTATTTAGGAGGTCCCTTGACTAGTCAGCAGCCTACAAGTAATGAAACCATGTTAGAAATACAACAGCTTAGTCATCAGCTTAGTCAGCTAATTTTTATCTAGTCATTAACCATGTTTTTTTACTAAAAAAAGTCTAGTCAGCATCCTATAAGTTTTAATCGTATTAGGGCATCTCAACTGTCTGTTGTCTATGTTTTTTTGTTAACAGTCATTTCTCAACCGCAAAAACAGGTCTCTGTCTTCGAGATGAAACTGGGCACGCAACCACTGCTAATCTAATGTTTTCTCCTTGCGAGCCATTTTGTTACACCCTACCGTAAAGCCCCCTAAATGGTGCCTGGATGCCAGAACTATAGTTGAATCGACCGTATGAGTTTCAAATGAGTTGAACAGAGTGAGACTAAAGAACTATGAAACTTCAATTGAAACTGCAACCGACGAAAATGACTCGCAAGGAGAAAACATTAGATTAGCAGTGGTTGTGTGCCCAGTTTCATCTCGAAGACAGAGACCTATTTTTGCGGTTGAGAAATGACTGTTAACAAAAAAACATAGACAACAGACAGTTGAGATGCCCTAATACGATTAAAACTTATAGGATGCTGACTAGACTTTTTTTAGTAAAAAAACATGGTTAATGACTAGATAAAAATTAGCTGACTAAGCTGATGACTAAGCTGTTGTATTTCTAACATGGTTTCATTACTTGTAGGCTGCTGACTAGTCAAGGGACCTCCTAAATAAAATTTCTCGTTCGTCAATCATTAATGACAGGATTTCGTAATTACTAGATTTGATAGAAAATTTCAACTTGTTTTGCAACAATGTAGGCGTTGCTTCTCTATAAATAACATACACAGATATTATATAATAAATTAGGTATTACAATATAAATCAACTTATATTATTGGGTCTCAATTTTATCCTCAGACTATTTAAAATAAAAGAAATATCATCAACTCACATGCTCCGATGCTCGTAAGATGCTGAGACTCTTATCTTTTAGTATTTTAGTTATATAATAAATTTATTTTACCCGAATATCACAAATGTTGACTTGTAATTTAAAAAAAAAAGAATAAGTAGGATACAACCCAGGAAATTTATGATTACAAAATATTTAGGAGAAAATGGATCGTGTAATTTAAATTATATATCCAGAGTTATATCATTAAATTTATCCCAAATCCAACGAAGAGTTTAGATGGTTTTGAAAAACATTGTCTTAACAAATATAAGAAAGTAACTAGAAGTACGACAAACGAGTTTGTACAGTTTTAACATCAGGATGGTCCCACAGTCCTACTACAACTCTTCCAACGTGTCTCTTTCGTCTGATCGAATAAACATTCTTCTAAAAGATGGCAGAGGAGGAGCTATTGGTATCTCAAGGGACTCGGAAATGAATTGGTTGCTGCAGATTCTCTTCAGTCGTGGTGGCTAGTGAAGTAGTAATTTAAGACTTTCAATCTTGGAAGATTGAATTCACGTTTTACACTTTATTTATTCGGATCGATTTCTTTCTGCCACAGTCTCTGCTCTTCCTTCAGTTGCTATAATCTCTTCCATTCCATCACAATTATCAACTAAAATAGTTTCCAGGTTTTTTAAATTTCAAAGCATTGCTGGAGGGAACAACTTTTTGTTCCGTGACATTGACCAATCGTGATGTTTTTGAGATGAGCAAAGGCATCGCCACTAGATGGCGAGCCAGATAGATAGAGCTTCACCTTCAACCCTGATCAGGCATTGTAAGTTTTGGATACCACGAAGACACAGTTCCTCAAGGTCTTTGAGTGCATATAAAGACGATCCAGATCATAAGGATGACCACAAACTCTTGATACTCTATTCGATGGGGACTAGAACTTTCAATCCACCTCAATTTCGCTGAATCTTTCAGAGGAAACAAGCTTCTTCGATCCTCGCATTCCTTCACCACTAGAGTAGCAGTCTGTCGAAGTTTATGGAGTTCTCTTTCAATATCCAACCTATATTTTATAACTAGATCGGGTGAATTCTCACGTCAGAGATCTCCATGTGATCCTGGAATCACAGTGATGTTGAAATTGTGGAGCTCCATATGAGTCAGAGATTGCAGATAAACGTTGAAACGAACAAAAGAAATGATGTCTGAGGACTTGTAGATGCGATCAGAGGTTTGATAATATGCCAACAGGAAACTCTTCTAGTTTGAAGCAGCAATGCATGTCAAGATACCTAAGCTTCTCAGAAACTCCATTCCTCGAGGAACTCATTCAATCTTGCTACAACTTAGATCCAAAGTCTTCAATTCTTGAAACTTGTCCAATGACGGTACATGTTTTAGTAATGACACCATCCAAGCAACAATGCAATGTGTCTCTGGAGATTATTAGAGATAGATGTTGGCGGGTAATTTTATGGTGGACAATATATAGGGATGAACAGTAAAATATCAAGATATATGAATAATATTTTATTACTTTATTATTATATTAAAAAATAATAAAAATATTATTCATAGATAATAAAAAAATAATAAAATGATGTTTATATATCTTGTATTTTACTGTTTATCTGTGCACATTGTCCATCATAAAATCATTCGATGTTGGCTACTTCTTCATGGGATGTAAACGAACAGATCAAGAACTTTGAGAATACAAAATATAGGAAAAAAGATCATTTAATGTTAATCCTTGGTTGTTAGATAAGCGTTGGAATTACATTATCATATATTAATTCAACAATTTCAATAAATTCCTTACAATTGTTCGTCTTGGATAGCAATAGTCAAAGTAAAATGAAAAGAATTTAAGAGCCTTAAATGCTGTTTTAGTTAAGGCTAGAAGATAAATAAATTAAGAAAAATAGAATCCAAGCAGTGTGTTTCAACAGTCAGAATTATTTATTTTTAATTAAATATAAAACAATTCAAACTATTTTGAATATGGAGCATTTATTATACTCATTCATCATTATGTATCTTCAAAACAATTCCTAGCATTTATTGGACCCATACATTCTTAACCTATTGATTTTGAGACTTCCGGTACTTTCTATACCCACTTTCCTAATAAATTAGTCACAGTTTCTTTGGGATGTTGAGGCGCTTTCTAGATCTACTTCTCGTAAGAAATTAATCATCTCTATGAATATTCTTTATTTTTTTTTAAAAAAAAAAGAATAAATAGGCTTATGCTATATAAAATGTTTGCCCCAATAACCTACAATAATATCCGGATGCTCACAATAATTTATATCAAAATTAACACATACATTTTCTAATTTTTAAAATATTTATTTTTGAAAACGTTCAAATATAATCATATTAAAGGGACGATTTCACATGATTAATCATAATATTTAAATTGAGACAATCAGTTGGTAATGGAAAAATCATGACTAAAAATGACTTACTCATTAGACTTATATTGATAATTTTTTAAAAATCATACATATATATATCCTTCTCTAACATATAATATTAGGATTCATTTAGGTCATAATTTTGAGACGTTAATCATATTAATAAATAATGATACTTCACGTACGAGGTTACGCAATCAGATTAGATCTGTATGTCAAAGAAATAAGGTAGGAAGGAAGGTCAATAGTAGCTGTTATAGAATACCTTTGGTAATAAAAAGAATTATTTAACGTCAAAGATATATGCTTCCAAAAAAAGCAAGGAAGACAAGGTGATCTAACTGTAGCTTTTTTTCCAGATATTTGCCACCCAAATCCACACCAGACTCCACCTTCCCCTCAACTCGAGCAAAAGTTTAGGTAAGAGACAGCAAACGAGTCAACTCAACGCCCACCAGTTGCTCTGTCCTGACCCCATTCTCCTACCATATGACTTGGTTGTTTCTTATAGGAATCATCTCCAAATTAAATTGCTTCCAACGACGCAAAGGACGAAAGGACAGTTTCATCCTTGCACGAACTAAATTACCCCAATCTAAATACTACAACAACAAGAACAACAAAAAATCATTAAAAAAAACCAACATGTTTCGGAATGTTGCTCCCCGTATCATGTCTCGCCACATCATCAGGGGTGACGCATGGGATGACGTCATCGATCTCCAGGTCATCTCTGTGGTTTCACCTTATCCGCAACATAATTCCGTCTACGTGGCAGCATCTTGAACTGGCAAGTAGTGCCACGGTCCTTTGAAAGTATATTCACGTAGGTCATGGACCGCATTAAATGTAAAAGGATGATGCTGGTTTAATACCACTTTTCTATCCGTTTTATTGGCTTTTCCTGCTTTCGGCATAAAACAAAATAAAAAAGAAAAGAAAATCAAAGCGACTCCTATCTCTTACCCGTTTTTTCCTCCTTATCCTTGGGGATAAATCTTCTTCCATTATTGGTTTTTCATTTATTTTATTTTTTAAAAAAAATAAAAGAACGGATCTCAATAGAGATATCTACAATAACTCCTCGATAAAAAAAATTGACAATTAAAAAGCATACAATTTAGTCTAAAACTAAATAAAAGGATGCTACTATACATTTGGGCAGTTCCTAGATGATTTAATTTTTGAATTAAAAATATGAATTTAATATAATTTAATAGTTTATTTCAAATTTTTATTTTTATTTAATCCAAAATAACCATTTGTTTCCGATTTTAATTTTGATATAAACAATTATACATGTGAAACACCATGTTAGAGTTATATGACTTTATCAAGATGGGATTGGGTGATAATAATGTCATAAACTCAGGGATGCAAACACGTGACCGTTTTTTCAGATCAGAGTAGAAATGCTACGCGTGGAATGGTTGCGTTACTCTACATGCTTACGTGTCGGTAGTTGAAACCCGGAAAGTGGGTTGCTACCCGAGCCGTGGATGGTAAAAGCGCGTGACACAGAAACCTTAACATTGCCAGCTGGCATTACTGGATAGCGTACTTGGCGTCCTTATCCTCTTTCTTTCTTACTGGAAAAAACAGAGAAAAGAATAAAATAAATTACAAAATGGAAGGTGCCATGTATATACGCGGAGTGACATTGTGAACGCGGCTCTTGAGAGATAGAGAGGACCAAAAGAAGAACAAAGCGAAGGCGAACCCTAGTTTTTATTGTTTTTTGGTTTGGCTTTGAAATAAACATTTCTGCCATCCTCTTCCCTTTTTTTCTCTTTTCTAATTTATTCAATTTTCAGATCCAAAAACAGAGGTTGAAACTTTCTTCCTGTCTAAATCCGAGGTTAGTTTGTGTGTCTGTTTTTATGTTTTTCTTGGTTTTGTTGTTACGAACAAAGTTTATTTATTTTTGACCTCATTGGGTAGGTTGTGTCTCAATTATAAAAAAAAATTTTTTAAAAAAATATTTTTGTGCTTGCCTTGTTCGGAGTTCATTGGCGGGTGTGGTTGTCTTCTGTTGGAGTATCGTTTGATTAGTATTTGATTCCTAGTTTCTTTTCGTGTATTGACGATATTTCTTTGGCACCAATTTCAGATTCTGTTTAATTGAATTCATCGCGGTAAACCTGTTGGTGGGTTTGGCATATTGATTTGAGATCTTGGGTTTCTTTAGTATATAGTTCAGAGTTTTAAGTAGAAGGCGGCGAAAATGATGTCCAGATCGTATACCAATCTTTTAGATCTCGCGTCTGGTAACTTTCCGGTATTAAGTCAACCCCGAGAGAAGAAGCGGCTGCCTCGTGTAATGACTGTTCCTGGAGTCATTTCTGAGCTTGATGATGACCATAGTGTGGCCTCGGATGTGCCTTCCTCAGTGGTTCAAGACCGTGTTATCATAGTAGCTAATCAGTTACCTGTCAAAGCAAAGCGCCGGCCTGATAATAAAGGGTGGAGCTTTAGCTGGGACGAGGACTCTTTGTTATTGCAACTAAAAGATGGCCTGCCTGAGGATATGGAGGTCATTTACGTCGGTTCTTTACGAGTTGAAGTCGATGCAAATGAGCAAGATGATGTATCACAGCTGTTATTGGATAGATTTAAGTGTGTACCGGCATTTTTACCATCCGACATTTTGGCCAAGTTTTACCATGGGTTTTGTAAGCAGCATTTGTGGCCGCTTTTTCACTACATGCTTCCCTTTTCTGCAAATCATGGTGGACGGTTTGATCGGTCGTTGTGGGAGGCCTACGTGGCTGCTAATAAGATTTTCTCCCAAAGGGTGATTGAGGTTTTAAACCCTGAGGACGACTTTGTTTGGATTCATGACTACCATTTGATGGTGCTGCCTACCTTCTTAAGGAGAAGGTTTAATAGACTGAGAATGGGATTTTTCCTCCATAGTCCATTTCCTTCTTCTGAGATATATAGGACTTTGCCCGTGAGGGAAGAGATCCTTAAGGCACTTTTGAATTCGGACCTCATCGGTTTTCACACTTTTGACTATGCCCGGCATTTTCTTTCTTGTTGCAGTAGAATGTTGGGTTTGGAATATCAATCAAAGAGGGGATATATTGGGTTAGAATATTATGGTAGGACTGTCGGAATAAAGATCATGCCAGTTGGGATTCATATGGGGCAGATTGAGTCAGTGTTGAAACTTGAGGATAAGGAGTGGCGAGTGGGAGAGCTTAAACAGCAGTTTGAAGGGAAGACTGTTTTGCTTGGGGTTGATGATATGGACATCTTTAAGGGCGTCAACCTGAAGCTGTTGGCAATGGAGCATATGTTGAAGCAGCATCCAAAGTGGCAGGGGAAGGCAGTTTTAGTGCAAATAGCAAACCCTGCTAGGGGTCGAGGAAAAGATCTCGAGGAAGTGAAGGCTGAGATAAGCGAAAGTTGCAAGCGAATTAATGATACATTTCGTCGACCGGGCTATGAGCCAGTTGTCTTCATCGATAGCCCCATGTCCCTAAGTGAACGAGCTGCATATTACACCATTGCCGAGTGTGTTGTAGTGGCTGCTGTGAGGGATGGGATGAACCTGACTCCTTATGAGTACATTGTGTGCAGGCAGGGAGTGTCTGCTTCAGATTCTAGCTCGCAATCAACTGGCCCCAAGAAGAGCATGCTGGTTGTCTCAGAATTCATTGGATGTTCTCCATCACTTAGTGGTGCAATTCGGGTCAATCCGTGGAATATTGAAGCAACTGCCGAGGCAATGAATGAGGCAATATCGATGGCTGATTCTGAGAAGCAACTGCGTCATGAGAAGCATTATAGATATGTCAGCACGCATGATGTAGCATATTGGTCAAGGAGCTTCTTCCAAGACATGGAGCGGACATGTAAAGACCACTTTAGAAGACGTTGTTGGGGTATTGGATTGAGCTTCGGTTTCAGAGTTGTTGCTCTTGATCCTAATTTCAAAAAGTTGTCCATTGATACTATTGTTTCTGCTTATTTAAAATCCAAAAGCAGAGCAATTCTGTTAGACTATGACGGAACTGTAATGCCTCAAACATCCATCAACAAGACCCCTAGTCAAAAAGTTATTTCAATCATAAATACCCTTTGTGGTGATAAAAAGAACACCGTCTTTGTTGTCAGTGGAAGAGGGAGGGATAGTTTAGGCAAGTGGTTTTCCCCATGTAATAAGCTTGGTATCGCAGCCGAGCATGGCTATTTCGTGAGGTACAATGTCATTTGCTTAAGACTCTCTTAAACTTATTTTGATTTGCATATTTTCTAAGTACCATTGTGTGACAGGTGGTCGATGGATCAGGAGTGGGAGACTTGCGGGCAAAGTAATGATTTTGGATGGATTCAGATGGCCGAGCCTGTTATGAAGCTATATACAGAAGCGACTGATGGTTCTTCCATTGAAACCAAGGAAAGTGCATTGGTCTGGCATTTTAGGGATGCAGATACAGGATTTGGAACCAGTCAGGCCAAGGAGATGCTAGATCATCTTGAGAGTGTATTGACAAATGAACCGGTTGCTGTGAAAAGCGGTCAGTTTATTGTGGAAGTCAAGCCACAGGTGTGTGCTGCTATTACCAAACATAAAAATATTTAGATCCCTTACATATCCAGTGCATGCTCCTTATCTCTTTCTTCAGTACGTCTGCAGGTGATGAAAAACTGTGCCAACTCTAATTTATGTAGTTAGGTTCTTGCTGAATAATGAGCCAATCGTATTCACCTGACTTGTATGATAAGAAGAGGCATCCTCTGCATGAACGTGCAATGATATAGTGGTTGTTTTTCATGCCTGATTGCTAGTATGGGTGATTAGGACATGATAAATTGAGTTGCTGGAAATCCGATATTCTGACCATTGTTTTTGTATATTAATGAGGAAAATTGACCCAAATTTTCTTGGTCCTCTTAGGGAGTCAGCAAAGGTTTTGTGGCAGAGAAGATCTTCACGTCAATGGCCGAAAATGGAAGACGAGCCGATTTTGTGTTGTGCATTGGGGACGACAGATCAGATGAGGATATGTTTGAGATTATCAGCAATGCATTAGCTAGCGGTGTCATTTCGTCGAGCACGGCTGTCTTTGCTTGTACCGTTGGACAGAAACCAAGCAAAGCCAAATACTATCTGGATGATACCACTGAGGTGATAACAATGCTAGAAGCCCTCGCAGAAGCATCAGATTCTCCGCTATCTTCGCCCCCGACATCACCTTGAACTCTCCATGGGGGTTAATAAAAGATATGCTTCTCTTTTTTAAGCCAGCATATTGGCCTGTGATTAAAAGTACAATTTTTTTCTGCTTTTTTGGAAGTGACTTGTTGGAAGAGAACGTTTTGTTGATTCACTGTTGATGGCCCCGACGAGGAAGGATCTGCTGCTTGAAAACCGACTTGGAATTCAGAGAAATGTAAGTTGTGGATCAGCTCAGACATCTGGAGGTTAAAGGGGGGGAGCCTTGTGAGTGATCACTGGGAAAGACTGACTAACATGAAATTTAAACAACTGTTGGAATAAATATTGCACTGGATGCTTGTCAAGGCCATCTAGCTAGGGGGGTCTCACATTTATAGAATTGGTGGCTTGCTTTGCCCGGATGTGGCTCGAAAGGCTTGGGAAGATGGTGTTCCACAAGAGATCTTAAGGCCATGAAGATGGTTTAAGTTGCCCTATGGAGCAGCAGGCTATATGATTGATTATATAGTCTTTTTCTTCATTTTTGAGTGGTATTTTTTTCTTCCAAACAAAAACTTTTCAATTCCTTTCCTGTTTAAATCTGTGAATGATATAGTAAATTGATATTTAGTTCATCTTTGCATCCATTTTATCTAAACAATTGACAACGTTTGAACCAATCTGTGAACTTGATACACAACTGATTCAGGTCCCGGCATTTACCAACCTGGGAAAACCTTATTGTGTTTTTCTTTTCGGGTTGAGGAGTTGGATATTGAAACCTCGGATTTGGTCGGTAAACTATTGCCATCCATAAACATGAACCTCAAGGTTCAGTATGAAACTTTGTTGTTCTCTGGATTATTGGGCTCTTGGGGTTGGTTTACCTCCCAATTGAAAGGCACCCAAAAGCTATCGTAGGACACAAAGGAAAGGTGCAGAGAAAAGGGACCCATTGCCCATATACCCAAGTGGAAACCAAGACATGATCATGTTTTGATTCGTTTGACGCCAGCTTGAAGCATAGACTACTCGCAAGTTCTAGTATTTATTTCTTGTCATCTATGCATTTATTTCGCGACGTCCATCACCAGTCGTCAAAAGCTTCAGATTATTGATTGGCATTCAAGAAACGCCCCTTGCCCCACTCGTCACCTTCTTCGTACTCATTTATGTCGTCTTATCTACCATGTGACGAACTGCTTTCTTTCACACCGACCTCTCAGTATCGAAGTAGTGTCCTCAAAACAAGACTGATCGACTATGGTAACCTGAGAGAGTAAACAAATTGAATGCACTCACCAAGCATGAAAAATATGGCCTAACCAGAAGCCAGAAACCCGGATAGTGACTACCTAACCATGAAATATGAGTAACTACGAAAGATTAAATCTTTAATCAAATATGAGACATTCCAATTGTGGCCTGGGCTCAGCTGACAAAAAAACTTATGGCATTTCGTTACTGTAAAAATGCCTTTATTACATGGCCCTACCCAACTATGGCCATAATCAAAATGGGATTAGTATAATAATCCATATGATATACAACAGGGAACTTTGTATTATGCATGTTTGAAGATAATATAATATTTTATAATAAAGTTGGATGCCTTCTCTCTTTTTTTTCTAATCGATGACAACATCTTTAATTATAACATGAATATAATTGCTTGCAAAATAAATATACAGACATAAAGAGAAACAGAACTTGGAAGCCATCATTATATTTAAAGACAGAAATTTGCTGTCCACCGCTACTTTATTTCTATTTAGCTGTACAATACGAAGAGACAAGCTCACGTCCCTACAATCTGAAGAGCTCTGCGCCCACTTTACGTGTGGGGTCCGGTTGCCTATGCTCTCACACTAATCAATGCAGTAAAGCACATGAGCTCGTCTAGTTACAGGCGCCATGCACGCGCCGCCGTATATTTTTGAGAATTAATAACCGCCAAAGCCCTACTTGAAAACTACTGCAGCAAGTATGAAAGCACCATATACTGGCTTAATTTTGTCTATATTATATATATATTTATATATTACAAGATTTTACAAGAATTTCTTTTTTAAAAAAAGTATAACAAAATACCAGATCAAGAGCTCGCCGGAGAAATCGCCGGCGATAAGTATACTTGACTCTGGATCACATTCTTGCCGATCTTGAACCCAGGGACCACCGTGAAAGCAACCCTCAGATCAGTATCTGTTCCGGTGGTTTCCAACAATGAGTCATGAGTTACAGGCTCCATGTACACCTCGGAGAATCTGCAGTTCTTGCTTACCTGAAAAATGCTAACATCCTCACCGAATGAGAAGGCCAAGAGATTTAATGCCCATACCCTTCTTGCCATCTCGGCAAATGCTGTAAAGAAAGCAGAATCTGGGTATCCGCCAGAGTTCACTAGCTTCCGCTGGTTCAAGTTTCCAAAAAGAGAGCATTCCATCTTCGCATGGACAATCTGGAGGTACTTGGCCCTGGTCAATCTGGCGAATGATGAACTTGGGTTTTGGGTGAGCAAGTCTTTGGGGTTCAGGGATTTGAGCTTTTTGAACTTGTTCAAGTAGTATTGTCTGTCATGGTTCTCGAAAGGTGGAGACTGGTTTGGGGTTACGAAGTTTGGGTGATTGAAACCTTCAAGGATTGTCTTGGACACAAAAGATTCAAAAACAAAACAGCGATGGCTTGACTTTGAGAAAATGGGGTCTGGTTCGATTGCTTTTGCAGCTGCTTCAATGTCCCAGTGAGCCAACTCCATTTCACGAACCATCAACTTCACAAAATTTCTCATGGATCTTAACGTGTAATGCAGGAACTGAACAAAATGATTTGGATTTAGCGCTGAAAGCACGAGGTTATCAAACATAGACAAAGGCCCGCTTGCGTTTAGTCTCTTTTCTAGAGACTTGTTGAAAGAAACGGACTCGTCAAGCTGTTTCTTAAGCGAACTAATATCTAAAGCTTTACCCTCAATCTCACCTTCAAGCTTCTTCATCGTGATCTCGTAAGTCTTCATTAAACTCTGCTGTTCTTGAATCTCTGCAAGCATTAGGGTAACATGCGGTGAAAGATGATCAAAATCATTCTTGAAAAAGCAACGCTTAAGTTCTGAGAGCTGCTTTAGCTCGTCAACAACAGCCTGATCTGCTGCCTGGATAGCATCACTGCAGTAAGGATTCTGCGCCATCTGTAGCTCTGCATAGGCTGCCTTGATGGTTGTAACGCCAGCAAATAACTTTGCAGCCAAGGCCTCCAATGCTGCCTTCCGCTTTGCTACGGCACTATCCTTTTGCTTCTTGTCAGAGTTCTGGCTCTTGTACACTGTACTCGAATCATCTTCATCGAACCTTTTGTTCTGTGATGTGAGCATGCAAATCCCAATCCCATTGTTTGAAGCAATTTTCGTAGCAGTCCTCAGGTTGATCACTTTCTGGAATGTTTTGGCTATCTTGCTCTTGTTGTTGGGAACTGATTTACGTTTGAGTGTCTCCATACCGAAAGCTTATTTCTGATAAAACAAAAAAAAAAAAACAGGACACGACTTTGGCTTATAGAAAGATGGAATTGAGTTTATGGAGATACTGATCAAGTGTCTGTTATCCAATGTGTAAAAGGCAGACACTAACTTTGACTAGCTTGATTGGAGCCGGCCGGAGATAGAATTGGGCTACCCCAAAAAAAAAAAGGTTGGATTTAAAGCGCGGGAAAAAGATAAAGAGGTACAGCTCTCGTTGTTTTCCTCCAGCTTTTTGCTCTAATGGTCACAGAAGCGTACCGAGCTATTAAGTATAGCAGGAAAAACAAAGATATTCCATTTCCAAGGTAGGCCCCTGCTCTGGGAAATTTATTTTCGTATCTTCCTCGGCATCTGATTTTTGAAGATTTACGGTGGGGGTTAATATATAAAAAAAACAGGGGAGAGAAGATGTAGTAGTGGTGGTTGAATGAATTTTCCACCATCATTTCACAGGGCGGCCCCACCTTGACGCAGCACAGAAAATGGTTGATGTTTGAATATCTGACTACATGATTAACAACCATGAGGCATGACATGAACTATTGAACTGCGATGCTTCCTCCGCTAATCAATAATGCCGGAGGAGCATCTGTGATCTGTCAGGCAAAAGTCCATGAACAGAAACATTAGTATAAAGGGAACGTATGTACACGCAAGTATTTTGTATCTACCCTGAGTCGGTGGGAAAACCTTCACAAATTGACGTATTTTTCGTCTGTGTTATCGTAAGTGGGACCATCCGAATCTAATACTGAGAATTGAGCTGTGAGGGAAGCTGTTCATTCTTGACTGTGACCCTAATAATTAATCTTTTATACATTCGGCGTATTCGGTATTCCTTCATCATCAGGTTTTTCCTTACTATCTTTGCCCTTTGTAAAAATAGATTTAATATATTTTTTAAAAACTTGAATTCCGACATCATAATTATATAGTCGTTAGAGAGTGCATTAGTTTACAAGGAGAAGTTTCTTATTCTATAGAGAGAGAAACCCTACATGTGTTAAAAAAAATAGTATATGGGGTTTGGGTAGTAGGTTAGGACGATTATATATGTTCAGAGAAACATTAATGTGACCAGAAATTTATGTTTCAAAACATTTGTCTGTATAGATAGAGATAAAAAGGACAAAAGACAGAAGAAAAGCGCGAGGAAGGGACAGATCGTGCCGAAAGGAGATGGTGACCAAAAATGCAGTCTCGAGATGTGGGACAAGTTATGTCCAAAGAATTGAGTAGGAACCCGAAAATGGACAACATAATCAATTTAAAAGTTCCAAACAGCTGGCAGGCAGAGTTCATTGGGGTGTCAAAACGGGTTTCTTATCAGTTCCCATGCGGATATAGGATAAATAAATTAATGAGATAATAAGAGGTATAATTTTAAAATTATTTTTATTCTTATATTATTTTTTACATTATTTTCAATATCAAAATTTTTTTAATTCTCAAATATTTATTTTTAAAATTAAATAATAATAATTATTAATATATTTTATTGTATGATAAACACCAACTAAATTTATTTATTTTTCTTAACTCAAAATTACTCTAAATCCAACTGAACGATTTGTTTCCGTGGAAAAAATCTCTTAAAAAATATTTTGATATACACTAGAAACAATCTCCAAGAGAATTAAAAGGAAATAAGAAACCAAAGTTTGGGTGTGATAGGGGTATAGAAATAAGAAATTTTCTAAGTTTCGATTTATACCTCAAGATTTTTTCACTCCAAAATCTTAAAACATCAGATTTTTCGGTTTGATTTCACTTTAGTATGTTTGTTTAAATATTTAAAGACTTTTTAAATAGTATTTATAGATTTAAATGGCTATTTAGCTTTTATGAATAGTAATATGTCAAAAAAAATATTATCAGATTCAAAATCAATCGGCCACTTAAAACCGAATCCAATATCAATAAAAATATCTCTATGGATTTTCTGTATGCCTAAACCTCCAACATTAACACCATACCATTTTTTCACATACTAGACCACGATGCATACACAATGTTGTACAACACGTCAAAACAACAACGAGTAAGTTATGACTCTACATATTGCTGAATTAATACTTATTCTTGGAAGAAATATCCAAAATACCGGGTCTAACAAAGTAATTATGATTAACTAATACCCCTTTAATCTTAGTATCAGATGAGTAGATATAATGTCATTCATTTATTTCTTTTTTGATAAACCTCTCATGCATATTATTTATGTTTTCCTTGACATTCATACTCTTAAAAGAGAGATTTTTGAACTATTGTATGTGGACACTGACTTTTATATATTACTGTTTATCTGAGATACAATTGAATCACAACGCAGAAAATTCCAGTGAGTGAAAATGACATAATCACAAGATTATATCCCGCTTCTCCTCGTTTCATCGCTTGCGACAAAGGCAGCCGCCGTTGTATCGAACATATGGTTGCCCTTTTTTCGCCCACCAGCAACCAGCAACCAGCAACCAGCAAGCACGATTGATTGCCATGTAAACCATATTAATCGGTTCCTTTTTTTATACCCTTAGAAATTCGTTAAGCATGCCTCCCATAAATCCTGTTAAAGTTTTAGTATCTATAGTTTCAATATCTCTCTAATTGCTAAATATTAAACAATCATACTCATGATAGGTTAACCATGCGCGCAAGATTGTTTACTTAAACTCATTGTCACATTCCGAATAAAGACATTAAGATATTATGTTCTTACTGAAAACTCAAGAAAAGCCTCTTAATGCATGATTTCTATTGATGCAAGAAAACATTCCATTTGAATAAAGCAACAAACCTAGTACTGTCCATTCTTGCTTGTTTAATAAAGTCACGCTTTTCATTTTGATAGGAGTAGGTTCTATCTGGGGCAGGGCACTCTTCATTCTTCATTTGAAACTAATGAATGTCCGTTTCTACACTGGTTATTGAGAAACTGTGTGCTGGGTATTTATTTATTTTTTCCCCATTATTTTTTTTTTGTAGAACACAACTTCCAGGCCAAGAAAACAACTTTTATACTTGTATGTGATTGCAGTCATTAACTTGGTTTCTAGGCCAAACGAGCTACTCATGATACTAATGATCGCTCAACATGAGCCAAGGACCAAGGTGCATGGAACCAACGTCACCCTCCACCAGATACAACACTAGCTAGTGTACCCGAGGGTCAAGGACCGGTAAGGTCGAACCTTTTTCTTTTAGCAGGATTCTGTTCTGGCCTGCCTGAGTTGCAAACCACCTTAGTTCTGAATGGATGTGCGAATGGATGCAAAGAGAAGAGTAAGGGAGGCAAAATTGAGTAGAATTAGAATAACAGTGATCGTATAATTAGACTGACAGGAGGACAACTTCATAGCTCTTGTTGCTTAAGACATTTTCTAGTTTAAGTATCGAGGACAACAAATGATGGCTCTTTATACCAAGATTCGTGATCTCCTCATACATTATTTACAAACGAATCGTATGCCAACTTGTAGTCAAGTGTACGTATGTTATAAGTTTGGATTGTAATGGAAAACGTCGAGCGCACCACTCAATTATGACTAACGGCATTCTATTTATTACACTCGAACCAGATATACGTGTAATATAATCTCTCATTAATTGCATTACGATCACAAACACAACCCAGACATGGTAGGTGGAACCATATAGTAGCTAGGTCTGATTACATTTTGGAATATAAAAAATGGAACCAATAAACAAGGGACATCAGAACATGCATGTAGAAAAATCATGACAAGGAATTTAATATTGAGATAAGGATCCTTCGTGGAGGGTTTTTCCCCTATATTTATTACTCTTTAAACAGATTAGACCTTTAAATGGTCGAATCATTGGACAAACAGGCCAACAAAATTGGGGGTTATATCAATTAATTGCATTAGTTAATACATCATGGATGGTAGAGGAATGAATTCCAACAGTTGCTCTAAGAAATCAATCATGGCAAATAATGTCAATTCGAGCTGTGGACTTGGAAATGACTAGTTAATACGTGCAAAGCAATGCACCTTTCGTGCTTTTTGCGCATGAAAGCTTTCCCGTTAAACAAATACTGCTTTCAGTGGTCAGTTCCATCTTAAGCTATTGATTTACCTCTTTACGGGTTGACATACAAAAAAAAATACCCTTTAATTACCTTCCTTTGATCACCCAATTATGGTATCTCGCGATGTCTATACACAGAGTATACCTATCTATATGCTTCCCAACTAGTGTCTGGTACAGGTAGATATTAATTTTGTTTTTTAACAACTTTCGGATCTAAATTTTGATTTTTTATTTGAAATATCACTCTTCAATATAGAAAAAATTTCCAGATGTGAACCCAATCTTTGCAGGGACTGAAATCTGGTCAGTTCTTAAATTGGAAGGAAAGATTAATAAGTTTAATAATGGCGAAGCAACTTTGTACGTAGGAGATGTAGTTGGTTGGCTATGGTGCATCATTATTTTATATAATTATTATGCTCGTTTCGAACACGTACAGGCTACGTCTACACAACCACACAAGTAAACAATAACTTGCTCAATTTTCTAATGCATAGACATGTATACCTAGCTAGACAATCGATTGTTTCGGGAAGATACTCAGCCAAACGTATACTATCTACTCAACGACGGATCAAACCCATCATAGGCAGAGCACTGCAAAATGAGTGGCGCTTATAAATATACTGTATCTAATATATCCAGGGGATCGTGGAGTGCGATCTGTGGGATCTTGAACTGTAAGGCGGGGAAGGCTTCAGGTGCAACGGTGGTAAGTCTTTAATATATTTTTATAAAAAAAATTGATGATAAAACATTAATTTTTATATTTTTACCGTAAATACGATACTAACCATCGACCACCGTAGCACCTGAATCCTTAATACCCATGTCAGGCGTGCAATAATGCACGATCCACCACAGAAAACCCTAGTAACCAGTAATGTAAAGACATTAGACACAGCTTGATCCAATAGGATTTTGTCGTATTTGCGACTGAGGAGCCTGGGCCTGGAGCGGATACATTTTCACTTAATCATCTCTTCATCTCTGTGATGGCTTCTGCAGTCCATCACCAGCTTTTTCAGCCCCAGCCTGTGAAAGGTCTATTCATGGATACGGAATCCAACATACTACTAGGTTGAAACAAAATTAGAATGACAGCTGTGGGATTTGAACCCACGCCCTTTCGGACCAGAGCCTAAATCTGGCGCCTTAGACCACTCGGCCAAACTGTCTCTTGTTCTTGTTTTTTGTTATTGACGCTAAATCCAATAGTGTCCTCGCAGAGAATTTTCTGACCACTACTTCCACTTTGAAGGGGAATCAAACTTGATAAGTAAGAAAAGAATCATTGGTAGATTTTGAGAGAGAAGTGAGTTGGTTGAAGCTCCTAAGTCTTGAAAAAAACAGCATCAACATGAACGACATGTTGTCTCCTCCAACACAGCGTTATTATGCTATTTCTTTTAATTTTTTATTAAAATAATTATATATGTTTTTAAAAATAGTTTAATCTTCTAAAATCCATATAATAAATAGTATATTAACTATAAATCAGAAATAATATATTCTGTGAACCGATGAAAATAAAATCGAATTGAGACCAGGAAAAATTGAGAACTCATCTTAAAAAATAGATATACACTAATATATTTTAAAAAATTATAAAATTTCATATCAAGGTAAATTTGATGTTATAAACTATATCTACACTTACCATACAAATATAATTTTTCGGAAAATATGTGGCACCCAACTCATGTATTCCTAAAAACCAAGATTTTAGGTAGGCAGTAAGAAGTGAGTGTTTTGAGTGTAGGAGCACCTTTTACGAGACAGGAACCTGTGGTCTAATATTTTAGGTTCGGTATGAGATTGTTTATGGTATGGGGGACTCATCGAGATGTTTTGAGGGTGCTTATAGCTTTCCCAAGGTCAATCAAGCATATTCGGAGAAATTAAGGAAATGATAGTGTAGGCACCGTCACACTTCTGAATCACCTAGGATTCTTCGACTGGCCGCATGTTCCTTCATTTCCCTTCTCGAAGGGTAGCTCAGGCCGCATGTTCCGTCGTCCACAATCTATATGGAAATGGGACATACTTGCAAATGATGTCCCCAAAATCCAGTGATTTCGGCCAAAGCTACTCAAACTCGTAATTTCTAGTAAACTGAACTGATTTATGAGAAGACTATTTGTATTATTTTCTGGCTTAGAAAGTTAGAAGTTTAAACACTTTGGTAAATCCTGCTGGACAACGTTGGGTGCTTATAGACAAAATTATTAAAAAAAAACATAGGCAAACTAACGATCTTCCGCTGGTATCATTTTTTGTTTTTGCCTTCCATTTCTCCGCTCGGTCTCATCAATATACAGCAGTGGACACCTTTTTAGCCCACTTACACAGGCAATCCAAACCCACCAATGATGTGAAAAAGAGCATTTTCATAATCTACAAACCCAGAATTGCTGGAAAGAGCAGAATCCCCTTCGCCACAATTCCTGACAAAGTGAAGCATTTTCTTAACTGCCAGATAATGCTAGTGAAGTTTTTCCAAATCAAATTAAGCGAAGCTCAAAGCTAAGTGCATAAACGCAAACTATGGAACACTGACACTGGGAGAAAAGGGTAAAGATCAGAGTAAAAATTGTCTATCGTCTAACTCAACGAGCTTTCTAAAGTACAAGTCCAAATGAATGAAAAAGTGAGAGTTTGAACTCTGTACTGGTACAAGCATCTACCCTTGGGAGAGTTACAAGGTGATACCTACTCACGCCCATCCTTCAGTTATAAATAGAGATATTTAGTAGGCTTAAAAGCCGAAAAAGCCAAGTTCACTGGCTCTCTCCTTCTCAAATGTCTCAAAGTACTGATATATAATTGTCACGGCAAGTAATATCCCTGTTCCAGAGCCGATTGCTCCCATGAAATCAGCTAAAACAGTCAATGCCCCAATGCATATTCCACCAAAGGCAGCTGCCGTTGGAATGTAGCGGTTCAGTTCCTTCTGTAAATTTGAATCACGATGCCCTGGCATGACCATTTGTTGTTCCTGAAGAACCAGAATATGTGTGAACTTAATAATATATTCAACCTGTGTAGTTAATGATGGTTTTAACAACCAATATTTCCGTTAAAAAGAACATCATAGTAATCAGTGAAAGCAGGAGACGCCATGACAAATTTTTTTTTTTGTGATAGAGTGAATACATCCCGTGAAAGTCTACTATAGACGATTTGTATATTTGATGTTGAAATTATACAATGAACTCTCAAAATCAAATATATACCGAGGATGTCTACACCAGACCACAGAATAAAGAAAATGGAAACATCATCTTTGCACTTTCTTACTAAAAGCAATTAACCAACATCCTGTAAGCAGGTTGAAAAGGCATGCAAAAGACTCGACACTGCAATGCATCACATGTTGTACTACAGAATTTCATAACATAAATATACCTTCAGCTGCTTGGCAACATCTTTGGCTGACGAACCAGAAACTTCAATCCATGTTTTTGAGAAGAGTGCACAGGCAGAAAGCATAAACACAAGATAAAACAAAGCATGGAAGGGATTGGCTGCCATGTCTGCCAAGCTGCAACCATAATGAAAGATGATTGTCAGAGGGCGAAAATAGTAAAATAAGAAATGCAACACTAAAGCAACAGAAAACACTGCACTGCAAAACGAAAGAATTAAATGGTGATTCACCTAGCCGGAGCCGTAACGTAGTAAGCAAGGCCACCAACTGGAACAAACTGGCCCCCAGAATATTCAGATTCCTTCCAAATACCCAACAGATTGACAAAGAAATTTCCACCGTACTTCCTATACAACAGCTGCACAAAATCATAATGTTACTATCAGCAAAACTTACAACAACAGTTCAACCTATAATTAGCATTCCAAACAAATCCATACCTGAGAAATGAAGTAAAGATTCGAAACAAGTGCTGATTGGAGAATAATTGGCATGTTGGAGGTGTAGAAAAGCTTAATGGGATAAGAACCCTGTTGGCCACGTGCATTCTTCGACCTCACAGGCAAAACAACACGGAAACCTTGGAAATAGATGACGATAAGGAATATCAAGACTGTGGCAAGCAAATTAGTGACATTCGGAAGGTTCTGCCGATAGAACGCTTCCCGGAGAGCACTGACTTTATTCGTCCTAGTGATCAGCAGGTGGAACAAAGCAATAACAGCGCCTTCAAATTCGGCACCACGCCCACTGTTGATTGTGGTGGGGCTAAATGCTTTCCATATAATATTTTCACTAAATAAAGGAGAAAACACATAATCGTCAACTTATCCTATTATGTGTTCTGTATGTTCCTTATCTGACAAAACTACCAAGAAAAAAGGGCAAAGTTACATACCAGATATTGGTAGCGATGAATAGAGAGATTCCAGATCCAAGACCATATCCTTTCTGGAGAAGCTCATCTAGACAGATAACGATAATTCCAGCAAAGAAAAGCTGAACGATAATAAGTATGGCATTCCCAACCCCGAGTTGACCAACGCTACCGTACATGCCAGACATCACGTAAGCCACAGCCTCACCGATCGCGATCAAGATCCCTAACAATTTCTGCGCCCCATTTCTACCAAATGCAACAAGTAACATAAAAAAAAATCCAGTAGTTGAAATTTAATTTAATGATTTCAATTGACATGAGAATTTAAAATAACAATCACAGATCCCCAACTTACAGCAACGCACGATCTTCACGGACGCTGTTATCAACCTCGATGATCTTGGACCCAGCCAAGAGCTGCATAACAAGCCCCGATGTCACGATCGGGGTGATGCCAAGCTCCATGACAGTTCCACGGTTTGAAGCAAGGATCACACGCATCCAATAGAACGGATCGGCTCCGGTGGTGGAGTGAATGCCGTAGAGAGGGAGCTGGCTGCATACAAGGAATATGAAAAGAGAGATCACCGTGTAGATCACCTTCTCGCGGAACGGGATCTTCCTGTCGGCGCTCTGTACCTCCGGTAGAAATGACAGGAACGGCCTCACAAGATGCAGCACCCTGAATCCTCCTCCCATCTTTTTTTTCTGTTAACAATTGATCGGATCTCAAACTGGGTTAGATCTGAATATTTGGACTGCTACAGGCGATGGGAGACCATAGGAGAAAGCGGAACACCCTAGGCAGACGTGCAGCTTTGTGATTTTTCGATTTTTCATCATTTAAGATTTGTACTTATATTGGGTTAGGGTTAACCTGCCACGATAGTTGTCCAATTATATGTTGCCGCGTAGGACAAGTGAGTCTGATGTGGTAATCCATTGATCTCCAGATATATCGACTGTTTTAAAGTTTTAGATGAAATTACGCTTTGACTATCTTTAGAGTTTTGTTTGGAATTTTTAAAAAATCTAGATGGATGATCACGACTCACGACTGGATACTTTAAACATTTGAATAATTCTTTACAATTTTCATTATTAGGTAACACATCTTTTATTACAATCACAATTGTATACATCAAATGCCAAGGGTAATCTTTTATTTATGTGAAGAAAGCGTCGAGGATATCGTTACTGTACCACCTTAACCATCCTCCATGAGGATGTAGTCTCACTTGCTCTGTACTACAGTATCAATCAATGGATATTTTAGATGTTTCGAACAGTACACATAATGATCTCATGAGTAAACTCTTTTAGAGATTTGTAATAAAAATGTCACATATACATGGTATATGATTATAGTTTTTATAGTATATATAACAGATTTTTAAATTTTTTATTATTATTTTAATATTAAAAATATTTCTATGATATCCCTAATTTTTACTTTAAATAATTATACTTAATGTATTAAAGTATAAGAGAGATGTTTTAATAGTTTATTCTATGACAGTGTGTCATTGTTATATTATTTAATATTTGATACATTAGTTTATCAACATTTTATGAAGACAATAATTTATAATATAGATAGTTCTAATAATAATTTTTAAGATATCATATATTTTTATATCTTTTGTTCAAAATTTTAAAATATACTATTTTGAATTTTCTTTTGATCTTTAAGTTTTATATTCACTTAGTAGTAATTTGTTTTAAAGATATTATAAGTATGAGGAAATAAAAATATATTTTTTAATTAATTTATATATTTTATTTTTATTTTTATGCTAAAATTATCATATTTTGACATTATAAATACAATGTAAACATTTCTTACTATTTTTTAACATCTTTAATAATTTTTAATTAATATCTTTCGTAAAAGACAGTTTAACACACAAAGAGGTGTTGGCGTAGTGGTGTTGGTATAATGCGTTTCCTTAACTCAAGGTACCGAATTCGATTTGGGAAAACTACACTTCGATATCCATCTTGTTTTTAAAAAGTATTAATTTTTTAGTATTGTAAAAAAAAAAAAGATTGGATAGATGTTCTTAATGCTTTGAGATGTTATACCTTAAAATTTTTATACAATATATGCACTTTGTAATTTTTTTATAAAATAGTAGAAAATGCAAAAGGCATTATTGTAGTTTTCCTTTTCTTTTTTCTTCGGAATAATTGTGTGACAAAGCAGGCCTTATAGCAAATATCAGTTACACATTCTATTCAACAATATACTCATCAATAGATTGAGTTCCAAACTAAGAATATTATTTAATATGAAATAATAGAGACATATTAAAAAATAACTAAATAAATAAAAAGTAAAATTGCATGATTCTAATATGTCACATCATAATAAGAAAGCTTAAGTTAATCTTATAAAGAATACTATTATAGTTGAATAGCACGAGAAAGCTGCACGTGACGCAACGCGGCCGACGATAAGCTTGCAACCAGTAACGGCGGGGATAAACATCCAAGTACCAACTGGGATAGAGACTGCGAAACTAAATAATAACAATAGTAATAGTACTAGCAATGTTTATGTTAGATGGATCGATTTATAAAATATGGTTTATAAAGAACCGTCACTATCTATAATTAGAATAACATTAATCTATGATTCATGCTACAAACATCATTTTCACGGGCTAACACTCCGTCAGTCGTTATGTTTCTTCTTTACAGTCACACCTTTCGTAAAAGGCAAAAGGTAGGACGGCACAAAAAACGTGCCATCACGATTTTGATTACCCAAAAGGACAACTGTCTGAAAAGTAAAATAAAAAATGTAGCTGGCTAATGTGTAAACAAGCGTTGGCCCGAGTTAATTGTCACGGCATTGCAATCCAGCCGTTAGCCAAGACTTAATTTGCATACCCCAATCGCCTCTTTACATATTATGCTTGTGAGATGCCTGTCGCTACTTCAGAGACGGATGGATTCACGAACTTTATCATGATGTATTTGGGCAGGGCAACCAGGACACCTCCCTAGTTTCCCCTTGAACCATTTCCCTTGGTTCCTCACAATATAAACTGGGCTTGTGATCCGCTGGACACCCCGAAAACTTCTTCTTAATAATCATCCAGGATCTTTCGCAGCATTCAGAAAATGTTACCATGCTCAAGCTGGCAGTTGAAGCTTCTCATTGTTTTTCCAGCTGAAAAGTACAAAGAGAAAAAGAAAAGATGCAACTCAAGACGTAAGCAAAGAAATTTCAACGTAAAAAAATAGCAGTATCATCATTTTCCAAACCTAATAAAGTAGTAATAGAAGAAATCTGCATAGAGAGCTGTTTGGACAAGACCCGAGATGCAGGCTGCCCAACAAACAGAGGAAATGAAGTCAGAATATGTTCGCATTCAGTAACAAGCATGCCAAGTTATGCTTCTATTATCTTGGTAATAGAGTCTACCTATCCATCGAGTAAAATAAGAATCAGTGAAATAGCGGTAGATCCAGTTGATAATATACAATGCACGATAAGCCCTGCAGGTTGGAAATGTAGAGAAATCAGTACATGCAATTATGTCAAGTGAATAGGAAATGCAACAATACTCACAGCTAAGCTAAGCAGCAATGAGTCATTTTCTGCATGTAGACTATTAAGTGCAATGAGATTTTCAACAATGACTGCAGTTTAGGGTACTCAACCACACCCATTGTTCTTACACCAACGAAGCATCTTTTAATCAAAACAATGATAGTAAGGGTATTGGCAACTTGGCCATAAAAGAAGCAGTCCTTTAAATAAAAAAGAGATCATTTCATTTGCAAATAAGACACTGTAAACAATAAATTATATTTTCACAAAAGAATCTCCTAAAAAATAGAGAAATCAGCACAAGACAGACTTCTACATGCCTCTTGCATTCTTCCATGTAAACAAAAGCTCACACAAGATTCTCTAAGCAAGTGGTATTCCAAAAGTTTGGAACCGAAAATTACACATGTGATTCCAGATTATCATTAAGGTATGAGCATGCGTACCCTGCACATTGACATGCATATCAGAAATCTAGATTAAAAGGAAATAATACAAAATAATGTATGTCAAATTCCTAGGTACGTCCCAAAACCATGTAAACAAGAACAACAAGATCAGGAGCATAATTTGCAATGAATGAAACAATATCGTCCATCTAATGACCATGGGTTGTAAGTGGCTAAATAAAGGACGAAAGCAGCAAATGATAGGAAGTTAAAACTCTCAGGGGAAAACAGAATGGGACATTACATCAATACACACCGAATATGTACCAGGTTATTGAAGAATATAGTGGAGAGTAATTTTCACACGCTGAAAATCATAAAAGCACATACCCAAGGAAGAAAACATATTGTCCAGTCAAATTATCCACATTTCCACTTCTCTGCAGCAATACTAACTGAGGAAGAATTGCTACAGCCTCCAAGTACATTGAAAAGGCCCAGAAAATCTACGAAGAATTACAAAGGAGGTAAAGCCTATGATGTAAGTGATAGAAGAATGCATAGGTATTAAATATGAATAACAGAAAAACCTCAAAATAAAGAGCAAGAGTAGCAACAGCTACTATCAAACAGATCAGCGGAATATTTAAATTTCCATAGCATGTACATCGAAGAAATCATTGTCACTTTCACATTCCTGTGAATAAGCAAGTTGAATAAACAGGCCCTTTACTAAACCCGAGATAGTTAAGAAGGATAACTGAAAGATATTGACCTCAAGATTTTCTAGATCACTTGTATTTAATAGAACACAAAATCACGGCACAAACTGTGAGAATTCACAATAAGAAACTCTTAAGGTCATAAAAGAAGATGAAGCCCTCCGTAAAATGAAAAGATTAATTGTCTTAGACCAGCAGTATCCTCATGTACTTACTACTTAGAATGGATAGCAGTATTAGAAATAAAATATAATAAAGAGCTTATCCACCACACAACCTCTTGAAAGGTGAACTTCTCGTGAACGAGAAGAGCGAGGAGGAAGCAGGCAGCGACAAGCAAGTGATGGCGGAAGGTATCGAGGACTTTATCGTAGGACCGACGGATGGAGCGATGGTAGCGGATGCACCAGATGATAGCGAGGGAGGTGGAGATGAAGACTAGCTTCATGATGGTGTTGTAAATGGAGATGAAGTCTGTGAAGAGATCAACGTAGCGAGCCAAGAACACCAGAGCATACAGCTCCTGCGTCTTCAGTGAAATCCCTATTAAAATAGAAAAGGAGGCAAACATAAAGACAACATTTAAAACCACATCGGGTAGGGAAGGAAACTGGAGGAACCGAAAGTATAAGAAACCAGATCGGAGGAATCTCACCAGAGCAGGAATTGGTGGCGTAGATTTTGAGGAGGAGGATCAGAATGCTGATTAAGTGAGTCATGTCTCCGAGGAAGCGGAAGATATTCATGGTGGCGACTGGATCCTTGGCGAGGTTTTGTCAAGGTTTGCGAGGTTCTGTTAGGGTTTTGGGCGAGGATGAGCGGTTGAGGGAGGGGGAAGGTGCTTGCAGCTGTGTTCTCACCAGAAAGCGGCCAGCGAGATGTGACGTGGAGCTCAGAGACGGCTTTGACGGTCCACGTTTCGACCTTAGGCTTTTCTAGCCCCCTTGGGCGTAGAAATTATTGTCTAATTTATTTGTTTGTATTATAATAATTAATAATCTTGCTAAATTTTTTAAACAAAATATTTTTTTATTAAAATACATTTTAATCAACAAATTATCATTATTAAAGCTGAAATTGATTTTGTGGGGGCTATAGCTAAGGAAGGGGCGAAGAGAATGAAGAAAAGAGTCTATTCTTACTATCCGAATCTCCTGCTCTTCAACACCAGGTTGCTTGTAATTTGTTTCTCGGTCTTCTTTCTTCGCTAAGAGTTGTTTCTAAGTGCATATTGTTCCTGTTGGCTGTTGCATCATCTGCTCTTTTCTGTCTACGACGGGCAGCAGATTTATTGTTGATTAAGGGTGGTGATTATGATGCGGTGATGTGTCGGATTGCTTTGGTTGTTTTGTTTGGCATTCCAATTCCTGGAGATTATCTCTGCGTTGCTGAATATTTCTATTAGCATTTACCGAAACTCTTATGTCCTTCTTGTCAATCTTGAAATTAAGAAATGAATTAGCGAGTTGGGTGATGATTGAACTCAGTAAAACATTCTTGTTTCTAACTGTCCTGCAAATGGGTTGAGCCGTTGAGGTATAATCTAGTTTGGTATTTATTTCCGGGTATATGGTTAAATTCAGAGAGCCTTCAGTTTGGCCTTTGAGCTTGTTAATAATGTTTAGGTTTGCGAGCAGAACTTATCCTTGAATAATTATCAATCACCTTTTTTCTCGAAAGCAAAACAAGTTTTATCATCCCTTCCCTTCTAACGTGCTTTACTGAATTTTCTATTTCTTTACCACTCTAGCATCAGGTTGGAAATTCACCTTTTTTCTCCTACTGAAAGTTGTCATCAGTTATGATCAAACGATGAAATGATGTTGATGTTCAGAGGTTTAATTCATGAGAAATTCACGAGTTTTTTAAGGATTAAATGGGGCATGCGACAATGTAAACAACCATCATTTACACTGATATAACCTGGAATCGTTTTAAGAAGAACAAGGAAAAGAAAGAAGTGATAGTGTAGTATTCTGCACTGGTTTTTGGGGCAAACCAGGAAGGCCTTTGTGAGGACCCGAACCCGATCCTTGGGCTCCTCACCGCCGTGCAGTCCCAATTGGCCCAACTCGTGACCCAATTGGAACCACACAAGGCTTATCCTCCAACTCAAACCCAAAACACGTAAAAATAGTATAAATTTAAAAAGGAGTATGTATTCAAACAATTAAATCTCGACACAATAGAACAAATCACGGAGAAGCACACACAAACAGCGGAAGACTTAAATCTCACACACAACAGGCCACACGGCCCCAAACAGGCATCATCAACACAGTCCAATCAATGCAAGCCCAATAACAGCAAAACGTGCCCAAGGCACCCAACTCATCTCATATATAATAAATCCAAAGAGTACATGCATATCCAAAATAATTGCCAAGCCAAGCCCACCAAAGGGTCACAATCGCAATAGACAAGCATGCATAGTACAAACCAAAATACAAAGAAAGTGTCGAGTTTTCAAACGTGTCATATGCAGTAGTCCAGCCCTATGACAAACCAGAAACCTCGACCTCAAAAGGAAGTCTGCTAGCCAAGCCTCAACCTAGTCCTGAAAAGATAACAACAAGAGGGGGTGAGATCTCGAGGACCTCAGTGAGAGTCACAGCGTCATAAACAGTTACGGTGGAATAGAGGCACATACGAAAACGAGTATAAACAATATAATGCTTAATAATAAAATCACATTTAACCCATGATGCTAATCGTGCAACGAACTCATATAAATGAAATCAATTACGTATGAATGAGTTTGAAATCATAAACCAATATGTCGAACACAAGTCCAAATATTACAAAATCTCAAAGTCTCAAACACGTGGCTACTATGCCAAAATCTCTCGGGGAGGACCACTAAAACCGCTTCGCCTGATAACCCGGGCCAAAGGGAAATCGGAAGCCCACTGGTGGCTAATTTAAATACACATTTTCAAATAAATATAAATCCCCTGCCACCAGTGTTGTCCTAGGGAAATGTGGAGAAAACGCACTATCACACAAATCCCAACTCACGCACAACTCGCAAAGCCCGAAGGCATATCATGTATAGCCTGATACTCACACCGTCACAAGGCCTATACTCACCACCTTATACTCCTAGGCAAGGGAATACCCTTCTATCTAAGGGTGCTCATCCACTTACCTCCGCATTGGCCAAGCGTTGCTTTCGTCAATTCCAAGATCAAATCCTAGAAATCATATATAAATATACGTACTTCGCAATTGTGAAAAGAATCTCAAATCATACCATAATTCAAATCGCTTATGAGATAATCCAAAAACAATTCAAAAGCTCGCATACAAGTCCCGCATTTTAAGAAACCAATATAAAACAATTAATTCTCGCAAAGTATCTCAATCACGTCACAAGCATGCATATAGGTCCATAAAAATATTTTATGCATCATAAACATGCCACACGCATAATGAACCTAATATGCAAGTCATGCATCAATGCACATATTGCCTCTATTCAAAACCAAGCATATATCCGATTTTAATTAATAAAACCAAAACATTTCCGCGCATGTAAATGAAACATAGTCTCCCACCTCTTGTCGAGCCGACTCACTACTAACCACGCCCTTGCCCTTATCGCGCGTCGAAGGACCACCTACAGGCGAAGGCAAACACACAAATCGAATCTCAAAACAAAAATCAAATAAATAACTAAAACGGCTAAAAACCGAAAATAAACCTACGACCCCAAACTGACACCTAAGACTCATTCTAATACTCAAACCAAGCCTCACACGCTCTAAACGAGACAAGAAAACCAACAAACTCACAATTCGAACCTAATCGAAAAACCATTAAAACCCGACATAAGCCGAAATCCAAACCGCGGCAATTCAACGCAATCAAAGCCCACCAACGCTCTCAACAAACTCAAATACACCAGCAACAATCATCAAAGGCAACAAATAACACATTAAGATCAAAAACCCCAAAATCACATAATTTCCCTAAACCGCCAAAACTCAAAAATCACTCCTAAGCCAAAATTGATCAAACCCACCTATCACACTACCTTAGGAAACATCTTAGCAAGCTAAT